>JAPDSC010146648.1:0-22880 GCA_026290005.1 Latrodectus geometricus | reverse complement strand
TTGCATCAACATATTTTAAATGATTTAGCTATAAATTCTATCTTAAACGTTCGTATCTCTTAGAGTGAAACTCTTTGAAATTGCACACATCTACTACTAAGAAAAATTCCACTTAAGAAAGCTTAAAAAAAATGATGTAACCTTTAATTTCCTAGTTCTGAAATTTATGTCAATAATGTAAGGAAACAATTGTAAGAAAAGGTCTCCATCTTAAGTCGTTTATATAAATCACAATTTGAAAACAATCGTGGTAAAACAATACTTTAGGGTGCCCTTTGGCGAACTTGGTGATTTTTTGGCCTCATTCCTGCTCTCGCCGATTACAGTGCTAACAGATATGGTTGAACATTCAAAAATAACTCAACGTCCGTTGGATTTTAAAAATTCTAAAAGCGATATACTAATCAGAGACTCGAATGGATCTAAACCATTCAGAACACGATTCGGTTTTGCTCAGCTTGGCGATCAATCGCGATCACAACTTGGCCTCTTACATCCTGTAGAATTAATAAATAAGTAAATTAAATCTCTTACATCCTGTAGAATTAAAAACGCTGTGTTTCTATATAACCTCCTGCTGCTGTGAAAAAACTATTTCCAATCATTTGTTACCAATCATTTGAAATAGAAACTTTATTTAATTTTTCTGACATTTGAGTAACTTAAAGTAGAATGCAAGTGACATTTAAAAAAAGTCATCAGAAAATTCACTTTTCGAAAAGAAATTTTATATACTTTAATTTATTTAATTAGAATTACAGAAAAAATAATTCTTTATCACACTAGTTACGTTCCACAAAACATTTTATGTCGCTTTAATCACTTGCTATCTTGTTGAAATATCAAAAATTTAAGCAAATATAGAACAGGAAATACCATTATACATTTAATGTAAAAGTACATGATTTGTTAGTAACCAATATATAAAACTTGAATTGTATTGCTTTGCTTTTTATTCGTAACTTCTTCCATTTAAAAAAAAATTATTGTAAAATTCTAATTCTTAGTCGTGATAATAAGATTTAAAAGCTTGATATATACTCTAATTTAAAATACTTTTTAAACTTTATCAATTATAATGTTCCTCCCAATATTTCAGTAAATTTAAAACGTTGACTTTATTATTCATATAATTATTAATGTGGCAGTTCTGAAATTTTGACAAAATGTTTTTCATTCGTCATGTAAATTTAAGATTAATGCCTCTTGCGATTAGAGGCTTATAAAATTTTCTGCAAAATTAGAAGTAGCGTATTCATTAGAAACTACCTTCTCATAAAAGTTGTTATTTTTCTGTAAAATAACTTGTAGCAAAAAAAATCAGGCAAAAATTTTGGTTACGGAAAATCTGAAAATCATTAATATCACTTCTTAATAACTAAAAAAAAAAATTAACAAAGAAATTTTATAAGTATATTTTGAAATCTGAAAATAATTTTTTACATTTTTATGACTTCACTGTTTTTCACTTATTTAATATTTTTTACATTTTATCTCATTATATTGATGTATAGTAAGAATTATTACCATTTACTCAAAGGTATTGATTAATGGCTAAATAATGTTATAGTTGTCAATCTTAAAAAAAAAAAAAGAAAAGAAAGTATTTTTTAAGATGAGAATAAAAGTAGAATTCATAAAAGCATCGGATCAACTGCATATTATTTAATTACTATACTTTTCTACATTCATATTACATAAAAATGAATAAATTTGATGAGTTGAGCTACCATCAACTAACTTCACTTTTCTAAATAGATGATGGAATAAAATATTTTCTTTTTAAAATAACTGTTTATTTTATTAAAAAATAAAATTGTATTACTGACTTAACATTAAAACTAATTTAAGCAAGGAAAATTGCAGATTTCTATATATTTTTCTGAAAATAGTAATTTATTATGACCAATGTTAAAACACACTTTAAAACTTAATTTTAAAAGAAATTTGGTTAAGATAAATAAAATGGCTTACCTAACTAAATTTAGAGTCCTCTTAGCTTTCCTTTATATAGAAGCAGTCGCTTACACCTTAAGATTATTATTTATGCTGCTCAATAAGAGTACCATACGTTACCATAGCAGCAAGTGCTGAGATGATCAAATTACGTTTGAAATCAAAAAAATTCCACGCAGTGAGCGAGCAATTTTTTTTCATTGTATAATATACGCAGTAGTTTACGCTATTTTCTGGGCTTATTGAATTCTCAAGCTTCGCAAAATACACTTCAACCTTCGAGGCGCTGTTTTTCTGTGCGGAATCAGCTATAACTATTATGACAAACATCCAGATTAGAGTTTGAACATTCATAATGAAATATACAATATCATCAACTGAGGAATATTCTTTAAATGCGAATGTGTGCATGATCAGCTTGTAAAGGGTGAATCCTATTCGCAGAAGGACCAAAAATATTGGAAAGGACATAATGTCTTCCAAATATTTAACGGACTGTACTAACTCTTGCAAATCTCGCCATGATTGTGAATTTCGACCTGAAGAAACTTGTCTCACCATTATCAAACGACAATATAAACAATAGAGATACGTCGTTGAAAACCACACTCCATCACAAACAATGAAAGGCAAGCAATCCAAAAAGAAATGGACATAAGGCTTCATGTATTCCTCTGGTATGCCAAAAATATTACAACCTCCAGCTTTGGGTGGACTTCGAAAAAAGAGTTTATTTAAAGTATGAACGAATGGGGGATATAAAAGAAGGGAAATTGTGAAAGACGTTATAAGCATTTTAGTTTTGTTTTGCTTATGCTCCAAGAAAACATAAAGTTTCAGAATTTGGTCCCTTCTCAAGAATACAGCCCACCAAGTTACTAAATTCAGTATGTCTTCAAATAATCTGCCACCATAATAATCAGTCATGTCAGCGTAAATTAGGCAGATGAGTATTCTTGTAATATTAGTCGTTTGACATATGTAATAAAACAGCAGAAAAAAATAGCATTAATTTATTACGTGGATTTATTATTCCTACGATTGTTATTAAACAAACCAAAAAGCTGAATGAAAATGATTTTCTCTCTTTTTGATCGATTTCCTTAAGGTACGTCACCATTTCTTTAAGTTTGATCCGAATTTCAATTACTATGTTGTATAAATACTTTTATTAACTGTTCGTAGTATTTATTTTAAACAATAAACCACCACTATTGTATATAATGAGAAAAGAACATTAGATAGTGAGCTACCTCAAACTAAACCGATGGTGTATATTTTACTGTAGTATAGAATTGGTTTACGCGAACTACAAAGTAACTTTTATCATGTGAGCAACACTAAATAACACTTAATCCTTTTAAACGGACATATTTCCATGTATATTAATATCAATGACACGCGCTTTTGTCCGCGTAAATACTTCTTAATCGTTTTAGAGTTTCAAAAGTTTGCGGGTAGAAACGCTTAAGTGCATTGATTAATTATACATGAATAATGCGCGTTTGCCTAGGTAAATCGCACTTAATATTTTATAATTAAAATGAATATATAATGTAGCTTCCCTTCACGCAATGGCTTTATATTCAGAAGATACATATTTTTTATTAGCTTATACCCATTTTGGGTTTCCAATTGCTTACATTTTAACAGAATCTCCTTAAAGAACTAATGACCACGAATTAGTTTTTAAAAAAATATATCATTATTTTTTAGAATATGAAATTCAACGGTCCACTTTTTCATTGGGTAAACTGGTAATTTTTTCCACTATCATAAAAATAAATGATGCAATGTATTTGAATTAGATATGTTTTTTACTATAAAACAAGTTTAACTACATTAAATTATTTTGACAACTTTTTGGTTTGAAATTTTTATGAAAAATAACAAGAATAGGATGCAGAATAAATTAGGTAGAAATAGATTAGAATGCGATTTTCCAAGTCTCAATATATTGCCACTAGAAAATACATTGAAACGCGAATGAAAAGTATTCGCATGTTAATACTTAATATCTTTAAAAAAAATGGAATTTTTAAACTTTCTACAACTCTTTCGATTTACTTTTAGCCAATCTACGTATTAAACTTCATTTATATTGATGTAAAACATCGTCTCGACATACTGTAAACTAAATTATTTCGTAATGCATTCTCTCTTATATGTTTAACTGAAGAATTTCAGGTTCTCCTATTTACACTAAAATTTTAATTAGAAGTGTTTTTTTTTTTACTTTTTTTATTTATTTATTTTTTTTTTAATTATATGAATTTTTTGTCGAATCAGTTTTCATACACCCATAATGTATCTAATATATCTTCTGTTTTTTCCTTTATTAAATTAATTTGTATGTATGTCTTTGTTCAGTCCATAACTAGATGAAATCTTCGAAAACAATTTTCAAATCTTCGAAAACAATTTTCCGCGAGAAAATCTAAGCAGAGTAAAATTTCGATAAGTTTGGTGGCAAATCTAAATTCATTGGACCAAATGTGAAAGGAATTAAATGGAACACAGCGAGGCAAGCACATTCAGCTAGTCATTTTTATCTAGCTCTACAATTTTCATTCGAATAATTAATTTTTGTCTTCATTAATATAAAATAAACTCTGACAAGCCCTTAAAAATTTATTTTTATATTAATTATATCAGATAATTAAAAAATAGGAAATAAGTAGTTTATTTTGTTGCTCCAAATAAAATAGAGCTTTTTTTAACAAAATATTTTTATGATTGCCATACTTTTCTTTTTTTTTTATTCCATTAAAATAAATCTAACAGTCATAAAAAAAGATAATATTAGATACTTTTGTTGTTGTTAATGACACTTGGCAACGCCAAGCCCACCCGTCACAGAGATTAGGCGAATGAAGTCAGAGAGGGATCGTCTTCCGTTTTTTTTAATGGAGCTCCTCATACGAAGGTGGAAGTATGACTTTTGGCTAATAAATGCCAGCATCACCTGAATCTTCCAATTTAGAGATAGAAACCAGTAAAGACCTAAGTTTAATGATATTTACTATTTTCTTAGCTTTATTCAAAATGGTAATATGCATCCCCAAAAGAGATTTCACGTATAGATCGGCTAAAAACTGTTGGAATGAAGTTTATAGTGCTTAAAAATATTGCTAACAGAATTATTAAATAACAATGTTTTGGGATTTCTTTCATGCGTATTTCACTGCATTTCCTCTCTCGGGTGCATTGAGAAAAATACACAAAACATGTTTTCTGCTGTAAGTAAAAACAATTCTAAAACTTTTAAAAAATGGTGAATAGTTTTAATAGGTCTGTGAAGCTGTAACAGAAGGAAGGATACTATGACACACACATTTTTTCTTTGCCTCAAGGGCAATACATAAATGACAATTATAACAGAGGGAAAGCAGGTCATCTTTCTTGAAGTGATCAGAGTTTTGAACAGTAATGAATCATTTATTGGGTTGTTCGAAAAATAATTTCGTTTTCCCACCTGAATAAATCTGATTCAGGTGAGAACGTTTTTTGCTAGTGAAAAACCAACCCTTTTATGCGCATGAAATCATGCTACTACCAGAAAGATGGTAAAAGGTATTGGACTAAAATTGTTAATACACAATTAAATAAAATTTTTCATCCCTATACGTTTTCCATTTTCATATAAAACGAAATTACTTTCCGAACAATCCAATACAATAACCCCATCATAGAATAAGCAATTTCAAATACAGCTTTAATAAATCAAAAATGTTTCAATCAGAATTTTTGAAGTGGCGCTGGTTTGCTTTAAGTTTGACACAACACACTTTGACACAAGTTTCCTTTTATTTAATTCAGCCTTTCTCACGTCAATCCCAAAATTCAGGGAAAACATTCAGAGAAATAAATAGTTTATTTACAAACTTCTGATCTGGTTTATAGATACAACAAAGAAAGACAGTGGGGATATTTAGTATCCCGATGAATCAGTGACTTTAAAGATCTTATCAAGAAGGCAAACAATATCCAAACAGAAATCCTCATTATCTGTCTGCATCTAAATTAAAGTAAAAGCCGGTAGTGTAAACTGATTATCACTTTCAGAGATAGTCAAGCCGCGTCAAGAGCATTTAACTGGTTTCAAATAAAATCAGAGATTGTTCTGGAATGCTGGAACCATCTGAGATACAACCAGAAACAAGATAATTTTCATCTGAGCGCCAGTATAGAAAAAAATAATAAATAATATTCAAGAAAAGGCAGATGAGCGTGCAAAAAGGGGATAGTTCCTGAAATCTACAAGTATGGAAGCCTTCTGTTGCTTTAGAATAAAGAAGTTCTAAATGAACAAAAGAAAATGATGAATAAAGCTTAACTTGGTTCAGTTGGAAAAAGTCCATCTATCATCCTTGGGAATTGCCTTTGAAATCTTTAATTGTCCAGTACAGAAAATACAAATAATTACGGGCTTCATCACATACTCCCATAACAGAAACTATTTCTTTTACTACCATTTCAAAAAACAGCTTCATATAATCGGACTTTTTAACAAGACCTTATATGCAAAAAATCCAACTAAAACGGAAAAATATGCATGGCATACTAAGTATGAAAATGTGATGGCTCTCTTCTCACTTTACAGACTACTTTTGCTAATCTTGATACTAAAATGTTACACATCAACTCCACTGAGCGATTCAGACAGAGCAAGAAAGTTTAGGTTTGAAAAATTTGGTACAAAATGCTATTCAAAAATGAAGATGCGTTATATTTTACAACCCAACTAAATGAAATGAAATGAATCGCAATGTTGGAAAAAAGCATTCGCGTTAAAAAGAGTTTCTATAAATTTGTTATTACCTATTTTATAAAATCACATTCCATATTGGCTGCCTTATGAAAAAGACTGTGAGACTTACTGAAGTTCAATAGTTAACATTTGTGTGTGTTTTTTCAAAACTATAAGACCACTGTGATTTTTATGATTTTTATAATTTATTTTTATCAATAATTACAAATTTTTTCCATTCAAATATCTTCATAAACATGATTTTTAATCCCACTATTTAAAGCATTTTTTTTACAAATCTGAAAATTTGTTGATCTACCCTTTTTATAGATAACTGCATATAAAGAATTTTCATTGGATTAATCAGGTTTGCGTATAAATTTCAAGGAATTTTATAGCATTTATCATTGACAGCTACTTTTTATTTGTATACAGAATCTGCATAAAGCTGACTACTAAAATGATACCTTAAAATTTTTAATGGACTTCAAATATGTTCTATTGATTAGAGACAGCGTATAGACAAATATCTGCATTAAATTCACGAGTTGAATGATCCCCTAAAATGTTTAATGGAATTCAAGTATGTACTATTGATTGGGGGGCCAGTGTATCGACAACTATCTGCATAAAGCTGCCGAGTTGAATGATTTCATAAATATTTAATGGAATTCAAATATGTACTATTGATTGAGGCCATCGTAAGATACTGATATTTCTTTTCTGAAAACATTTTTAATTGATTTTAACACAATCAGAGTTTTATCGCTAGACCACAAATCTTAAAAAAAATTCAAAAATCATTAATTTTGTTAAAAAAAAAACTGTTTTTACAATTTTCATGAATTATTGATTATATTACCAATAATAATTTTTAAAATAAAGGTTTACACAAAATGACATAAGCTACTCTTGTATAACTAAAACCTATTTATATTCTAACAAACACCAAATCGGATTCTGACTATCATAATGAAATAAATAATTTTTTCATTAATATATTAGGTTGGAAAAAAGAAATCCATTATTTTTACGTGAACTTTTTGTAACTTCTTTTGGATTCACTTTGTAAAAAGGTTTAAAACAGCTTTCATGTAGATTTTTAGGTCTTGCGCGTTACGACTGCTGACATGCGGTTAACTTCGATCATTTTTGATATTTTATAGACATTTTCGACGATGCTGTATCCACATGCGAGGTGCATCTCTAACATCAAAAATACCCGAACGAAATCAACGAAACAAAAATTGTACGTAACTGGTTGTTACAGTCTTATATAGGACGATAAACACCTTTCACAATTTTAGCCTCCCGGCTATCTTTTTCGCCGTTACAAGAGAAAAACGAAAATGTATCGAATTTTCTGTTTGTTGTCTTCCATTTTTAAAACCTTGTACTCGTAACTGAATTAATCAAACAAAAAACCGCAAGAGCATATTTTAATGTCAAATGTCACCTTTCCAACGAGCATAAATCTGAAATTGTTTCATAGATACCTCACGAGATATCGATCACTACAGACGTCTACCGAAAAAATAATGGATTACTTTTTCCCCAACCTAATATTTATATATTAACTTCATTGAATTAAGTCAAAAGTTATTATTTTCCTGAAAACTGAATTTAAATAAAACTAACAATTATTGATTAGCTAAGCAAAATTTGTATAATTAGGAAAGGCTATATCACATTAAATACTTAACAAGAGATAAATTGCTACTATTTCGCAGTCTTTTTTTTATTAATTTATTTTTTATTCATTTAATCTGAATTTTCAGTAAAATTACGCTGACGAAAAGTAGGGCGTTATTTGTGTTTGAAAAACCCATTAACTCCAAGAATAATTTCAAGGCCCTTTCATTCACAAATAGGTTCATAAATAATGTAGCTAATGGTTAATAGAGAGTAATATTGTTTTTTATATGTATAATTTATTATTTTGATCAAAATATATTCCAAGAGGTGCTTATCAAATTTAAAAATGTATTTTAATAACATTTGAAAATTAAGAAAAAATTACCTGAGAAAGCTTTTAATGTAGAAATTTCGCTTTGGCATCATATGGTTTCAACATAATTATGCCGAATGAGCGTTAATAATTCAAAACAATGGAAATGGTAATTATGTACACCATTCTTGAATATTGCTCTCATTGTGATTTTATTTTCTCTGTTTATCATGTATTAGGCACTGCGAAATGAAGGACATGCATTTCTTTTAACATACAATTATCCATAAAAATGTACCTAGTTTTATACATATGATTTTTTTTTTTACATTATAAATCATTAATAAATTGTTTAAATACATTTTACTATTTTGTAAGGATTTTTTTGGATTTTGTATGTATTTAATGGCACACATTATTTGAGAAAAAAATCCAAAATATTGACTCTTTATGAATTAAAGAGTGTTTGCTTTTGCAAAAAATCCAATTAGATAAAATAATCATTAAAAATTTAATCACACTGGACCTTAAAATTGAGTATAAATTTTAGTTAGTGCTGTTGAGAAAAACAAAATGCATGTAATCAATCGATTTTTAAAAATTTAGTCTTTTTTTATTTGTCATTTTATGTTTACAGTGATTATTTTATAGAATTTTTTTATTGATTGTCAGAAAAAACTGTATATTTACTGAAGACATTCATTTTTAAGAACTAAAGTTATAATAATTATAAAATATATATAATTTTGCTTAGAATTTTAGTTGTATAAAAACTAACCCGTGTATTTGGTAGGCCTTACCCGTAGTTTAGCTTCCAGCTGTAAACGCGCAACATTTGGGCAAAATGTATTTAAAGTAAAGAAACTATTACTTAAAGTGACTATTTTTTTTAACAATACTTACTATTTATTAAATTTGTTTAGTTGAATTCTGAAAAGAGGTCTCACTTATAGATAATCTAAAAACATATTGAATAAAGAGTGTAACGCTTGTAAATTCCATTTCGCTTTAAAGTAATTTAATAGTAATATTAATGCTTGTTTCACTAATATTCAAATACATTTTTAATCGGTGATTTATTGGAAAAAGCGTAAATGCGCTGGCTGTAGTGAGGAAAAATAATACTTTTTCAAAAATCAAAAAAGAGTAAATATCTTTATCTCTTTATCAAAAAATTACGGATAGGAAATGTAGAAAAAAATTAGATATTCAATGCAGTAGATATTTTTACGTATAGATGGCATTTTTAAAAGTGTTACAGATAAATACACCTTTGTTTTTGAATCAAATAGAGTCAATGTTATTTATGTGTATATGAGAAGAACAATGTTATTTATTGTTTAAATCAATTAAATAGTGGCGTTGTAATTTCGTAGTATATTCAAATCAGTGCTAAAAAATTATGATTTAAATTCATTATAAGTATTGTAATTGTTGTTGTTGTCGTGTGCCAGCCAAGCTGTCAATATGGGGTGCGCTGCTCCACTTTTCCAACTGAACCATATTTGGTGTGGAGTCCGACTTCCTCAGTACACACATGCCATAGGTACACGTTTATAGGGTAGGCAACCATTCACACACAATGAAAGGACAAAGACAAAGAAGAGAGAGAGAAAGTACAATAATGCCCGAGCCAGGATTCGAAGCCAGGTCCCACCCATCTGTAGTCAGGTACGCTAACCACTGGATAGGTTGGGCGGCAAGTATTGTAATTAAAATTTTAAAGTAAATCATAACCTGTTTTCAGTTAAACAGAGGTTATCTTGATAAACGTTTCATTCTCTATTTCATGCTGTCATTCTTAACTAAGCACAGGACAAAAATTTGTCGGACACGTATAATACGAGAGTTTTATTTACATAAATGTATTCAATTAATAATTATATTATATTATATTATTGGATTGTCCGGAAAGTTCATGCCGATATTTTAGGACAATTAAAACGCCGCTCATTTGAATATTGATATACATTTATTAAATTATAAAGGTATCATTCTGTTCCAGAACCTTTCTCCATCTTTCGTGTAACTTGAGAATTCCGTCCTTCCAGAACCTCTCAGATTTCTCGATGGGTTGTCAAATGGGTTTCGATCTCAACCAAAGAGTCGAAAATTTAAGGGAAATCCTTCATCCAGCATCCTCGCCATAACAGCGCATATCTTATTTCCCGCTTGTGTGGCATTTTTGCCTTTTCGTAAAAAGAAAAGCATTAAATCCCTATAATGCACTTTATTTGCCACCCTATTCTAGAGCATACAAAACTGATAAAAATTGACAAATCGTAACCAAACTTTTTTCCAAATATGGCTGAAGCTATCTCTTTTAGAATATGTACACATGTCATTTGTTTTCAATAATAGTGATATATTCAGTCAGGTCTCTCGCGCTACCTATTAAAAATCGTCACGAACTTTCCAGAAAACCCAATATATTGTATTGTATTCATAGAATTTCTCATCTAAAAACCCACTATTGAATATCTTTTCCGCCAGTATTCTAGAGAATATTTTTCATTGAAAGAATACTGTCCTAATTATTTCAAAACTATTTCTGATAGCTAGGCATTTTAAATACTCTTGAGATTAAAAATTATTTTTCCATTTCAATCGAAAAAAAGCATCTTGAACGAAAACTTGCTAGATATTGTTTAAAACAAAGAAATAAAATTCTAAATTGTGACATTATTTCTCATTTATTTCTTGGTATTCGAACATTAAATGTATGTTTTTTTCTATGTGAACACAATTAACAAGTAAAAACGACATAGATTACTTTTCAGTACAGAAATACATTTTATTATAACTATATAAAGTTATAGACAAATAAAATTCTTGTAACCAATAAAGTTCTTGCCGTTTTTAATGGCCAAAAGAAAATGATTCATCGAAAGAGAAAATCCTTTTAAAGTAATATCCATCATCTACCATCACCTTCTAACGTATCTCCAACTGTGCAATTCTCTATTGGTAAAACTCAAAGATCTTGATCACCTTATTATGGGTAAGAAGTTTGTAGACGAAGAGTACAGATTTCTTTTTTCCTGTGACATTTGCTGCACTATAAGTATACTATGATTGCTGCACTATAAGTGTAGTATTTATATTATGTGGCATCAAGTATCAAATATATCATTATTTATTTAAATCATAATAATGATGAATATTAGGTTGGAGAAAAAGTAATCCATTATTTTTTCGGTAGACGTCTGTAGTGATCGATATCTCGTCAGGTATATATCAAACGATTTCAGATTTATGCTCGTTGGAAAGGTGACATTTAACACTAAAATATCCTCTTGCGGTTTTTTGTTTGATTATCTCAGTTACGAGTACAAGGTTTTAAAAATGGAAGACAACAAACAGAAAATTCGATACATTTTCGTTTTTCTTTTGTAACGGCGAAAAAGATAGCCGGTAGGCTAAAATTGTGAAAGGTGTTTATCCGTCCTATATAAGACTGTAACAACCAGTAACGTACAATTTTTGTTTCGTTCATTCCGTTCGGGTATTTTTGATGTTAGAGATGCACCTCACATGTGGATACAGTATCGTGGAAAATGTCTATAAAATATCAAAAATGATCGAAGTTAACCGCATGTCAGCAGTCGTAACACGCAAGACCTAAAAATCTACATGAAAGCTGCTTTAAAACTTTTTACAAAGCGAATCCAAAAGAAGTTACACAAAGTTCACGTAAAAATAATGAATTTCTTTTTCCCCAACCTAATATCTTAAATAAATAAATAAGAAGATAAGAAAAGCGTACAAACACTAAACGCTTGTAAATTTTAAATATATTCGTTAAAATAAGCATTTTGTTGAGCAAACATGTGGAAATTTCAACATATTCATATGTTATTCAACATTGTATATTCATTTATATCTATCTATATACAAACCAAAAGAGATTGAGAAAAAACTAAAAAGAAATTCCTTATTTTATAATGATAAATGTCTTTGAATATTTCATAAACAAATTTATAGCTGAATTACAGGTAAAACTATACTTTGGGGTGCCCTTTAGCAAACTTGGTAATTTTCTAGACGTCATTCCTGTTCGCGCCGATTACAATGCAAACAGGTAACCAATCAGATAAAACAATCAGAGCCTCGTCTGGATCTAAACCAATCAGAACACGAGCCGGTTTTGCCCATCTTGGCGATCAATCACGATCACAACTTGGCGAGAATCAAAGGAGCGCCCTAAAGTATAGTCTAACCGAATTACAATATAAATGAAACATTTTTCTTCGAAGAATTTTAAAAACAATAGAAACATTTTACAATCTTTGTATATGTGAATCTCGTTTTCTGCAATTTAGCGATTATGTATTGTTTAATTGATATTCAGAATCATTTGGTTTTCTATCTTCATCGCAATATAAAGAAGCTCAAAATTAATACAAGTTTCGTTGAAGAATTTTTAAAACTCTATTGCAAACTATTAGTGAATTAGGAAAAACTTACTTTATAACCTATCACATTATTTTGAAAACTGTTTCCTCTGTCGTAGATTGAAGAATATTTAATACTGATCCTCTGATACATGTAGTAAATTGTGTGTCAAGGACATATGAATTTACGATACAGTAGTAAAACATTTTCTAACAAATTGTTTTCGATTACAATTTAGAAGGTTTTCTAAAACGATTGTTTATCTATTGTAATGGCGCACAGAACATTTCATTATTTTGCTTTTTAATAGAATAACAAAGTTAATATAAGGAAAATAATCATAATATTTTTAATGAGAACAAATATGATTGATAATTATTCAAGATGAGAAACTTAAGAAACAGACCATACTAAATTAATTATCATTGTTAAATTAATGAAATCCTTTTATCGCAATTATAAATATTTAAAATTCTCACGTGGGAAAAGCGTTGAGATATTATTTGATTTCTCACGTTGAGATATTATTTGCTCTTTTTTAACCACTAATACCGACTGTAATGATTCAAATATTATTTTCCAGTGACAATAAGTCTATAATTTTACGAGTCAGCTGGGATTTCAGTATTATTGCAATTACAGTACGATGTTACTAAAACTATTCTTTTTATTCTGAATATTTATTTCAAGATTTATTTCTACAAGATGCTTACAGAATGCTACTTTTTCAGCTAGATTAACGATGTATCTTGTTAAAAAGAAAAAGACTCAATTTTCTCAACATATTGTTACAATTGCATACAATAAGCAGTAACCAAGATGATACAAAATAAAATTTTAAGACAATCTTGGTTTTTGAAATTCAAAAATTTATTAATTCGATAACTACAAAATGTATTCTTAGAAATTCATGTGTAATAAGCAAAAAGAACTTTCTTTTTTTAAGATTTTTATTTTACATGAATAATACATATTTTTGTTCCTAATGATGCGATTTTTTTATAATTTATAGGAACAATTATTTAATAATAATTTTATTAAATTTACTAAATTTTAATAAATTTTCTTATTAATCAGTTGTGAAAAATTATGTATATATATTTTTGGACACTGCTACAAGCATAGTAAACTATAAGTAAAAACTAATAATTTTTTACTTATATGTTGCCAGTCTGAAGAATAAAAGTATTATTTAAAATATTGTTTCATAAAAGTCTGAAGATATGATGGAATCTTTATATATTTTCTATTTGCATATAAAATAATAAACATGTTTTTAACTGGCATACTAAATGAAAATGATAGTGAATGAGTTCAAATTCATTTGATACACCAACACACAGACATTTTTGTCCTAAGCAATAATTGAACAAGATCTTCTCTTTTTGAATCTATTTGTTCTTCAATTTTTTTCCGTTTACAAAACAGTTGAATTAAGTAAACAATTCAGCGTGACTAGTTTAGTAGATAAACTAATTAAAAGCTGAAAAGAATTGCAATGCATTGCATCTTTTATTGTACACAAAATGCCTATTTTTATGACTTATTTAATAATTTACACTATCAATAGAAAAGTTTAGTCTTAAAGAGAAATAAGATAAATTTCCATACAAAAATTAAATTGCTGTAAACTTGTTCCATATCGGAAAAAAATGTTTAACCTGCTGACTCTAGTGTATGTTGTTGAATAATAACACCATACGTTACCATAGCAGCAAACGCTGATAAGACTAAACTACGTTTGAAAGCAAAAAACTTCCAGGCTGTCAGCGAACAGTGTTTCTTCATATTACGATACAAACAGTAATTTATGCTTTTCCCTGGAATAATTAAACTCTCAAGTTCCATAAAATAAGTTTCTACTTTTGAAACGCAGTAGCTTTGAGTCGAATCGGCCATAAATATTATGACAACCATCCAGCTTATTGTTTGAACGTTCATTATGAAATATATTATGTATGAAACTTTAGAGTATTCTCGAGTTGAATATATGTGTAAAACCAGCTTAAAAACGGTGATACTAATTCGTAATAGTACCAAAAATATTGGAAAGGACATGGTGTCTTCTAAATCTTTCACATACTGAACTAGTTCTTGTAATTTTCGCCAAGACTCTGAATTTCGACCAGAAGGAACCTGTATAGTCTTTATCAAACGGCAGTACATACAGTAAAGATACGCGATTAAGAACCATACTCCAATAGAGAAAGTGTATGGTAGACATTCTAAAATAAAAATAACATAAGTTTTAAAGTACTCTTGTGGTATACCAAATCGATTGCAGCTAGGAATTGGGTGAGAATATTGAAGGAAAATTTTGTTTAATATGTAAACAAGTGGGGGATATAAAATAAGAGATAGAATGAAAGGAACAATGACCATGGTTACTTGATTTATTTTTCTTTCCTTGATTCCCAAGTAGAAGTAAAGTCTTTGAATTTGCTTCCTTTTCAAAAATATCGTCCACCAAATAATGATATTAATTAAATGTTCAATAATTTTGCTAGTATAAAAGTCTCTTATACCTTTATAGTTAAGACAATTCAATGTTTTTGCAATATCAAAAAGTAGACATAAATAAAATAATAATGGAAAAAGAAGCAGTACTTTATTGTGTACATCTGTAATTCCAATGAATGCCAATAAAATGGTCACAAAACTACACGAACTTGATTCTTCATGTTTTGGATCTCCTTTTTTGGAACGCAAAGCCATTTCTTTAATCTAGTGACGAATTTTAATTCTGGTAAAATCACCTTGATGTTTCCAGACACCTAAAATAACTTCTTACAGCCAAATTCTTTTCTTGATACAGTAAATCACCACTTTCATATAATGATAATAAAGGAATAAACTAATTTCAATGTCGATGAATATTATGAATTTTATTATCACATAAGCATAAGAGTTACAAAGAATACATGCATGAGAAAATATCGATTCTGATACGTTTTCTATGTAGAAATGGCATTCTAAAATACGATTTCTTCCTTTGATTTTAACAAAAATGACTTGTATTTTTTGTCGAAAGAAATATCTACGAATAAATTAATTCTTAAAATTAGCAAATAAGATGATTATATATATTGATTTGTTTTAATTGAATAAAGCACAAAAAAATAAAGAATCAAGTATTTAATCGAGTATTTCTAGCAAGCTTATATATTAGTTTCTTTACCAATAAAAGCATCAGACACGGGATACATATCATTTTTATATGATAATCAATATCTTTTTTACTATCAAACTTTTTGTAATTTAAAAATCCATTTGTAAATTGTTTATCTCTATAATTTAACTAAGAAAAAACGTATTATTGATTTTTCAGAATCGTAAGTTTAGTAGTTTTTACATAGTGTCATTTGATATTTTTTACAATAGTGATGTTTCCCAATCCATTTTAATAAACAAATATTAATATTACGCTTTACTTCGCTGCAAATGATATTCTCGCAAACATCTTTTCATTGTATTGTCAGAATTATTGAAAAATATCTTAATTTACAATTGTTATTAAAGATAGGACTACATTAAGGTATACTTTAAAAAATATCGATATTTTCAGATAATAGCACTTAAGTTAAGTGAGCAATAAATAAATTTTTCATATAATAAGGATACTTTTAAGAGAAATATGAGCAGTTATTAAAAAAGTTATTAAAAGCGTAAGACAATCAAATTAATAAAGTATTAGAAAAAGATTAAAATTTTCATAAATTATTCAAAGTCTAATATGATGTTAAAACTCAAATTATAATATTTTAAAAATATAAGCTTCTTACACAAAGTCGATTTTGAATTCAAAGAATTTTCTATTTCATAAGACAGTATTGTATCTCTAACTCTGCGATTTATTGTTAGAATAATCTAAATAAAGAAATTTTTATCCCAATTAATTCGAAGAAAATCTTGACCGTTAGGCATTTTTTGATGCCGCCAAGCATTCTTTGATGTTTAAAATACTTTTTGATTTATTAATCAAAAGGTTATTTTGAAAAGGAAATTGATTTATAAATCATAAAATAGAATTCTAAGCCTTATTTTGGAGTCTTCCGGAAAATTAAGAAATGTACTTCTTTAAATGGACGAAACAAAAATCACTGAAAAAAATGTGAAAAGTACCCCAGCCGTCTTATGGTGACCTTCACGCATCAAAACGATTAACTGGTTATATGGGGATTTGAACTCACTATCTTCTGTTAATGACGTCCCAACTATCCAGGCCACTGTGGCATCAGCAAAAAGTTATGATAAAATAGTGGAATATAACATCCTATATTTGGTCAATGATGCAAAATAATTATACTCTTTTGATAATCTCTTACATTGGGTTGTACGGAAAACGCTTACAAATTAATTTGTAAATATCGTGAATCGGAAATATTTTGCCCCAATAGGTTTACTTTTCTAAAATTTATCACCAAGTAGTTTATATATGTATATATATAGTAGTAAGTGGAATTTTCAAGATGTTATTAAGCCTAACCGAAAAATTTAAAATTTCTGTTCATTGGAAGCACTATCATTAATTCCTAATTCTTTTCTGCTTCCAAAATCAACAAATTGTATTTATAACTGAAAAATATAGTCCAGTAAGGCATTTTCTACGTTATGTGACTCACTTCTTTTTAAAATATCACACCACACCAACGGAAAGGCGATACTTCCCAATTATTTTTTAACATGGATAAGACTTTTTTTTCAAGAATTTTTTTGGTTCCATCAGAATTGGACTAAGTAAATTTACCTCTCAAAAGAAATACTTGATTACAATATTCAAGATACAATAAAAAGTTATATGCAATCAAAAAGAATAATATAGATTCAATTACTGATTTTGTAAAAATTGTTTTATCATACTGTCGCTCTATGCATGCGTTATCTCCACACGATTCGGAATTCGAAATTCATTTGTTTCTTCTCACTTCAGTTCTTATCAGTAGTTTCAAGAAGTAACGACCTGATTGCGCAGGTAAGAGGTAAGGTAAAAATCAGAATAGCATTTTGAAGAATGGCATTATCTATTATTCTTCATAGTTATGTATTGTTCAGTGATTATATCTGTTAAATTGTGTTACCGTATGACTTAAAAATGGTTTTATGATACAGGGTTTTCGAAAATTGACTTAAAATGTAGAAGTATTTAAAACTATATTATCTTTATAGAAGTTTTCTGAAATTATAAATAAAAAATGTTTTAAAATGTTTCGTTTTCAGTAATATATATGGAAATAATATATAAAATAGAATTTCTGTCTCTTTATTATAAATTAGTAACAATAACTATTAGGTTTTTAGTCTATAAGAAAATAGCTTTATATTTCAAATTTAAATAAAATACGACTATAAGTGATTTAAATAACAAATTTTAATAATATGCAGTTGAGAATCAATTTGAATAAAATACAATTAATTTTTTTTAAATTAAATACAAAATTCTTGTAAAAGAAAAAATTCTAATAAGGATTAGTGAAGATATTCTTTTCTTAATTCAATTTAAAGTTATAAGCATATTTTAAGGTCATTTTTAATTTTATTCATTTTATAAATTTTAAAGTTTCTTAAATTTAAAGTCAGTGGTTAATTCACTGGCGATAAATATAATCAATGCTCTTTTGTATTCCCCTTTATGCACAAAAATTAATTTCAAATATTTTACATGAAAACCTATGCATTATTATTTTGATTTAGCATTTCATAAATAAAACAAATATTCTAGCGACATCAAACTTTTCAGAGAAATATTTCAGTTATTTTTACATTAATATCGGTGAAACTACTTTAACCTGAACTAAAATTAGTTCAGCAACTTTGTAAATAGAGGTCATTTCTTTTGACGGAACTTTTATACAACAAACTAAACGGATTCCATAATGAAGTAATAGAGGAATATGACATTGTTACCATTATTGTAATATGCCTATATTGGTTTGGTTTGCTTGCTCCTCAACGATTACTTTTTGCCTCAAGAGAGAAAATCGACATGTTGCTTTGTTAAATTTGATCAACTGTTTCGAAGCATTTTTTTCTGCTGCCACTGTTATCACCATCATAAAGCTAAGCAAAATAAATTCCTATTACATTATTATCGGTGACTTATTGAAAAGTGACTTATAAAGTAAAAATTACCGTAAATATTTTACAGTGTGGTCCTTATAACTATTCTACCCTCTATTATTTACCATTAATCTTTCTACTATTTACTTATATTTACAGAAATAATCTTTTATGAAAGAATTGATTTTATTGTTTTATTAACCCTAAAGTGGTTGTTTCTTTCGTTACAGTTAAGATCATGGGTACTTCACTTTATTTTACTTATAATTGGTCTGTGAGTTAAACAAATAATCGTTTTCACCAATGATGTTGAATATACAATTTTATAGACCCATCCAAAACAAGTGAATGTGTCAGTGGGATCAGCTCTTCAGTGAGCAGTTGGAAAGAAAATGTTGGCCACTATCTTAGTGGGAATGGTTATTTATTATATTATTGGAGATTTATTTTTCTTGATACTGCTATTAAAAACACTTGTTAATCATTAAGTAAAGATAAATTAATTTCATGTAGCATGTAAAGCACACATTAATTTGATTATTTATGCAAGCAATAAATAAATCATAACATTCACTATGTTTCGTTTGAATCGGCAAGGACATATAAAATGTTTTATTAATTATTTCTTGCTCCACATTTTTAAGTACTATTTTCATTTTACTTTATTTAATTCTTATGACTTGTTATATTCCATAGAAACAGAATTGCATATTAAATTTATATCAATAAATTTCGCAATAGCACATTTTTTGTCGACAAAAAGCCTTATTAAACTGTAATGTAATATGATTTGTGATAATTGTGAATATAATTGACTGAAACATTTTCATCAACTTATTTACTCTATTGTTATTATTAAAGATTAATTCTATTAACACTCGTTTCAATTTTTGTTATTCCTTATACATTCTTCTATTAATTTTGTTAAGCGCAACATATGCGAAAAATTTATTTTGAATAAATAATTCAATAATAGAAGGAATGGATAAATATAATTAAGTTTAACATACTGTTGAATCTAAAAATTTAGATTTAAAAAATTTCGTTATATTATGTTTATAAATTAATATCAATATAATAATTAAAATATATTAATAAGTATTACAAAAATGTTACGTTTTCATAAATTTGGGAATTTTTATTTTATCATAAAATGAGAAATTTTATGAATTAACGTTTTCTGTAGTTAATTTATTTTGTATTTCGCATAAATTAATGATGTTTAAAAGAATTTCTGTTGATGTTTGTGAATTTAATTAAAATCAAAGAAAATGGCTTTATTTGGAATAATAAACTAAGAAAGAGAAGAATAGTTAACTACCCTAAGAAAACAGTATGCCTTAAAAGAATCTTAATGCTAAGGTATTAGCAACAAACTGTGAATATTATATCAATTTAAATGTCTAATTTACTAAACTTTTTAAATTGCAATACATCTTAAATAATTTTAAAAATAAAATGTTTTGAATTATTAATTTCCGGGACTACTATATTTGATAATTACTTTTAAAAAAATGTTGTTTATATATAAAGTACAAGCCCGCTTTTACGTTTCCTAATTTTACGTTTTTCCGTAGTTTACACTGATTTTTTCCAGTCCCTTCAATATTCATGTGTTTATAATGTTAAATTATCCATACATTTACACTTTCAAAATAAAATATTTCCGCCGTTTACACTTTTTGAAGCCGTCGTGGATCCGTGAACGTCATTTTTTCACGATATTTTTGCTTGAATTACTTCAGAAAAAACGTTATGCTGAGATTCGATCCAACATGAGCAACAGCTTTAGAAAAGCTGGCTTTTTCCAAATCCACGAGGAAGATGAGTTAAGAAAATGAAGATAGTGATCTTGTATTTCTCATTTTCATGGGAGAAATTGAAAATAAATATATAGTTTATGAAGTTAAAAATTTCCTCCATTTTGGCGATGAACTTGCTACTGTACAAAAAGTGTCTGTAGAAAGTATGATCAATTCATTTCAGTTCAGGAAGAGAAAGTGACAGTGATTTTGATGATGATAGTAGTGGGATTACTTGTGCAGTAGTTTCAGTAATAAACATTATAAAAAATATATTCAGCAGATGGTATTGTTAATAGTTTTAACCATGTGTAGGAATTTGAAAATCAGGTTGAAAGAATTCACCAGAAAACAAAATAGGCCTCTCTCTTTAAGACTTTTTCTTTAAAAAATAAGAACTTTAGAATTTTTTTATTTTTATGTTAATATATTACTTAAAATTTAAAGAAAGTAGATTAAAAATTTTCAGTATTTTATTACTTGTGCTCTGAATGGTTTTTCTTCTGTTTTTACACTTTCCTGTGATTTGCACCAATTATTGTGGTCTCCTAAAAAGTGTAAAAGATAGGTTCTACTGTATATATAATTTAAAGATCATTTCGTGTATCTTTTATAAACCTGGGAATCTAAAAATCCTAATATTTCTATATTTCGATATCATTATATTATAATTTAACTACTAAATTCGAAATAGGAGCTCACAAACAATCCTTGATTTAAATCACATATAAATTTAATTTATTTTGAAATAATCCATTAAATTAACAGAAAATATAGTAAAAAACTTATTGTCAATCTATTTTGCACTGCAACATCAGTTGTGTAATCAATACAGTGATTAAATTAAATGTAATCTTGTACATGTTGGAAATAATAATTTTGGTAAAAATTTACTGTACGGTCGCTCTTGGCGACTTTTTCAAAAAATTGCAAACATCCAACTTCGCCAATCTGGACAAGTAAGGTCTCAAAATGAACAGAATATTCCATTTTTCATTGGTCGGTTCCAGTTTTATCAGAATCTCCCATTTTTCATTGGTTGGAATCCCTCATCTGTGATTGGTCAGAATCCCGCATCTGTGATTGGTCAGAATTGGTTGGGTTGCCAGAAAAGGTTATTTATCACCAACTTTGGAAAATCGCGCCAAGAGCGACCGTACTGTAAATCTGAGCCTAATTTTATTTTATAAATCCATGGAATAAGTGTGATTTTTTTGTAAAACATGAGACATTTTTTTCAAAAATATAATTTTATTTGATGATGGATGAAACTATTTACATGAAATAACTATCATATTAAAAAACGTTTTGTACAGCCATTTACTTCTAACGGATTATGATTGATTCAGCTTTTGTAAATCGATGATTGGAATCCACAGCTTTTGACTATCCTGCAGGTGGTCACCATTTCTCAAAGAAAAACTGTAGAAACAGCATCTTTCTATGGTGTAAGTAAATATACATATACCCATCACGATCATCAAGGATGATGGTGATGATGATGGCCACAACCACCGCCTCCTTGTTGTTTATTCATCATTTTAGCTAAGATTCCAGCTGCCAATAGAGCCTCTAGGCCGCCGTAGCCTTGACCATGTTTTCCACCCCCGAACATACTTCCACCGCCCTCTACTGCGAAGAAGATAGACAGAAGTATAACACTAAGAAACAGAAATCCCATCTTTTGCGTTGATGCCATTTTTTGATGAGTTGATTACCTAAAAATACATAAAAATTCAAATAATGATTGTTAAGTTATAATTTCATTCGATAATTACAAAATTAATCATATATAATTAACAAATATTTAAGAAATCATTAAGGTTCACACAAAAATTGAAGCACCTCTGTTTAATTGTCAATTTGAATGTATTTTTTCCATCTTTTCTCTTCTTCAACTTAGCAGTAATAGGTTATTGCAAAACAAATTTGGGCATCCACAGTTAATTGATGTTCAAATAGTTATAATGAT
>JAPDSC010146644.1:0-14519 GCA_026290005.1 Latrodectus geometricus | reverse complement strand
AAAAAAATTAACTAAATTATCTTAAATGTATACTCTACATATTTTTTTTATAAATTAGTAGGTCAATTAGCTTATAAAACGAAGACATTAATTTTCAAATAATCTAAGTTGCAAAATTAATAAATATCATGAATTCAGTTTCAACAAATTTTTATTGTATAAATAACATACATTCTTATTAAAAGTAACTAATAGGTATTGTTGAATACATAAATTCTTTAATATTATAAAAGTTTTTATTTTAAAAATCTTTTAGCCATGGAAACGTTATCAAACTTTCGAATTATTGGTAAAAATTGAATAAAACTATATTTCAAATTCATAAACTTTCGCACTTTATGGTTCATATAGTACTCGCATTTAACAAATACTATATTATTGCTTAGTATATTTGTTTTTATTTTTCCAACTTTATTATTTTTTTTATAGATTTGGATACAATTATTAATATTCATATGCTATAAGCATTTAGCTCACATGTCAATTTGATGTTGAAATAATAAGTTCATCGTTATTTCTTATCTTTTGTTTTTTATAGTTTTTGTAATACATTATTCACTAGTCTCTAAAGATAACGAATTCAAATGAGACTGTAAATTTTTATATCGTTCTCAATTGTTTAATATAATTTTTTAATTATTAACAAGATTACAAAATAAAGTATTTCGGTAATTCTATTTTATAGTTTATTAAGTTGTTATAACTTCGGTTTTTTTAATGAAAAAAAGCATTTGTAATCTCATAAAAAGGAAAAAAACAATTCTACAAAAGAATTGTTATTTTTATATTTATTTTTAGTCTATTTTTCTATATGAAGTAAATAATACAGTTGCTTATCTTGCCAATTTAAAAGTGAATGTTTCATATGCTCATTTGTTTGTAAAACTTTACACTTGAATTCTTATGGTTATCATTAATTATTTACAAATTTATAGCTTTTTAGATATTCTGTTTTAGACTAATTTAGATTAATTTTAATTTAAATATATATTCGAAATTATGTAATAACAATTTTTAAGGCAATTGTTTTTTGATAAAGTCATTCAGGTAGCTGCAAAATTGTTGAAATTCATTTCATTAAGAAAACTACCAAACATTTTCACTTTCGAATATTTATTAATTTCAAAGGATTTAAAAAAATGATTGAGTCTAAATCAACTATTGCTCTGAATAATTATAAATCTAACCATTTTTCCTTGGGTGTAATTTAGTATAGCTTATAATACAAATAAATAATATTATTTTTTAGATAATATTACTTAAAGACAATGCATTGTGCAGTATCTTAAGTAAATTTGCTAAAAGTCTTTATATGAAAATTTCAAAACTATTTAAAGCCACTGTGCTTTATTACAGTTCCAATATTAATTAAAATTATTTCAGGAAAATAATTTCCTCCACGCTTTAAAGATTTAAAATGGTCATCTAGATTTATTTAAATATATGCGTTTAAAGATTAATTGTTCATGTTCCTACTGTATTATTAATTATTTGTGAATAAAAATGTAAATCATTAAAAGTTGCTCTGCAAATAAAATTGTGCAACTACTGTAATTTACTGCTGTCAGCAATTTGAAATGCATATTGTTAAAGTTCTCTTTTTAACTTTACTTAATTTGCCAATATTCTATTAATAATGATTAAGAAATTCCTGAAGATTAAGTACTTTTCAAACTAATTTGGTTTAAAAAATCAAAACTTTGAAAATAACATGCTTAATATAAAAGGAAATTAAATACTTAATTTAGGTTTCAAGGAATCTGAAGAATAAATATTTCTAATTGTAAAATTTATGACAATTTTATTTACATATATATATATAATTTGAGGATGTAAATTCTTTTATTTATATTTTCATGAAATTTAGAATAAAACATCATTAAATATATTTGAATATTCTTTTATAAATATTCTTTGATATTCAAATTGAATTATAAATATACTTTTATATTCAAATTTTTGGCTTTACTGTTTAAAATAAGTATATAAAATAAATGATTGGAGGAATATTATGTTTTTTATAATGTTATATTTATTTAAATATTTATTGCAAAATTAAGGAGAAAAAAGTTACTTTTTTAATCAGGAAGAATATATTTCATGGCTGATGTTCAAGAAACAGTTTGAAGTTCAACGATTTTACAACAATCTCTGAATGTTTTAAAAAATCTACAAACAGCTGCATCATCTAATTTATGATATCAGATTTATTTCATTAGTCATATATGTATTTGCTAGCATTCGAGCATCAAATCAAATTTTAAAATTCATATTTGTAGCACAATTCAAAATTCCAAGAAGTTAATACTTGATATTTGAAGGAAAGATAGTTATTTGAAACGACGAATATATATAAATATGTATCATGTAATTTTACAAAAGTCTTCTACTGGAAACACGTTTTGTACTAAAAATATGTGTGGATAAACACAATCCTATTAAAAAAATAAAGGCATGAGTGTTATAAATGTGGAAAAGTATATGTGCAAAATGTATGTACATATTTGAGCGAGAATTTAAGTATGATACTGTATAAAAATAATCTTGCATATTCCAAACAGGAGTAATTATGAATATAATTTTACTAATGAAAAATGATTTCATGAGTTTGATATTCAAAATATTGCATAACTATTTATTTGTCATAATGAAACGCAGCATATTTTTAAAACAGTAATATTTTTTGTCTCATATATTGCAATATTATGAGACAGGTTTTTGAAATTCACCATTTTATGAGTTTTGCAAGGGTATGGTCAAGTAGCATGAAATTTATAATCAATGGCTTGTGACCTCACATGTCCAGTTACATTCATTAATATTCATTTCCCCAATACACTGCGCTGTTATCTTCAGTTCAGTAGTCTGTGGATTTGAATCATGTCATCGGTGTGGATATTACCAGTGGTACAAAATCTTCTTCAAATACATACAGACTTCTCCAAACAATGATAGTCAAACGAAAGTAATAAAAACCAAAGTGTTTTTACTTATCACTTAAATTAGAATTGTGAAATTTATATGAAGCTATTTTCGAAAAACAATTTTCTTAGATATATTAAAAATATTATGAAAAAGTTATAAAACCCATACGTTGAATTGAAAATTATACATATAAATGTGTGTTTCGTATTATATAAAATAAATTGATATAAAAATTTATTTAATATTTTAAAGGTGTTTTTGTTTAATCAATTGCATATGACAGCATAATTTTTTCATAAATATTACTTTATTATTTTAAGATTATAATGGCTTTAAAACAGAAAACTTTATTTCTCGAAATATCATTCTTTTTATATTAACTAGATATTCAAATCTATGTTCTAGTTCAGTGTAAACAAGCATATATTTTACATAATTTGGTAAATAATTTCTTTAAAAAGAAAAAAGAAAATAAATAAAATAATGAAAATCATCTTTTAAATAATAGCTTTACATAATGACATTTACGAATATGTTTAGTTATTATTAGAGCAAAATTTGGAAATCATAAAGTTTTTTATTTTAATAATTACTTTCATTATTACTTTATATTAAAAACTTTATTTCTTACTGCTATAATTACATTTAATAATTACATTTTCTTGACATTCACAAAAATTTATAGTTTTTTTAAATGGAAACTGTAAATATTTGTGCTTATTAAGAAAATGCAGAAAATAGTTGAAAATGAAACATTTTTTGGAAAGGTGCTATTGGATATATTAAAATAATTGTCAAGCAATATCTTTGAATAATTATTCCGTTACTATATAAAATATTATTGATATTACAAAAAAAAAATTAAAATAAACTGCTATTTTTGAGCATTTCTTAAATGTTTGCATTTTTTATTGATAGAAAATGGTAGACTTATTTTAAAAATTATCAAGTAATTTAAATTCTAATTTTGATACATATTTTTTTGTAATCATTAAAATGAAGAATAGTTTAAATGTTTCAAATTTATCCATATCAAGGTTAATTTCTTTACTTGATATATAAAAACTTCAATTAAAATGTTTTCAAGTGATAACATATATTTAAATTTTACTGAATTTCATTATTTGGAAACTATTATTTTTTTCTAAGCAACTGCAATTATTTTTATAACGGTACTTAATAAATCTAAAAAGAATATAAGAAAATCTAAAAAATATCAAAACCAGCTAAAATAAGACTTATTCTGATCATTTAAAAAAATATAATCAAAATTGAATTACCTTTATTTTTCCATTTCCAAAGAAATACTTTCACGACAAAAAGTTTTGTTTTTGTAAAAGCATTTCTCCGTTAAAACTTGTTTTTATTTTCCTTTCTCGTGTTGTGATATGTCATATACTTTTATATTTCAAAACTTTTAAAATTTAGAAGATAATTAAAAATTATTCATAACTCAAAGATTCCTAAAAAGCAATATATAAATGTTGATTTTTCCATCTTTATATTTTCTGTCACCATCGTTGGTGTTTAAAATAAATTTACATTAAAGAGAAACTTCTTCATCAAATGCACAAAAATTTTATAATAACCATGTATAGTATGCATCTATAATCATTTAAAAAGACACATGTCTTAAATAATTTTAAAAAAAATTATATTTAGAAAGATAAACTATAAAAATTTTATTTTAGAAATCATAAGTTAGTAATTAGAATAACTGAAATACATTGAGTATTTATTTCATTAAAATAAAAAATAAGAAATATTTCTGACATCTCTTATGATAATTTTTTAAAATGAAAGTCTGTCATATTAAAATGCTATGTTTTATATTGAATAGAATATATTTTAAATCATAAGATCATTCATGATTGTAGGTATAATTATGCAAGATTTTACTGTAGTTATGCAAGAGTTTATTTTATTTTGATGATACAAACTTCATATCTAAAGTTTAGTTATGAAAATTAAATAAAACCTTCCTTTAAATAATACAAATATTATTTTTAAATTTCTAAATGATGAAACTATTTAAAAATGACATATTTTTATTATTTTATTTCTATCTACAATAAAATCTTTCATAATTATAGATGATACACATTTATGCGTTATTAAAATAACATTCTACTCTATTGTGTTCTTCCATTAATTTAATCATTGTTTAGAGTCTCACTTTGTTAAAAAAATATAATAAATCTGAGTCAAGTCATAGAAATTCCGAAAGGATTCAGTGTATAAATGTGAAATGGATTTTGGCTATGTGTATTTCCCCACGACCGTGAATCAAATAATTATGAAATTATCATAATCAGTTGTAAGAAAAATTGAATTTCATCTAAAAACACAGGATGCTAAATTATTTCTATATCCAGATTTTAAATTTATAAAGACATTGAAAACCCCATGTTTAATTGATATAACATCATAAATAGCTAAATTCGTCATTATTTAATTTGTAGTCCATTTAATATATAATTTATAACTAACAACAGGAATAATTAATGGATTTATATTCGCTCATTATTGCCATATTTGAATCTGTGATTAAATCATTATTCATGACAACAAAAGCAGCACCTATTGATTTTTCCTTATTAGATCCGTCAATATATTAACCTATAACAATAGGAGAATGTATTTGAAGGTTAGATAATGATTGCCGTTTGTTGCTAGTTATACTATATTTTCACCACTGTGAGAGTGGAGACATATTGTGGATCGATATGTCATAATCAGAATGAATTTTAAAAAGACCATCAATTAGAATATTCGTTTGAAGTTTCAGAACTTGTGGGTTTAGAGTTTCTTTTCCGTTGACGAAAGATAATAGGAGCAGACATGTAACATTTAATAGAGTTGCAATGGTGGTAATGATAAGCAACTGTTGATAATCTTCTTAGTCTTCAGAGATATTCTTCCTGATAAGCACCAATATCATCGTATGCTAAGAAAGAAATTAATTTTTTTTAAATGTAATGGGAATAAAGTAAGCATTAATTTTCTATGAAGGTAAAATAATTTATTTTAGTAATTTTCCTAATCAGTCTCCAGTCCTTGCTAATCTTTGAGCTCAAACATTGTGCCTAGGTTGGTTAGTTGGGTTTTGTGGCGCATGGCCCAAAAAGGACAAGTTGCGCCAATGAAGACATTGTGCTTATATATGTTTCTAGTTTTTATGTATCCAAGTTGGTAGGAAAACAAAATTCAGAATCTAAGGCATTCTTAGATGAGATAGACATTTAGTATGTCTAGTATGCTCTCTGTTTAGAGGAATTTTCAGGTTGGATATAAGGTGTGAATTATTTGTGATAATAACTATTACATGTAATCGCACTATCGAGATAGTGAATTTCAACTTATTGCAGATTTCAGAGAATTGTTGAAATGAAGTATTACAAGGAAGCTTGATTTGTTTTTAATAACTTCACTGTTATTAAAAATTTAAAGTTGAATTTAAGCATGACTATTGATTCAATATTCTGAGGCATCATGGGATCGTGCCCAAAAGAACTGTAATACAATAAAGATTAATCCCCAATAACTACAGTTCAATAACATGCTAGTTAGTATATATGATTCTGACAATCATTGTAATAGCCTTTTACTAAGCAACAGCATTAACATATAATTTCCGTGTATGTGACAAATTTCTATAAAGTTTCTTCATTTGAATACATTGTAGTTATCGTTACGGCAGTATTTTTACGCCAAAAAATTGAAAATTTAATCATTAGCATATCAAGCTGTATATTGTTTTCCATATAAATTTCACATATCTGTCATGTAACCCTGTTAACATATTAATAGTAATGTCCAACAATATGATTTTATTCGCGTGATCGAAATCACAGTTTTTTTTTCACAATATCAAAATCTCAGTCTTTTATTTTCCAAATCTGAATCTTTAATTAAGATGATATATATTTTTTATGATAATAATCCAAAAATATAAATTAAAATTCAAAACATGTTCCAGAACCTTAATGATATTAAACAAACATCAACTCCTAAATAATTACTTATGCTGAGAAGATTTTACATTATTCACAAACAAAAATATATATTTAATTACATCAGTTAATATATAATCTAATCATTTAATATATGTAATGTTTAAAATATTTAAGCACTTTTTGACAATTATTTATTTCACTGATATACTTTTCCTGCCAATAAAAATATACAACATAAGTTTACGTCAGCTAATATTTTCCAATTTTGCTTCAGATCTAATTATTTTTCCGATTTTTCAATATCTTCTTTACATATATTTTGTAAATTTTCTTGTAAATGAATCCCTGAGTTAACTAACAGTTATTAAAAAAATATTTTAAATAATTGTTATCAAACTCAATTAAATAGTTTGATTAAAAGTTTTAAAACTTGGAAAGTAAATTCTAAAGCTATTCACAACTCCTTTAGAAACAAGATATATTTTTCAGTTAATTATATTATTAAAAACACTATGAAAGAATAATTATTGTTTCATACATTTTAACAAAAACCATTTTCTACGTTTAAAGTTCTGAAAAGTTAAAAAGGGATTGTCAATGCAAAACATTTCAACTTGATTTGTAAATTTATGAAAAAATTATAATTGAAACTCGTCAACAAGAAATATGTAAACAATAGAACTAATAACATCATATTCTATTGCTTAGAAAGTACATGAAATAAATAAAATGCACAAGACCACCTTAGCATAATAAATGCTTGAATCTGTATTTTGAATATTAACTGTATTTTAAAATCTGTATTAGATAATTTTTTTTATTCAACCATATTTTCCCTAGAAATTACAAACCATGGGTTTCTAGTTTCTGGGCTTCTTTATTCCTGCTTCTAAATTATGGAAATTCCTCCCTGGCTGCAACCGCTATCCTGTAAAGCCCAACTCTGGGCTTGGTACAGGAATGTATTTGTTGAAATTTTGTGTTTTTCTTAAAATTGATGTACTTTGTATTGTTGCTGGAGTAACAACAACACAAACATAAATAGCATGTACAAGGGTATTCCAATCAATTTACAAAATCTAATGCGCATAGCTGAAAATACAAATAATTGTTTTGTTCATCATATTTTTAATTCATTACTCTTATATCTTAAATTTATTTATTATTCTCCAATTTGTCATTTGTAACAGAGACAAATTATACATCTTCTTTTTTTTGATAATTTGTATTTTTTACCAGCATCTAATTTTATATTTTTGGTAACAAACTAAATTATTTCTTATTTGTTAAAATAAATAAAATATGAAAATCATATTAACTATTAAAATTAGTAACAATTATTATGCTAATTAATTTATTTGCTATTTATTATTTCAAATCTTTCATCCATGAATTTTGCAGAAAAAGCAATAGCCTTATTGTGTTAATTGGAAATGCTTTTAAGCAATATAAATGAGTCTTTTGTACAAAGCAATTAATACTGGTTTCACTTTTCAATTAAATGTTATTTACAAGTGAATAAGCGCAATATTTTTTTTTTTTTACCATTTATCAAAAATTTACATAATAGAACTTTTATTTATATAGTCCATATAATTTTCATACTTTCTTATAATTTAAATTCTAAGTTTATTGTTGCAAAATTTGAGAGTTTTCTCCAAATAAACCTAAAAAAGATAATGCATTTTGGTTTAATATTTATAAAAATATAGTTTTTATTAGTGAGATAAAAATAATCATTACATAAATTATTGGGTTACTTAGTGAACAATAACTTTATTAAAGTTCAACAGCTTAAAAAATATTTGTATAATACAAACTGTTCCATGTTTAAAAAGAACTGTCCCAGTGAAAACAAAATATTTTTCTAGAAAGATAAATAATCTCATAAGATTTTAGGATTTCCAATTATCCTTTAAGAAGCTATGTATAAGGTTTTACAGTTACAAAAATATATGAAATAAAATTTATAAATGATATTTTGTTCATTCTAAACATTTATAAAAATTTTGTTTCTTTTTCAGATTGATTTCAGAAATACTTTTATTTCTTCTCTCTCATAGTTTTCATTGTAATTTATATGTTACAACGGCACATATCTCATTACATGTGATTCTGTTGAAATATTTACAATGTTTTAATATATTTTATACTGCTTTGTAATTCAAAAACGTACATACATTATATTATAAAGAGCAACTTTTACCAACTATAAACATAGAATGACATAAAAAGCACCCATTGAAAATATAACAATTTATATTATTCATATGAATATGAAATCATTAATATTATTGGGGTATATTTGCAAAACTTAATTAATTAATGCTGTGATAATTTTAAGACAAGGAAAAAGTATATATCTTATGTTAATCAAATTATAGGAAAATTGTTTCAACAATGTTATGTTACATTTGGAACTTTTTAACATAAAATAACAATAGGTTTTATTATTGTTTTTTTTATTAGAATTAATTAAGAATTCATTGAAAATATATTTGAATGGTCTTTATTACTCTTTTTTACCCACGAAGAAATGAAGCTTTGTATTCCGAATCTAATTAAGAATAATGATACATTATTCATAGCATCATGTAATTAAAAAATGAAGGAGATAGAGATCGATGAGTTATTTTTATCGTTTTACAACTCAAATGACTTCCTGTTTAAAGATTTTTATGATACCCAAATAAGGTGAGGACACCAATTGTAATAATCTCTATTCAATAACCATTTCTTACATTATTATCTAAAATATTATTATATTTTTTCAAATAGATTTTTTTTAATTATAGTTCCCTTGACTGTTATTTCAATCAATTCAGTGAAAAATATGAAACTTTGAAAAACTTTTCTTTAGAAAATTTAATTTTGTTTCTAAAAAATATTTTACATGCATTTATGATGAGGATATTTTTATTTTAAATGCCTTAAATATGCATTTTTATTGAAATGAATATTTTGAAGTTATAAATTTAAATTCATGGTTCTAAAAATGATTTAAAATAAAATAAAAATAAATTTTCAGATTAGTTTAAAAGTATTTTATTCAATGTTAAGCAATTCTTTCAAACTAAATACTGTTGAATTATAAAAAAATTCACCATTAAACTCAATTATAAATATTTCTTTTTTTTCAAGAAGTCTCTTTGAATCTTTGTATTCTTCTTTATTTTAAATGCACATATTCCATTAGATTTCTAAGATATTGAATTTCTTTTACTAACAAAAGTTTAACAGAATTGCATATTAAGGATTAATAATTAGTAAAACATATTTATATTAATCAGAAAACTCGTTAAATGTAAATCTATTTTCTATCAGTAAACCATTAATATTAAATATATGCTATAATATATAACATTAATAAAGAAAATGCCTCTACCCGCGTATTTAGTATATTTATATTCAATTTCAGTTTATTAAATTTATTTAGTATGTACTTTTTCACTTATAACGACGTTTGATTTTTAGAGTATTTGAGATTGAAATCCGTGACGTCTACAAGGAAGTTAATTAAAATCTTTCAGCGTTTTTGTATATTTTAACTTCTTTTGTTTAATTTATTTTAAAACGACAATTTGTTTTCATAAAATTTAAATTCTTAGCAAATCAAAGATTTAGAATTTCTATTATTGTTTTCAATTTTACTGTAGATTAGCTGCTGAAATTTATTTTTAGAAGAAAAGAATTTGACCCAAACTGTATTAATAGCATAATCAGCAAAACTATGATAATCAACAAAAAATCATTATATTATACACATATTTAAAGTGAGATTTGAAAAAAAAATATACATTATAGGATTTCAATCTTAAAATATCTAACTAAAATATAGATAAATTCATTTAAATTATAGATGAAATATTTCATTGAAAATATAATTACTAATTCTTGCTTAATAAATTTAAAAAGTTAAATATTTAAAACTGAAACCAATTTGTAAAATTTATGCAAATGTATTTTACTACATAATAAATAATCAAAATTAGTACATTTGTCTTATCAATAAAATGTATCTATTAAAATGTATTACATTTCCCGTATAAATTACTTTTTAAAGATAATATATAATAAAATCATTCAATTTAATAACAAAACAGATTAAAACTTCAGAAATAGTTATTTTAATATTTCACTTTTTCTTATCGAAAACGGTGAAGAATTCTATAGAAATTTTTATTTATAATAAGATGAAAAGTGCGCAGGGAGGAATTGGTCTATTTTTCTTTGAAAAGGGTATCCAAGTGTATAAAAGAAATTCCGGTTATGATGTGAAGAATTTAACTGAAGAATAAGTTAGAAATATGAAAAATAATTCAATATATTTTCAAATTTTAGAATAAATACTTTTAAAATATATCCTTTGAATCGAGAAGTTAATACATCTATATATATTTCAAGTCATTATAAATAATTGTTCTTTTATTGCAAACAAAATTATATTATTAAGAAATTATAATATATTTTTGTTTGCAATAAAAGATAGACTTATTAAGAAATTAATACAAAAATATATGTGTATTAATTTCTTAATATATTCATACATTTATACCTATCTATCTGTTTATCTAATGTATTTATATATTAAACATAAATTTTCCCTATCTATTAACCATCTATTAGCTCACAAATGTCTATATCATTATTATTTAGATAACATATTTCTTGCAATTAATTTAGAAAACTATGAGTTAATTAACATATGTAGGAGCTAATTTTCCTTTATCGAAGCTTAATGTGTACCACTTGAGACTTCTATGCTATTCATCAGAGTTTGTATTTCTTTTCGACAGTGATTTAGTCATAAAGAACGATTATTGTATTAAACCTTATTCTACTTTTGTACAATTTAAGAACTTAATTTAAAAACATTATTATGGAAATTGCACTCAGTTAGACAAACGATATGACATTACGTGATTTAAATTCCTTAAATATAATCTTTTTATAAAAGCTAGTAAACTACAATGAAAAAGCTTGTTTAAATAGAATGTTTCTTGTCATTAATATATATTTTGCTTTGCAATGAAATATGTTTATATTTTATACTTTAATGTAAGAATATCTATTATAGTTGAAGCTATTAAAATTAAAATTTATTATATTTTATTATATGTTTTAAACTAAATTCTATTATCTGATATAAAAATCTGCTTATGCCATTTAAATATGATCTGTTTTTTTTTCTTCTGTCAGAGCATATCAGATTCAAGGTTCATTATTTTTTTTTCAATACATGATGCAAAATTAAATATTTTGAATTTGATATCCATTAATTGAAAAATTAGATAGGTAGAGATGTACAGGAGTTCTATGTGAATTTAAATTTCAATTAGAATTTGAATTTGATATCCATTAATTGAATAATTAGATAGCTAGTAATGTATAGGAGTTCCATTCTTTTTATACTGGTTTTCGTATTAGCTTTCATTGCTTTAACATCAGTGGAGTTATTAACACATCACATGTGTGTCGCTCGAGAACCTCTTTAGCTATTATTCAAAAAATGATTTTTACAGTATGGACCAATAAAACCTAAATAATCCTATGCAATAGGATCAGCGTCAAAGTTCCCTGCTGCTTGGAGTTAAATGACAATACGTGATAAAAATATTAAATTTATTAAATAGTATTAAATTTAGGTATCCTCACAAATATAGCCAGCAAGATGTATTTAAAAAAATTATCAATATATAACTATCAAAAGCATAAAACATTTCAGCCATAGAAATTTAATTGCCATTCAAACTCCGGAAAACAAATTGTTTTCTTAAAATGTAAAAAAAAGTTATTACTTAGTTTAATACCACTATTATTTTCCAGAATTCTGTTAAAAACTCACGTTAACATTTTCAACATTATGTTGAAGCAACTTACATATTATATTCAGATTTGACATATCATTGCCCATGAGCTCATAGCCAAAATTCTTTACTTTTGAGGAAAATATACGTCTTGAATATCATTTGACCTTTTTATGGAGACCTGCCACGTTTGATAGTCCGTGATAAACCTTTTTGATAAACCTTTTTTGATTTTCAAAATAAGTAAATTTTAAAGATTGCGATAAATAAATGATTTAAATTAAATGATATTTTCAGCTCGCAACTTTGCTTTCTCAGGAATTACAAATAAATATTGAAATCTCTAAATGTAATATTACATAACAAAATAGTTTTTTCTTAATATACTTCTTATTGAAATGAGAAACCCAAACTGCACTCAGAGATTAATGTAATTGAAAACTAATATTAATTTTCTTTTAAATTCGATGTATATGTTCACAGATCCTCGAACATTTAAGGGGAACTCAGAATAAGAACATTGGTTTTATTATTGTGTAATGACTACAAATTTTTAATCAAAAATTTTAATCATAACTAAATTTTTTATTCAGTATTCACAATTATTCAAACTTTGTAAGTATTTTTAATGAAATTTTTAAAATCACGTTGGAATCCTAAACACCTTTATGTTATTTTTTTTATATCGTTCTGAAATAATTATTAGTATGATAAATATTGTTAAAAAATTAGCTATTGTTAGACTCTAATTACTTTTTTAACGTCACATAGAAATATGGTATATTTTAAATTCATTTCTTTATATTAAAAACTTCAAGTATCTTAAATGGAGTCAAATTCAGAATAAATTAATGGAATGTGAACATTTTTTACTCGATAATAATAAAGTTATTTCAGACATATTTAATTAATTTATAACATTTGATATGTTGTGTATAGATAGAATAAATATAATTATTTAAGTTTTTTTTTTATATTTCACAATATAATTCGTGTTCTTTTTACAGACCCTTATGTTATTTTTACAAAATCCAAAATTGAAATACATCTATGATGAACGTTATAATATTGAGCCATGATAATGGTTTTATCGTTCAAATATTTAAGTTAATTGTTCTAAATATATGATGAATACTTCAAATGTTCTCTGATGGCCATTATACATTACACGTTATAACATGAAGAATTTTCTATTTCTTGTTTAGATTTGAAGATTGATTTCGTCAGTTCACATGATTTGAATTCGCATAGAGGATTTGTTGCTACTTTTAAAAGTTTCTTTTCACTTTGTACTACCACCACGATGGACAAATTGTCTGATGCAGATGAACATTACTTCCTGGCTCAGTTCCATTAATTGTTTGTTCTAGATAAAGTGATCTTAATTGAGTTTCCAGTTCACTTCTGGTTTTCAATAAAGCTCTTTCTGCTATTTTTCTTTCTTGCAAATTCAGGAGATGAGAGTCCGTAAAGAGTATATTTAAGAGGTCTGTTTATATAATGGTATTTTGACTTTGACTACTGTTTTAGATGATTGAATGTAGTTAATATTGGCTCCTTGGGTGTTAGGAATTTTGCTGATTTATTATTGTAGGAGATTAAACTGATATATCTGTGATGAATATATGATACCTTACCATTAAGAAAATAAAGTTCTTGAACTATGAAGGGATAAATATTTATTTACTGATGTAGAGAAAGATCTGTCAGGAGTTTCGGTTTTGTTGGATTTATTTCGACTTCAGATTTGATAGAGGAGAAGAGGAAAAATAACTTGTGTTGTGACATTCATTAATATATATATATATATATATATATATATATATATATA
>JAPDSC010146642.1:0-10660 GCA_026290005.1 Latrodectus geometricus | reverse complement strand
AGCTGTTGAACGTGATATAACTGGTAGAGTTTGTCGAAAATCAGCAGATAGCAAAATGAGTGCACCACCAAAGAGCTGCTCATTTCCGCTCAAATCTTTTAATGTGTGATTGAGTGCTTCCAATGATTTGTTGTGCGCCATAGTGCAATCATTCCATGTCATTCCTTATGTCATTATTATCATTTTATTTCGCATGTCATTTCAGCTGACATTTTCTTAGTGCTTTTCCATTGAAAATAGTCAATGAACGTTCCATAAAGGGGCAAATAATAATATTTAATATTTAACAGTTGATTACAAATTAAAAACTTTTCTATATTTAATCACAAAAACTTTGTCATTTAATATCTACAAAAAGTTAAGAAAATTTTATCTTGTTGAAAAAATTAGAAAATCTTTGAAGTAATTAAAAACTTTTTCATCAAAATAGAGTTTGTACATTGCTTAAATTCGAAACAATTAATTACGAGCATTTTAATTAAACTTTCTCTCTCTTTTTCAGAAAGCAGTTTGTTAAATTCATGCTTCTTCAATGAATTCTGATAACATGAACAAATAGCATTTCAGCATCAAGCTTATTAGTTCTTAAGTTGATGAAGAATTAGACAATGTATACGATTATTTTTAAAAAGGAAGTCAAGAAAGAATGTTAAATCAAGATTTAGACTCCAAGTTGCAATAGAGCAAAACAATAGAGAAAAAATATTATTATCTGTGAAATATCTGCTTGAAAGAATTAATCTAGAAGGATTTTATTTAACTTAGAAAAAAATATATATAGCATATTATACCATTCTGTTCAAGTCAGCACAACAAATCCAATTTTTCTTCGAGTTAGAAGACACAGCCCATTTGCTATGATCCTCATTTGATTTGAAATTTGTTTTCAGTTTTGAAAAATCAATAGCTGTTACATCTAAGACAGTAAATTCGTCTTCACAAGAAGGATCTAGATTGGTTCCTGACCCTCTTTTCCATGTTTCAGTTAATAAAGATGTTTCCAGTTCTGGTGCAAGTATATCACTATATAAATCTGAAATATATTTGCTTTTAATCAGTGTATTGATGAAGAGTTTTCTATTTAATGAATATTTAAGCAAAATATAAATTATGGCGTCTTTTGAATTCACATGCAGTAGGAACGTGTAAGAACGTAGTAAAGGAACTGGTAGTTAAATATTATCTAATGTTTAATAAATGGAAGCCTCAAAAATAAATCTAGGACAACAGCTATTAAAGATATTGCAAGTAAATTTTATTGGGGTGAATTATAAAGTAAATCGAAAAAATATTAATACATTTCAAAATAAAATCAGAGTTTTTATAATGTATTTTTAAAACTTAAGTAGTTGAAATTAAAAACAATGTGACCATTCGGTGGTGGTTTAATTTTTTAGACAATTAAATCAATCAAGAAATTGCACTCTTGTATATTTTTGTTGATTAATAATAAAAGAATGTTTGTCAAACGTGTGCTAATTACTTTTAAAATACTTTCTCATATATAAACAAACTTCTAATTCAATGTTTTTTTTTATTAAAAATAGAATTTATAAATCTTTATTTTATGAATAAAAAACTTTATTAAAACAACCAAGCTTATGTAATTAATTTATTACATAAATTCCTATATTTATCAAACTCACTAATAATTCTTTAAAGAAAACTAAACTATTTTAATTATTTTTTGAAGGAATTTTGTTTGATAACAAGCTGTCTCTTATCTATATTCGCTCTTCATCCAAACTAATATTGATCTAATAATAGTTGGGTTTTTTTTAAATTGTTTCAATAGAAATTAACTTTTGTACTTGAATGGGTAATCACCAAAGAGTTCTTCAGAACTGATACGAATATAATTATTCACAGTATTATGTCCCTTCATTAGTGTTATGTAAACAAATTTTATTTTACCTTAGTTAAAAATTTGTTGTGAAAGTATTGGAAATATTCAGTGCTCAATCACATTAACCTTATCCTCAACCTCAAAGTTCATCAATCTATGTTCAGCATTATATGTTATTCAATCATTATATTTTATTGGTATCTTATTATTGCTTTAAATTCATTAATATTAACCAAATATTTAGATAGTCCTGAGTAATCTTATAAAATGATCACGTACATCGTGAGGATTTATGTTGATAAGTTGAATTTCATTGGAACGATACAAATTATTAAAATGTCCTTTATTTATAATAATTACATGCTAAATTAACTTGCTTTGTTCTTGCATTGTCTGTATCCATAATTTTACAGCTCAACGGTAAGTAAACTCAGTTAATGGTAGGTTTCAAGATCGGAGAGTTTATTTCTTTGAGAAGGAATTTTTCAGAATTATTTGTGCTCATTAAAGTTATTGTTGTGATTAATTCAGTAAAAGTGTGGAAGAGTTCCAAGTCTAGACAACAACGTTAAGTGTCTTGTCTTTTCTACAGTAATATTAATTGATATTTTAAACTAATTATTGCAGTACAATTGCAGATTTTATGAACCCTTATTAGACTTAATTGAAGAAACCTCAAAATCAAAAGCTTTTTATTTGATTAATGCAAATAAACTTTTTGCTTAATTGAATGAGATGCCTTAATAAAACCATGTGATCTTTGCAAAAAATACCTAAATTTTCATGAATTATGCAAAGATGGACAATGCTTGAATTAAAAAAAGAAAAAAGTTACTTTTTCGAAGATACAATTTGAAAGAATACAATTTAGTATGATAAAATACCAACAAATCGAATTATCACAGACAATATTTTGAGACAATATCATATTCTAAGCATTCATTTGATGCTTGTAAAAGAAATGATTAAGTATATGTATATATAAAGTATATGTTATCTTACAAAGAATTGTCTGATTCTGGGAATTACGAACCTATTTCAACATGAGAATATAATTCTGAACTTTATTTCTACAAACTGAATTATTTGGCTTGTAGTTTCTTATTTTACTGCATGACAATTTATATACATGTAGAATTGGCTCTTCCACCGTTATATGATTCTTATTAACTAAACAAGTCAATTCTGACGCCTTAACAACATGAAGAGAATAGCGATCCAAACTAAGATATGATAAAAAGAATGAATAGGAAAGTATTGTAATTTATAATTCAATCGACGAAAACTTTCCGTGTACTGAGCTCTTCTTAACAGTGCCTCGTATGTGTAAGATGTTTGTGATAACAAAAAATAAATAATAAAATATTGAAAATTTCTCTTCTTTTACATGCATATCATGGTGATTTTCAGTACATTCAATAAATTTTGAACTATATTTAAGTATTAGTCAGTTTCCTGGAAAACAATAAAAGTTATTAATTTGAATAAAATTTTTGGGGAGTGAGTTATTCCCTTGATTTTTGCTTAAAGTACATACAGAAAATAAATTGCATAAAATATTCATAATTAAAGGGAGATTTATTTTTATTTAAAAAATAAATGCTTGTAAATTTCTCATGCAGAATACAAGAAAGTCACATAAATAGCTTTTTTATATAGAGAGAACCATATTTTTTTAATCTACGTAAACTATATAAAAATGCTTTTATTCAAAAACTTTTATTTAACTAACAGCTTTCATTCTACTTAAAAAGGTTCTTAAAAAGGGAATAAAAACTGTTTGGTGTCCACAACTAATATACAATACATTTTACTTATGAAAAATTTATTTTATTAGCTTCATATTTTTACGAAAATAATATTTACACCAAGGAGGAGAAAAATTAAGAAATATTACCTAAGTCCAATTGGTTATCTTTAGCGAAACCCATGAATTCTTGTCCGTCACGACTTATGAGTTTTGACATTTTTAAAAATGGCGGATGATGTATAAATGCTGGTTTATCGGTAAATATAGTCTTCGCATTTTCACTCAATCGCGCAAGAACACTTTCAGTGCTTTTCTTTTGATAAATATTTGGATTGCAATATAAAAGATGTTCACCTAAAATAAATTTATGGTTTTTTTAAATCTAAATTGTAAATCTGAGATAGAAACAGAAATATACATTTGAATATAAAAAGTAGTGATAACAAATTGTGGACAAATTTTTACAGCTCTTTTTTTCAGAAACTTCACTTATTAACTACTATGACTTCTATACATTAAACTTCACGAAATATGGTTTAATGATTTATGAAGTTAAGAAAGTTTTTACATAAAATGCTTACAAATATTATTTAGTTGGTCTGTTCTATAAGATACGCACAATGCATATTGACCAAACTTTATTCCACTTTCAGGAACATCATAGTTTTCAATCACGCCGAATCCTGGAATACTATGGATAATCCAATATCCATATTCTTCATTAAATGCTAGAAAACCTGTCAATAATATAAAAGTTTCGTGTTCTTACATTAATTTTGTTAATTATGGAGGGAGATCATAAATTTTGTAAGAATAAAGAATTGAAAGAGAGATTTATACCTTTCAGATGACCTACAGCTGTCCCGCTGAAAGATGTTGGAGTTTCATCATTATAAAACAAATAAGAAGAAGACTGAAATTAAGTATGACAAATTAATCTTATTTTTAAATAAAAAAATAACTGAAAGCTCATTATTTTAATCTTTTAAACGACTCGTTTTAATTAGAAATCTAAATTATGAAATCGTTTTGTATGCATATATATTGATTTGTGTATAAGTTTTACAAAGATTACAAGTATGGATTTTACTAAGAACAGTATGACTTATTCAAAATATCAATAAAGGGCCTTACACTTTTTGATATTCAACAATACATTCAATAATGATAGATTTAAACTAATAATATTAATATTTGGATTGATTCAAAAAGTGACATGGTCTTGTCATATACTTACATGTGTATTTCCATTGTCAACAAAGAATATCAAGATAGTAGTAATCAAGTTCACGCATGAGCAAAAGAGCTGTTGCGGTTATAATCCTGGTATTTAGAAAACCAGTTTTCAAAACTTTCCTTTCGTAAAATATATTTTTGTATATCCCTAAAGGAAAAAGTCCTGGTAGCTTAGTTCAAGCTATCCAGTATTTGAACATTTAAATCCAACTCATTTTGTCGTGAAAAATTCAATGTCAATGATAAAAATATTCAAATAAAAAATGAAAATTATCTATGATGAATAACATTCGTAAATGATATTTTAAAAGAAAAATTATTGGGGAATAAAAGAAATCAATCTTCTTAAAAACTTACTTTCTGGAAAATACACGAGTTATTTCTATTAAAAATATATATTTGTTATCTTTATTATTTTATGAATTATTAAGTATCTAAATGTGAGAGATCTTTCATGGAGATCATCCTGTATTATACTATTCATATAAATTTTTATTAAATTTCGATATTGTGATACAAAAGTTTAGAAGCGATGTATTAAATGATACGTAACAAACTGAATCTGTTTTGTTATGGTTTGTGATGTTTTAGAGACATCCATCACAACACATCATAAAAATTTCATATCACTTGTATGCTTTTCTCAGAGTATTTCATTTAGGATGATGAACAGAGTGTAGAAATGTTTCAAATTTTTAATTTTTACCAATGTAATAAATCTGTGGGTTTACAATACATAGGTAATTATAACTAATTTTCAATATGTACATTACAATGTATAATAGTTTGTTCCAAAAATCAAAAACTTTTATGTTTACGTAGTTTTCATTTGAACAGCATCTACTTAAACAGATTTTGAAATAAATCAAATTTATGAAATATATTAATACTATTCGTGATAGGGTCTTTATATATCAACAAAATTTGTATATGTAATATCTAAGGGAATATTACTAAGGTTTCACATCTAAAATAAAACAAGTATGGTCAATGAGATTTATATCAGATATCAGTACCTTTATTACTATCTTTATCAAACTGATTTCTTTTGAAATATTGTTGAACTAAATGAGACTTGTACAAGCAGATGTGAAAGTGCTGCATAGTAAATTAAGTACTATTTTGAAATTTGAATATTTGATTGATCTACAATCATTTTTTTCACATGAGTGAATACCAGAGCAGGGCTTATAGTTAAAAGTGAATGCTTACAAACATCATCTCCGCATTTAATAATTTAAATATTTGCTTGAAATAATGATGAAGAATTTCAAGAAGAGGCCTTATATGTATGTATCAGAGAGTTAAATAATATAATACAATAACATCACAGATTATGATTTTGTACCTTTGATTTTTCACAGTACGGGAAGACAGAATTTCTATGCATCTACTTAAAAAATTTCTTTTATAAACAAAATGTTATTTCCAACCTTTCATCAATATTTAATAGGTGATATTGGTCTATCTTTTGAACATAGAACGTTTGTCATTTTTTTATTCCTAGAAGAGGATTAAATAATCAAGAGATAAATAAGCTATTGAGATCTTTTAGCAAATTATCATAACCATCAATAATGATAAGTTGTAACCGGCTGAAAATTTCTTGGAGTACCTGGATCTGATGATCTTAAGCCCTGACTAGCTCATGTTGACTGGAGAACTATAGTGTAATCTGATTGGTATGTATGAGATTGTTATTAAAGGGGTAGGGCTTATGAGGTTTCTTAAAAAATTCAAGTTTAAGAATTTAATGGTAAATATAATAAGAATAAATAAAGATTTTAAGAGCAAAGAGTGTAGAAAATTATTAAAGATTAGAATTGTCATTATTGATAATTAGTAATTTTTTTATTTTTTTATACTTATAAGTAGGACATGAGCTTGAATACCTTGTCCACGGGGAACTGAATTTGAAGTAATTCATTTAGCGGTTCCTTAAATGGGATGCCTTTAGAAATAGATTTAATTTTTCGTTTGCTGAAAAGGATCTGGTGTTTTCAACAATCTTTCCAGAGGGTGGTTGAAATGGTCGGGTAGACTTGGCAGCTTTCGCATTTAAAAGTAAAAAGAGTAGCAAATTTTTAGAAATCGAAATTTTCCGGGGGCCGGGGGGGCATTGGAGGTTAAGGTTAGGGACTGCCGACCATCCCTTTTAAATGACAAGATAACCATCAATAATGATTTCTTTTTTTAATACTGTGTCAGTGGTTCACAAATTGCAAGTAGTCTTGTGTACAGATCCCCATCAGATTGTGTGGTCAATATATTTCAATATCAATCGTCTTACAAGCAATACAGCAAGGAAATATTTAATCTGGTGTGTAACTGCAGTTGTATTCTTGTCTATAGGTAATTCTAAATATCAAATATTGAAAGGCCTTTGAAACAATTTTTATCAACTCGTGTCAAAACAGTTTTAAAAAAAACAATCTATGATTTTAGTTTTATCAAATACATTTAATATTATTAGAAATTGTTATTCTTATCATAAATACGGTGAATTATGTAAAAATAAAGAAATAATCAAAAAATAATTAGCCATATAATGATAGTCAATATTCCACTGGAGATTAGTCAAATAATTCTATGTGAAATAAATTATTAACACTATTTAAACATAAGGTTTAAATTAGTTTATAGTGAACAATATGAGGCTTCAAATATTCAAAAATATTTGATGCATAATTCCTTATTTCCTCTCTTTTTTGAGAATTCATACATACCTTTGCTTCTTTTTTTAAATTTTCCCATGTTTTCCCTAACATAGAATTTTTACTAGTAATATCGAATTCCGATAATTTCCAGGGTTCTTCCCTTTTTGATGTAATGTATGCATATGCAGTCCCATCAGAAAGGGGTGTGTCAAGTGTGTTCTGATAAATTTTTGGAAACTTGTAGAGGAAAAACCTATAAAATAAATAAATGTTTTTGTTAGGTTTTACTAAAACTTCTTAAACACGAAAAAGTCATTGTGTAAAGTTGCACAACTTTTTAAAGATTTGTTTTTGTAATTATTTACAACACTCATACGTGATATATTTCCTTTATGGTATATTTTCGAAAAACTAGCGCTAAATATTTTCAATGCTTTGTTTACAATTATTATCGTAGAGGCATGTTTTAAAATATAAATTGCTTATTTTATGAAGATTTCATTTTCGTTGGGATACATCAAACTTATTTAACTAATTGGAGGTAGTGAAATCAGTGTTAGTAAAACAATTTTTTTAAAGATTAATTTTAATCATTTTAAAAACGAGTGAGGAAGAAAACACAACTAAAATAAAATCTGCTATTTTTATCAATAAAGATGAATCGTATGCTTAGTTTTACGAACATTGATATAAGGTCAACAAAAGATTCGCTAAGCTGTCATAATTGAATTCAATAGGGTTTAAATAAAATCCCTGACAATGATGTATTTAATAAATTCATGCAAATACGGACATTTTTAGGAATAACCAAAATTGCATACAAACATGGATATTTTCTTTAATTTTCAACAATAACACACCAGAGAGTGATATCATCAAAGGGTCTATTTTGACAAATCAATTTCTGCCAAAGAATCTCTTAAGTCTGATTGCTATATATTGCGCAAGACCAGAGTTAACTACTTTCCACCATAATTCTTGAAAATTTAAATGCGCATTAGAAAATTTAGTGCATGTTAATGTAACATTAAAACATTTCTCTTTTCAGAAGTGTACTCATACTGTGAGGTATAGAAATTATCTTCGCTCAAATATTATTCTACGCATGGCACAAAACATATCATATTGTAAAGAGTACATGCGGTGATCTTCCATCATCCATCAATTTGCCCATCTTCCATCAATTTAAGCCCATATATTTGATTAAATGTTGCTTGAATGAATTACTTTGGTGTATGCCAAAGTCATGGTACAACAACCACAGAAAATATTATACATTGATTATTTTTATATCAAAATGGTCTTCAAAATGATAATTACTAGGCAGGGAAAATTTGTGTTAGTTGTTTTTTAAGTGTTCATGTTCATCACACTAAATTTTTATTTCAGCTAAACAAAAAATACAATTTTTAAAGTTTCAATACATTAAATTGGCTAATTTTTTTCAAATAGTTAATTACTTATATGTAAGTTATTGCAACTATTTTTTCAAAGTAAAACTCTTTTGTAGAAAATAAATTTTAAGAAAACTTTCAAAATAATTATATTAAGAGTGAATTGATTGCATAATTATTTCCTGAAAATATTCACTGTGATGTTGAGCCATGCTGACTCCAATGCCGTAGCCAGCTGTGCTAGATTACGTAGATGAGGATCTATACAAACCGATTGAGATGGTTCCACAGATTCTTGATTTAGTTAAGTCAGTTGAGTTTGCTGGCCTGAGGAGAACGGTAAACTCATTTTAGCACTCTTCAAATGACGCTTGCACACTGTCAGCTTTGTGACACCTCGCATCTTCCTGAATCCAAATACGCAAAATTTTTATGATTACATTTCAATACTTAAAAATTTTGCATATTTGGAAGATTTTTTAAATGATGCCTTTAAAGAAGAAACTAAAATGTTATAGGATTAATTGACTTGATTATAATAATGCTTTTTAATACATTATCGTATTTATATGTAATTATATAAAAAGATTATATTTTTTTCAATATTTCTAGGGAAAAGCTAAATAAAGAATAGTAATAAATCAAAAAGGAAAGTGATAGAGAATTTTCTGTTATAATTGGAATTATTTAAGAAAAATGAAATGAGTTTGGTTATGAATGGAAAAAAGATAAGAGCGACTGTATAATATATTACGCATTTTTATACAATATTCTAAGATTATTTATTTATTTTGTTCTGTTAAAATAATTTATTTAGCATATATTAACGAATAAATAAATTAACTGATAAGAATTTCAAATTTTATTTCTAATTTAAAAAATTTTAAATTTTTCTTAAACGAACATTTTTTTTTTCATATTAAAAAAATTTCAAACTAACTCCTCAAATAAAAATTATGAGTGAATATTCTGCTATTTCCAAAGGAATAAAAAATATTTATTGAATTATTTCATTTTTTATTCATTTTTTAAATAATTTATTAAATTCAAGTATGGCGGGAAATGCACTGTTGAATAATTATAATCATTTAAAAAAAATATCCATTAACTCACCAATCAACATCATTGTTACTTTCATCCTTACAACTGAGTGGATGAGATCTATCAACACCGAAACATAAAAAAAGAATAATATAATTATATATTTTGTGCATCATGTGAAAGCCTTGCTATAAAAAGTTCGATTACAAAATTTCGCTTTTAAAAATTGTAATAAAATCAAAAGATAATTGGAAGTTTAAGATAACCTTACGTGTTTGTTTGAGGATGGTAGAAGCAATTCCAAATCAACTTAACGGTTGATTTTTACAGGAAAAAGACGGTTTTAAAGCTTTTATTTTATCTGTTCAAACAGTCAGTTTATTATTTGTTCTTCTTTAACGAAAATATAAGATTCAAAATGCTCAGCGTGAAAGTTGGCAAACATACAAATGCCTTTTTTGAAATACATTACACACACAAAAGAAGTAAAAATTTCGGTTTTAAAAAACACATATCTCTTAAACGGATTTATTTATAACTCTTATCAGTTTGGAAGTTTTCGCGTGCATATATATTGTTCTGGGGAAGAATAATAATTTATTAAGGTATTTTGGCTATAATTTTTACTGTATAATAAAAACAAACGTTATATGCAATCCTTCTTTCTGTCTCTCTCTCTCTCTCTCTCTCTCACACACACACACACACACACACACACACACACACACACACACAC
>JAPDSC010146640.1:0-10301 GCA_026290005.1 Latrodectus geometricus | reverse complement strand
CTAGCCTACACAACGATCCTGTAATATATCTAAACAACACTCCAATACCTGTAGTCAACGAGATTAAATTTCTAGGTGTAATATTTGACCGAAAGTTGACCTTTCTTCCGCATGTTTTACATTTGCGGAAGAAGTGCGAGCGATCGCTTAATATCCTCAAGGTGCTTTCAAATACATCTTGGGGTGCTGATCGCTTGTCACTCCTTCGAGTCTATCAAGCACTCATTTTATCTCGTATTGACTACGGATGTGTTGTCTATGGATCTGCTAGGTCTTCTGTCTTACGCAGATTGGACACTGTACATCACTCTGCTTTGAGAATATGTTCAGGCGCATTCCGCACATCACCCGTCCAGAGTCTTTATGCGATTTGTCAGCAATTGCCTTTAGACCTGAGACGAATGCAGCTGTCTCTCAATTATTACGCTAAGGTTATGTCTGATAGACAACATCCTTTACGATCCTTGGCCATTTCTCCTGCTTTGGAGAGACTATATGATGCTCGATCTTACAGCATCCAACCCTTTCTTACTCGAACTAAACATCAGTTGTACTTAACAGACCTATATGATGTCCGTTTTACTAAAACGGACTTAAATTCTCATCCACCCTGGTATGATCCACAGATTAATATTATTAATCCATTTGCTCAGTTTAGAAAATCGGACACAACCTCAACAATTTTTCAACAGCTTTTCTATTCACATCGCTGTCAGTATTTATCATACACGCCTGTATTCACAGATGGATCTAAAACAGCAGGACATGTTGGCTGTGGCATATTCTATGCTAATGCCAGTTATGGTTACAGCCTTCATACGTCCTGCTCTATCTTTACAGCTGAAGCTACGGCCATTTATCAAGCCCTTCAGCTTGTGAATACAGGAAATTGTTATAAAATTTGTGTATATACTGACAGTTTGAGTGTACTAGAAGCGTTGAAAAATTCAAATTATTGCCATCCTGTTGTGGCCAAAATTTTCGGAGCATTGGATTCCCTTGCTGGCAAGGGTTATAACATCATTTTCTGTTGGGTCCCAGGTCATGTAGGTCTAGAGGGAAATGAAAAGGCGGATGCAGCCGCTAAAGCTGCATCCTCCTCACTTCATTCTTCTGTCCCTCTTTTTGACGTGAGAAGGGTTGTTAAAATATTTGTTAAATCTCTTTGGCAGGAGTTATGGAGTATGCAGGTCTCCAATAAATTACGTGCCATTTTTCCATACCTCATTCCATTATCAGTTTTACCGTTACGAAGTGCCGATGTTCGATTAACTCGCCTTCGTATCGGACACACACGTTTCACACACCGACATTTATTTTTAAGTGAATTAAATCCATGGTGTGAAACGTGTGATGAACCATACTCAATGAATCATATTTTAATTTCATGTAAAGATTTTAACAAAGAACGTTTACTTTATTTTAAATCTGATTTTATCACTTTATTTGATTTGTTAGGGGAACCCCCCCACAGAAACCTATTTGCCTTTTTAAGGGCAATAGGTTTTTTAAATTTTATTTAATGTTTAATGTTATGTTTTGTATTTACATTATTGTTTTCTTTTTATAAAATTTTAAATGAAATTTGATTTTAATAATACTTTATACAAACATTTTTGTATTTTAAGATTTTAATGTTGTTTGGTTGAAAAATAAATAAATAAAAATAATAAATAAATGCAAAATTGAATTTTGTCTTGGCGCAGCTTGTCCAATTTTGGACCTTGCGCCATAAAACCCAACCCAACAACAACAACAGCAAAGGCTTGACAACAGACATTTGGGCCAAAGTCCTTGATCAAAAGTTCATTGGCAATTAAGAGCCATAGGAGAGGGCCAAGGCTTGAACCCTGAGGAACTCCATTTGTGTAAGGCACTTTATGATTTTGTTCGTTAAGATATGTTCTTTCGCTGATGAAAGACCTTATCGAAAGATAAAGGTTTCCAGGTGTCTTATGTTTAACCATGATGTTGAGTATGTCAGTCCACCTCGCGCTATTAAAAGCATTTTTAATGTCTATTGAAATCAAACAAGTGAATTGTTTGTTCTTCTTATTAGTTCTGATAATTTCAAGAATATTTTCCAAGGCGTCAGTCGTGCTTTTCCCTCTGACAAATCCATATTGATTGGGACTTAAAAGACAGTTTTTGTGATAAAAGTAGTACAGTCTATTGGTAAGTAATTTATCAAGAATTTTGCCGAAAACAGGCAGAAGACAAATGGGTCTGTAAGAGTCCATCTTCTTTTTATCCTTGCCCTCCTTAGGTATGAAGACAACCTTTGCGATTTTCCAAGTACGGGGAAAAACTCCTTCTTTCAGGCAAAGATTAAAGAGTTCCGTAACCCATTCTTTGTGTTCGTGAAAAATTCGTTCATAGACATCTAAGCAAATGTTATTATATCCTGGTGCTTTATTTTTGTTCATATTTTTGATAGTTTCTTCAACTTCAGAAACTGTGAAGGGTGGATCTTGTTCCTGGTTAACCGTGTAGTTTGGATAGGAGATTGTTTGATTAGGAAAATGGAACTTAAGAAGTTCATTGTTGGTTTCAGTAGCATTAATAGTAAGTTGTCCATTGTCTAGCTGAATTGAACTAGTGACATCTGCTCTTTTAATTTTATTTCTAATAATTTTGTATGGTCCCCCGAAAGCATTCTTATCAGTGATACTGCCAATAAAGTCTTTAAAAGCAGCAAGTTTGGTACGCTGAAGATGTTTCCTATAATTAGCCGCCGCTTTCTTGAATTCAATCTTAAATTTATTTCTCAGGTCTTGGTCAGTTTGCGATTGGAATCTCCTTCGCAGCGCTCTGATTCTGCTTCTTTCACTGGTTAATTCAGGGGTCCACCAATAATTTTGTTTATTGTGTCCATTTTTCTTCCTCTTGAATTTAAAGCAAAGTTTAGCGATTTCCGACTCAATTCGTTCAATCGTATTATCAATATCTTTGATTTCATAAGTAGGAAACCTAGAAACCATTTCGTTGATCTCTTTCATGAATGGGACCATATTAATGGTCAAACAGGTGATTCTAGGATTATATTTTGTCTTAATTCTGGCTTTTTCTAGGGAGAATGTCATGAGTTGATGATCACTTGCCATGTACTTATCATCAATGTTCCATTCCGTGACATGACAATCTTTCAAATTCTTGGAAAGAAGGATATCAATCCAGCTTTCTCCAACTGTACTAACAAAGGTTGGTCTACTGTATGTCTTGTTTTCAATATTGAGATTTTGTCTGGCAATGAGGTCCAGCAAAATTTCTCCCCTAGTATCTGTGTTTCTTGGTCCCCAAGCAGAGGATTTTGCATTAAAGTCTCCAGTAATAATCCACCTGTCGTCGGAGTATTGTTCGAGCTTAGATTCAAGCGGGAAGAGAGAGTCCTGGAAACTCTTGGAAGGAGGACAGTAGATAGAGCAAAAGAGGGTATTTTCATTGTTAATGGTAACTTGGACAATCACAATTTCAGTATCAATGAGAAGCGGGAACACTTCAATGTTCTTTTTGACGACAATGGCAGTTCTTGGGTGATTACAGGCAATCACTTTAAAGTCTAAAGGAATACCCACCACGTGTCCATCGGAGATGAAAGGATCGTTGATAGAAATAAGGTCAACATCCTGTTCTTTAATTTCTTCAGAAAGAATGCAATTAGCAGCCCTACAGTGATTTAGGTTTAGGTGCACAAATTTAATCTTTCGTAGTGTCGTATTATTCATAATTGGTCTTTCTAATAAGTTTATTTAGTTCTCTTTCATAAATGGGACATTTCTTATCATTTGCAGCATGAGAGGTGTTATATTTTGTCTTAAATTTAAGATTACTTTCATGACAATTATTGCATTTGGCGTCATTGTTGCATTCTTTATTTATGTGTTCCCCTGCACATTTCCTACAAGTGTCTTTATTCCTACAATCGCTAGCCTTGTGTCCGTATCGTAAACATTTAAAGCATTGTGTAATTCTCAGGTATTCTTTAAATTGCACAACAGTCCAGCCTAGAAAGAGTTTCTTTTTGTTTCTGATTTCAGAATAGGCAGTGCCACCTAGAGAAATAATCCAATTGTTCCCATTTCGGCCTTTGTAGCCGTGAACTACTTCCATATCCGTTTCGGTACTTAAACCATTTTGTTGTATAAGTCTTTCTGCGATCTCGATCTTTGGAATATCTCGATCTACATTATAAAGTATGATCTTAGGTTTCTTAAGTGTTGGTTTCTTAACCTCGATTGTCTCTTTTGTTTGGTCGTTCTGTTTAATTTCCTCAATTAATTTCTCTAGTTCTTCCATTGTTTGGGTTTCCACAAGGACTCCACCTTTCTTAACAGGTCTAATGTTCTTAATGTTTAGTCCTAATCTAGTAGGGTTGATTGCCTTTTTAAGGATAACTTTTGTCTCATCTGAGGTTGCCTCTTTTAAAGGATAAACAATTGCAACGTTTTCCTTTCTTTGCCTTGATCTTTCACGTCGGACTTTACTTCTATCTCTGACAGGTTTGCCAGAGGCTCCCTTCTTGGTTGCCTCCGCAAAGGTCTTTGGTCGGGCCATCATATTTGCTTGTGCTTGTCCTTCAAGGAAAGCATTTTTCTCGATTGTTGAGATGGCGATGTGCATCATCTCTGTAATTCCATTTCGAATTTTTTGTTGAAGACTAGCACTTATTTTGCCAACTGCAAGAGTATTTTGTATATCTCTTTCAATTTCTAACAATTGCAAGAGCTCAGTTTTAGTTCCTACGGGCGCTGTGTCACAATTATAGACTTCGAGACCACCTTCCATGTTCTCAGTATGACTCTCTGCCATGGTTAGGAGAGGTCGAGCAAAGCTGTGTCGAATCGTCTAATCCCACCGCCTACGTTAGCCTTCAGAATTCTGAAGTTACCAGGAGCCACCACGTGGAGGTGTAGGTCGGTTTCAAAATGCCAGGTATTATAATTTTCACAACAGAATAAGGAGCGCTTCCCGGATAGACTCTGGGCCGTTGTCCGGGATCGTATCACAAATTCAAATACCTTGTTTTCGCATGGGACTGGCTCCCCCATCAAGAGGGTAACATCCAGCAAACACCGTCCCACCCGAAGGTATGCGGTGGAGGAACGTCGTTGCGAAAATCCAGTCAAGAGAGGAGGCACGAATCGAAACAGTTGGTCACTAGGTCCAAGAGGACAAAGAAAAGGAGCTCATCAGAGAAAGGGGGGCTAGAACAGTGACGTCCATTGTGACTCAGACTGACTGGAAGATTTGTGGGGCCAACAGGCCTTTATTAACAAACTAGAAAGAACAAGAAATGAGTTAAAATATGTACAATATATACAGAGTAATGACAGGCAAAGGGTTACATATGGAGTTGCATGTCTTGAATCAGTATCTCCTTGAGTCCGGCTTTGAATTTGGCATCTCTAATCAGCAGATGGATCATGTCAGGTTTGTGGTTCTTGGGGAAGTAACGGTCTCTTATTTCTTTATACTTGGTGCAGGAGAACACCGTATGTTCAGGACTTTGTACCTCTCCATCATGGGGGCATGTATCCGAATCACCATGAAATCTTTTCCTGTAAGTTCCGAAAGAGCCATGGCCTGTGATCAGCTGGTTAACGAAGAAGTCTGCCAAAAGTCTTGTGACAGATACGTTCGGGAACAGGTTGTAGAGTCTTCTGGTCTTATTGGATGTCTCCCAGAGTTCCTGCCAGCGTTTCATCTCTTCTTCATTGGTGAGGGTGGTTAGTTGTTGTCTGCTCAATCTGACTTTGATGTCAACGTCAGTTCTGGTGGTAGCTTCTTTCGCAGCTTTGTCAGCCTCTTCATTGTACTGGATGCCGATGTGGGCCTTGACCCAATGGAATGTAAACTTGGTGAGGTGATGTTGCAGTATCTGTCTAATGTCTCTGATTGTGTCACTTCTGGTATCAGCGGCGGAGAGCGCCATGAGTACGGACCTGGAATCTGTATGGATGTGGCAGCAGTTGAAATTGTTGTCGATAACAAAACGCATTGTAGCCAAGATAGCGGTAGCCTCAGCCTCGAAGACCGTGGCATCATTGTTGAGTCGGAGTTTGGTTTCCCAAATCACTGTGTTCTCGGAAAGAATGATAGAAGCGCATCCAACTCTGTCCTCGATCTTAGATCCATCCGTGTAGGCAAAGTAGTCATTGTGATCGGAGAGCATCGACCATTCCACAAAGATCCTAGTCCAGGGCGGCTCTTCTGCAGGAGTTCTTGTCCAGGCATTGTCAGATGTCCAATTTCTGTCCATGATTCGAACGGTGGATCCAAAGTTCCACAGCTCAAATCGCTTTTGGTAGCTATTGGCCCTAAGGAAGATCGGTGGGCAACCAGCAAGGACGTTGAGGGCGTCTGTAGAGGTGGTTCTATAGGACTTGGTAAGTTTGAGTAGGGCAATCCTCTGAATCTGTTGCAATTTGGTGTTGATCCTGACAGTGTCCTTATACCACACTTGGCTTCCGTAAAGAATGATACTCTCCACCACACAGGAATAGGTGAGTTTCAGGATCTTCGGCTTGAGTCCCCAAGTGGCTCTCGTGACTCTGGCAAGTTTGTTTTGAATCTTTTCAACTCTATCTTTAATGCTGTTAAGGTGGGGCATCCAGCTCAGCTTCGGGTCCATGATTACTCCAAGATACTTCATCTCTTTGGTGTAGCTGATCTTTCTACCTGAGATGGCGATCGAAGGTCTTCTGCTAATGTCTTTGTGGGGAACAAAGATGGTGTAGTTGCATTTTGCTATACTCAGCTGTAGTCCGAACCTCCTGGTCCATTCATCAATCAGCTTCATGGGTCTGAGGGCCATTCTTGTAAATTTAAAGTAAGATCCTGAGTGCATCAGAACAGCAACGTCGTCAGCAAAGGCCTGACAGTGCACGCTGTCTCCAAAGTTCTGCACCAGTAGCTCATTGGCGATAATCAACCACAGGAAAGGTCCTAAGCTGGAGCCCTGAGGTACTCCAATGTTGTATGGGACCTTTTTGTCATTGAAGTCCAGGATGTTTCTGTGCTTGAGAAATGATCTGACAAGCCAGTAGGTGTTGGTCGGCGTCTTGTGTTGTCTTAGGAGTCTCAGAATGTCGTTCCATCTGGCGTTGTTAAATGCTCCTTTGATATCAAGTGAGATCATACAGGTGAAATTCTTGCGTCTTCTGTTGTTCTCGATTCTGTGGACTATCTCTCTGAGGGCGTCGCAGGTGCTTTTCCCCTTGAGGAAGCCAAACTGGAATTTGTTCAGCAGACCATTGCTGGTAAAGTAGAAGTACAATCTTCTCATGATAAGCTTGTCTAAGATTTTGCCCCATACAGGCAGAAGACAGATGGGTCTATAGGAGTCTCGATTTTGTAAGTCCTTTCCTTCCTTGGGAATAAGGATGACTTTCGCCACTTTCCAACATCTAGGAAACACCCGCTGGGATAGGCAGTTATTGAAAACCTCGGTGAACCACTTCTTGTTGCTCTTGAAGAGTGCAGCATAGACGTCTAGGCAGATGCAATTGTTACCTGGTGCTTTATTAGGGTCCATTTCCTTTATGGTGGCATCGACCTCCGTTTCCGTGAAAGGGGGATCCAGGTTGTTTTGACAGTAATCTGGTTCATTGTCATTATCTCCAATTGTCGGAAAATGGAATTTGAGAATGGCGTTGATAGATTCCGTGGCTTCTTTTGTCTGTTCTCCATTGTCCAAAAAGACAGGATTGGTAATGATTGGGCGCTTAAGTTTTTCTCTGATGACCTTGTAGTGTCCTCCGAAAGCATTAGAGTTAGTAACAGTACTAAGGTAACTCCGGAATGCCTTCTGTTTTTGTTCTAGGACATTTTTCCGGTATCTGGAAGCAGCAAGCTTAAATTCTGTTTTCCTGAGATTGCGAAGGGTTGGGTCAACTTCTTTCTGGAATCGTCTTCTGAGTGCTCGGATTCTGCTGCGTTCAATCATCAGTTCCTGTGTCCACCAGTAGTTGTTGGTTTGTCTCTTGTTTCCATTTCTTTTCTTGTGTTGAGTACAGAGTTTGGTGAGTCTTAGTTCAACCCTTTCCACCAATTCTTCAATGTCAGTAGTCTCTTCAATGGGGAATTCGTCGGGAATTCGTGACAAGTCAGGAATGAATTTCTCCCAATCCAGAGTTCGGGAGTTCCATCTCAGGTTGTGCTTGATTGGGACTTTTTCAAGTCCAAGAGTACAGGTCATGAGGTTGTGATCACTGGCAGTGTATTGGTCGCTGATACTCCAATCCCTGATCTCGTCGTTCCGGAGGTTTTTGGAGATGAGGAGATCTATCCAACTGACTCCGATAGTACTGGAAAAGCTAGGTCGACTATTGGCATCATTTTCAACCACGAGATCAAATCTGGAACAGAAGTCCAACAGGACTTCACCTCTGTGGTCGCTGGGTCTTGGACTCCAAGTAGATGACTTCGCATTAAAGTCGCCGAAGATCAACCATTTCTCGGAACTGTGGCGGGCCAGGTGGTTCTCCAGTAATTCCAGCGAGTCGTTGATATTTCTGGAAGGCGGGCTGTAAATGGAACAAATAAAGACAAAAGAGTTCTTAATTTTGATTTTGATAATAACGATTTCCTGTTCCTTGAAGACTGGACTGATGTTGAGGGACTTCTTAGCAATAATTGCTGCTTTTTGGTCAGTAGATTCGATGATAAAATAGTCAAGTGGGAAGCCTGAGATGATGCTGTCATAGACGTACGGATCGTTGATAGAGGCAACATCGATGTTAAGCTGCTTAATGTCTTGTGCATGGATTAAATTAGCTGCTCTGCAGTGATGTAAATTAATGTGGCTCAGTCTAAGTAAATTGTTAGTGGACTTAGTTTCCATAGTAGGTCTTAGCAATGATGTTATTAAGCTCCTTAGCAAATGCTGGGCAGTTTCTGCTTCTTGCATCATGGCTGGTACTCACCTTGTTTTTCCCCCTGCTATTGTAGTCAGAACAGTTGCAGCATTTCAATTCCTTTTGACAGTCTTTGCTGAGGTGATTTTCACCGCACCTTCCACATGTCTCTTGTCCCCTGCAGTCACGGGCATGATGACCAAAGCGTAGGCACTTGAAACACTGAGTTACTCTTAAGTATTCCTTGAATCGTACGCTCGTCCATCCCAGGAATAACCTCTTCTTGTCCACAATACTTTGGAATCCAGCACCATCAACAGTCAGGACCCAGTTGGTGCCTTGTTTGCTCTTGTAGCTGAAGACTGGCTCCATTTCCACGCTGTCATCCAATTGGTTCTGCGTCTTAATCAGCTGGACAATGTCATCTCTGGAGATGTCCTTGTCTACATCATATAAGATGATTCTTGGCTTCTTTTGTGCAGGTTTTCTAGCACTTACCATTTCTCTAGTAGCCTCGTTACTCTGGACTTCTTGGATGATCTTGTCCAGGTCTTGGGAGCTCTTCGTTTCAATCAGCACTCCACCCTTTCTGATAGGTCGAATCCTGGTGATATTTAACCCCATGCTTGCCGGGTTAATGCTTTTTCTTAAGATCTCCCTGGTCTGCTCGGAGGTCTTCTCCTGGTTTGGGTAGACAACCACAACGTTGCTCTGACGTTGTCTGGACCTTTCCCTTCTGGAACGGGATCTGCTGGGATCTCTCCTCTTTTGCTGCTTCCGCTGTTTGTCTGGGTTGCTGGCTGCCACTTGGGCGAAAGTTCTCTTCTGCAAAATCTCTGCCGTGGAGACATGTGCCTTGATCTCACCTTCCAGGAACGCATTACGCTCTATTTGCAAAAGTGCAATCTGCAGGAGCTCAGAGACTCCGCCTCTGATCCTTTGTTGAGCCGCTAAGCTGATTTTGCTGCCAGCCAGTGCGACGCTAATCTCCTGTTCAACCTCAAGGAGTCTCATAGTGGCTGATTTCTCCTCAGCCTTATTGGCCATTTCATAGCAAGCTAGCTCGCCCCCTTGCGGGAACTCACTGCCACTATCCATGAGTGGAAAAGAAATGAAACCTAACAAGAGAAAACTCAAAAGAAAAAAGAAAAAGAAAAAGAAAAGTCCCACCGCCTGCGTTAGCCGTTAACAAAGTTAACGTTACCAGGAGGCACCACGTGGAGGTGCAGGTCGGTATGAATAAGGAGCACAGAGAGTAATATTGCGATACTAAAAGTAGCGAGAGACGCAAGAAACTAGTTCGCTTCCCCGGATAGACTCTAGGCCGTTGTCCGGGTATTAATTACTCACTTCAAAGAAAAATCTATGCTCGTTTGGGACTGCCTCCCCCATCAAGAGGGTAACATAAGAAGAAGCACCGGCCCACCCGAAGGTATACGGTGAGAG
>JAPDSC010146635.1:889038-936302 GCA_026290005.1 Latrodectus geometricus | reverse complement strand
GGAGCATTTTTACATCCAATTTGACTCACATTTTAAGTAAAAAATACTTGTTAAAAATAAAAATGAAGAGTCAATGTAGAAATAATAACACAGAAAAAAAAAAAGGAATTAAACATCATCAAGTTCCAGAAATAATTCAATTAGGGTAATATAAGCTCAGAATAAGTGAATAAGGAAATGTGGAATAAATTAAAAGCTTTATGAAAGAAAAGGGGGTCACATATCATAGCAAATTTGTTACAATAAAAATTAGTTACAAAGAATTGAAAAGCAAAATTCTTATTCTTAACCCTTCTTTGCATAATGGTGGAAATTTCCATCATAACCTATAATGCCCAAAAATTATATAAAAGAACAAGTTCACTTTAAGTTGATCGTGTTTGGATACCTTTTTAATGTCCATTGCATACAAAGAAATATAGCTGTCAAAAATAAACAAGTGTCATTATCAGTGAAACGAGTTTAAAGTTGTCTCATTCCGCTCTTTGTTGTAGTTGCAATAAACAAATGATTTCATTTATAATTTTGTTTTATTATATTAGAGTTTCTATTGCTAAAAAATTGAAAATGAGTGGAAGAAAGGTTTGTAACACGTGTTTCTGTTATTTTCCTCTTTTATTTCTATTTAGTACTAAGCTAATGATCTAACTTTGGATGATGATGGAAATTTTTAGCATATTGTTTTTTGCTAAATTATACTATAAATATATACTAAGATTTTTTTAACCATTTTTCCTTTAATTTTGAACATGAATTGTCATCAACTTGATTTATTTCACCAATAAAGAAAAAATCATGCAAAGAACGGTTAAATATGTTTTACAATATAGGAAAAGTATTTATGAGATTAATTTGACTCAAATTTAAAGAAAAAAATGCCTGAACATAACGTAAATTAAAAATCCATGCAGAAAAATATTACCCATAGGAAGAAAATAAATTGCAACCATCAAGAAGTTTAAGAAATAAAAAAGAGAGTAATTGAAGCTAAGACCTACAGAACATTCAATAAAAACTATAAGATTTCACTGAATGAGTCAGAGAACTCAGAAATACTGTCAAAGGAATATCACAACAGACGTTAGAATGAATGTACACAAATGTTTATTGTTATCAATAAATATTTGCATTTGCAAAAATATTTTTAAGAAAAACAATAAGGATATTGGAAGAAATTGAAATTTTTATAAATGCAAAGGGAGATAAACATTATAACAATTTTAATACAATAGAAAAATATTGAATATAAAAAATTCAAAAAGAAAAATCATGATTCATTAATTTGAATTATTTCATATTGTGAGGAGCAATTTTATAAACAATTTTAATCACATTTCAAGTAAAAAATACCTTTTCAAAATAAAAATGCAGAGTCAATGTAGAAATAATAACGCAGAAAAAAAAAAAAAAAGGAATTAAACATCATCAAGTTCCAGAAATAATTCAATTAGGGTAATATAAGCTCAGAATAAGTTAATAAGGAAATGTGGAATAAATTAAAAGCTTTCTGAAAGAAAAGGGTGTCACATATCATAGCAAATTTGTTACAATAAAAATTAATTACACAGAATTGAAAAGCAAAATTCTTATTCTTAAATATGTCTTACAATATAGGAAGAGCATTTATGAGATTAATTTGACTCAAATTTAAAGAAAAAATGCCTCATCGTAATGCAAATTAAAATTCCATGCAGAAAAACATTACCCATAGTAAGAAAATAAACTACAAACATCAAGAAGTTCAAGAAACAAACAGAGAGCAATTGAAGCTAAGACCTAAAGAAAATTCAATAAAAACTATAATATTTTACTGAATGAGTCGGAAAACTCAGAAATACTGTCAAAGGAATATCACAACAGACGTTAAAAAGAATGTACACTGATGTTTATTGTTATCAATAAATATTTGCAATTGCAAAAATATTTTTAAGAAAACCAATAATTATGGAAGAAATTGAAATATTTATAAATGAAAAGGGAGACAAACATTATAACAATTTTAATACAATAAAAAAATGTTCATTAATAGGAAACAAATGTGTTGTATGGGACTGCATAAGCAAATAATTTATAATTATTTATACCTCAGAAATTACTGCAATAATTTTAAAGACTTCATAAAATTAACATAAAAGCAAATGGATATTATTACACGTAAATTAAATAATATTCTTTAAATGAAATAAATATAAATGGTGATAAAATCAATTTTTTAATTATACTTAATTTTACGTGAAAATAAATACTGAAAAACAAAATTACTGAATAATATATAAATTTATTTAAAAAATCATTTTGTAAAGTTATATGAAATATATTAATAATGAAACGAAATTGAAATATTAAAATCAACACTTTTATATAGAACAAATATTGAGATAACTTTATCTGCAATATAAATATATACATTTAATAGTACTCATTTTGCAGTAAAAAAATTACAGTTTATTTATTTATTCAACAAAATGCAGAGCATTTTACCCATTTTATATTTTGATAGCTCATAAAATGTAACAACACAACATAGAAAAAATGTTTGTATAAAATACCATTACTGCAAAAAAGGAAGATCTATCACTGATGTAGTTTCAGAATTATATGTAATTGAATCTCTCTGGAAGTAACAAAGTATCCTATAAATAAATTAAAATTTTAGTTAATCATTTTTAAAACTAAAAGTACAGTAGATGCTTATTTTTGTAAACTTCAAATTTATAAACATTTATGATTTTATGAATTAATAACTAGTACCAAGAAACAACTTATTGATACTAGTTATGTTACTGTTAAATGATACTGTTTATTCCTATTTAAAGTAACATTTAGAAAACCTATGGCTTGCTTTTTATAATCATTTTGTGGGTCCCACTAATTTTTATATCAAGTATTTACTCTTATTTACTACAACATTACAGCCCTGCTTGCAAAGTACTTTATTATAATAATTATTCTTTTAAACTTGTATAATGTTCAAAAATTTTAATAGACGCTCATTTAACTGATATTTATTTCTTTTTAATATTTTATCTTAACAATGATAGATGATTACCAATTGAATAAAATTTATATTTTTCTTCATTGAAATATTCTTAGTTTTGATGCTATCACATAGATAAACTTTTATGAAATAACCACATAAAGCAAATTACATATCAAAGATGTAATTGTATGAAGAATATATGCTTCCATTAAAATTAAAAATTTGTATTAGTTGGAAACAATTTAGATGTATTTTTCAAAATATCAAGTTACAGATTTCTGTAACAGAAAACTTAATTTTTTGGTCCAAACAATATGAAATTCAAAATTATTGATTATAGATTCTATTTCGATTTTGGAAATGTACTTCATAAATCTATACTTTAAATGCTATCACAACATTAATGCTTAAGTTGTTAAATATTTACAAAATATGAACTGTTATCTCAGTACATGCTTTATCCTTTAATCATTTTCCTATGTTTGAAAAGTAGAATAATTTCTTAGCTTTTCATCACCTGTCAACCTTGAAATTATTTATGAATTGTTAAGAATATTAGGAACATTTTAAAAACAATTTTTATAAAGATGCTTTTTCATGCCATTAATTATTAAACAAATTAATACTTATAATCGATTTCAGGACACCATTTGAATTTTTTCTTAGTTTTGAACGATCTAAAAACTATGAAATATTTTAAGTTCCATTTATTTTATAATTAATACAGATTTCTTTCATTTAAAGACTAATTTTCAGAGTTTTATTTGTAGTTTGAATTTTTTTGACACCATAGCGTGAAAGAGATAACGGAAATGTTCCATTTTAATCCAATATAAATACTCAAAGAAGAAAACAGTGTTTTACAGTTACAGGTACAATAGCTTTATAGAAATTGTCACATTTGTCCTTTTAAAATAAAACATTTTTATACACAAAACCAATAATAAATAGAAAATATTTTAAATCACTATTTTATATTAAGATGAAAAATTCGTTAAAATATCAAGTGTAATATTTTACTGCGTTATGTTAAGAAAATATAAATAAATTGATATCGAAAAGAATTTAACTGAGAACATCAACTGTTGTGTGTATTCTGTAAGAACAGATAAATTGTAAATAAAGTACGGATTCAATTATTGATAAATTTTAAAATACTTTTTCAAAATATGATAAAATTCCTTACTATGTACAGAAGTTTGCTCATTTTTTAATGTTGCTAGAAAACTATCACATTTTTTCTTTGTTGCATATCTAACAGCAGGCAGTTTTCTTGCGAGTATGCACTTGTTCCTGATTGCGAGTACTCGCTTGTTACTTTGTAACCAGAGACTAGGATCCTACTCTGTGTTTGTAACAAGCAGTTCTTACTTTGTAATAAGCACATACTTGTACTTGAAAATATCCGAACTGGCACTAGCTTACAGTAAGTAACGAGTATTTGGAGAAAAAAGTACTGATTACATGTTGTTACATTAAAATACCGATTACAAAATACTGATTGCAAGTATTTCTTCCATCCCTAACCGGTATGAGAATTTTTCCTTCATCACTTCATCTGTTTTTATCAGATTTTTTTCAATTGTTTTATTTTATCTATTCATTTTATTGCTGAAAAACTTGAATTAATTTTTACCAAAGAATCAGAAGTTTTTCTAATTTATTCATACATGAACTCCAATAAAAATTCCCATAGTTAAAAAGAAATGAAATTTCTTTCCAGGACTTTTTGAATAGTATTCAAATGCAATTTATACTGAAGAGACATGAGACAATGAAAATATTGTTGACATAATGAATAAGAATGAAATAGAATTTTTAGGTATCAAGAAAATGTGGTAGAGCAATCATCGGCAAAACAAATAGCTTCAAATCACATTGCGGAGGTACTTTTTTTTTCAGGAATACAACAGAGCAAAATGCTTTCTTAAAAAAATTTAAAAAGTAAAAGATAAATGTGTGTGATTACTTTAATAATAATTACTTTAATTTTTCATTAGTAAAATTAAAACTAGAATTGTTTGTAAATATATATTTTATTTTGCTTGTATTTCTTATAAAGTGCATACTAAAACTTTTTTGAATAGTACTTTATTTACACTTATATATTTTTTATATGAAGTTTAAATTTTAAGAACCATGTTCCCTTGGTCATAGATATTCATTTTTACATCTTGATTTGTCTCCTATATATATAGGCATTTACAGATCTAATAGTGCCTCAAGGAGTTAAGGTCATGAGGTATATATTATATTTAAATTATAAGTAAACTTGGTACTATTCATGATGCTATTTAATGGTACTAATTTTTCCACTATAACCTAGATCAAAGTATGTGGTTGTGAAAAATTACAGTTAGAGAGAGATAATATCTGCCTTAAAAATGAAAAAAAAACTTTATCATTTTATTATTGCTAAATCTAGTTCTTGTCCTCCTCTTGCTATAATTATCACATATCATTTAAAAATACAGAATGTGAAACATTTTTTAAGGAACTTTAATGTCTTTAAAACATAATTTGTTTCAAATTAATATTTTTAAATAAGAATACTTTGTTAGAAAACATTTAGAAAAAATATTTTATTAGAATTTGAAATTTTTTTGATTTTAAAAAATTGTTTATTTTATATATAAGCCCATATGGGTTTCAAATGCACTAAGTCTGTAGATTGCTGCATCAGAATTAATTCTTGTAATTTTATGAACTTCATATGCACATGCACAAAGTTAATTTGGAGTTATTTGAAGTTGTGATACAAAAAAAATTGTTTAATTTTGAAGTGAATTTAATTCAAGCACTTGAATTTTCATGTTTTTGTGAAAGTAGTGTAGGTATGGATGTTGATAAATTGAATTTATGTTTCTATAAAATTTTGAGTGTGAGAATTGTTCACTTGATGCTGATTATTCTTCTAAGAGTGATGATTTGGTGATATTTTTACCTTTATATGTTATTGTACTAAAATTGCATTTGTATGTAGTATTTTATATAACTTATTAAGTGTGTGTTTAAATAATTCACATATATTTAGGTTTATTGTCAATTGTAACTCTTGTTACTTAGGAACGTAAGTTTTCATAAAAGTATATGTTATTAATATTATTAATTTATCTTTATTGCCTGGTTGTCTTTCATACTAGATAGTATTTATACTGAGTTTTCTTTTAGGTGGGTACCATTGCCCAGTTATTTAAAAATATGTTATTGATTTAGTATTATTGCCTAGTTATCTCCTGTTCCAGATTTTGTTTACACTGTTGTTTTTTTAAGGTGGGCACCACTTTCATTTTAATTAAAATCTGAGTTTTCTTAAAACTATACTTTATTGATTTAAATTTATAACACAGTAAATATCTGTTTGATATTGTTATATACTGTATATTTTTAAAGTGTTCTATTCTATTCATTTATTAAAAGAAAACAATTAAAAAAATTAATTATTTATATTTTATTGAGCTAGTAGGAACTGTACTATTGATGTTTAGATTTATTTTATATTTGTTTTGTAATATAATCTTTGAAATTAGTCATTTGTTATTAAATTTGTAATATTTCTGTAGTAATTAATTAAAAATAAATATTGAAAGATTTGAAATCAGAAATAGTATGAGATTCCGATGTTCAGCATACAAGTTTAAGCATGATCAGGATTTTAAAAACTGGATATAGGAGGAAGTGGCATAATTTAATTTGGGGAGATAACTTCAGTACTGGTGCTTAGCCCAAAAATTTGAAATCACACCAAACTAGTTCCGTCTCATAGGATTTTACAGAAGAAAGATTATAAAAGCCTGCACAGGTTTAACTCAATTTTCATCCCAAGCACTACGCAGTTATCTTGCCAAACTAAATTATATAATTTTGCTCAATATCCAGTTTTCAAAATCCTGATAGTGCTCAAACTTGAACTTTAAACATTTCTCTCTTGTGGTATTTTAAATTTCAGATATCAAAATTTCAAATATTTCATTATAATTACTTATTACTTAAGTATTAAATATTATTATTATATAATTACTTAAGTATTAAAATACTAATAACTAGAAACTAACTTCACAAAGATTACATAATAAAAAACAACTATAAACTAAATATCACAATCTACGAGAGATAACTAATCAATAAAACTGAATCAGTAACATGAGTAATAAACATTTTTTTTTTTATATAAAATCTTGGATTTCCATTAATCAGGCAATGATACTCACTTTAGAAAAGCTTTAGTGTAGCACAAACTAACACTGACGAAATCAAGCAATAAAGCCATAAATAATTAAATCTAAAACTTATCTTAAGAAAAATAACTTAATATTACCCAATTCAAATTTAATAATTTTTAAAGGTTTTACTATATATTAAAACTAAATGATAATAAAATTTCAATCTTTTTAAACTCTCCTTTTAGAAAATTAAATTTAACCACGCCCATTAATAAATTCAACCTATAATATGCCAGTTCATTACAGCTATAATTCACGTAATTGCTCAGAGCTTTAAAAGAGGGTGATGTTCCTTCAGACCCAGGTACCTTGCAATTAGGCTAGGCTAGGCCAGCCAAAATTTTGGTTTACTTGATGCCTTATCTGCATCACTATCAGAATACTTTTTAAATTAATATGTTAATCTATTAATTATTTAAATTTTGAAAATAATGTTTCTTGCATTAATGAAAATTTGTATAATTTATGAAAAACTCTAGGAATCCCATAAAAGTTTAATTTGATTCATATTTAGCAAAATAAATATTGATATATATAAATAGATATTCCACGATTGAGTGCACTAACAGTCTTAAATGATGATGATTTGAAAAGTCCTATCAAAAAGGATACTTTTGAATATCTCAAACAAAATCTCCATCCATCTGTTAATTTTTTTTCCCTCAGAAGAATGAACCATTTCTGGATTACTTGCTGGTGTGATATGAAAAATGAATCCCATACACCAGCCACAAGTGTTCAAATCATTGATTATTGTGGAAGATCTAATTCCCACTACTTCAAAGACTCCACTCCATTCCCAGAAACTGCTGCAGTGTGTATGGTAGAGATGGGCTGAAATTGTCCCATGATTTGCTTTCACATGCCAAACCATTAAAGCTTCTGGCTACATATAGTAATTGGAACATGTGCAAGGATCCTTGCTTCAGAAACAGCAGCTATTGGCAAACAGGTAAAGAGTCGGTTTTTGTAGGATAACTCAAGACAGCACACTGCAAATGTGACTCTGAATGTCATTACTACCTTAGAATAGGAACTTCTCATCCTCTCTGCTCCCCAAACATTTTCCCCATGATTATCACTTGTTCTGTGGGCTAGATGATCATATACAAACAAGACAGTTCTGTGATGCTGAAGACATTGAAATCAAAGTGGCCTATTTTTTTACTTCTAAAGATGGGGCATTTTATTGCAACAGTATTCATAAGCTTGCAGCTAGCTGAGAGAAAGTTGCAGCATGTAACTATGAAAAATAAAATTCGTTTTAATATACCAATACTGCCTTCTAAACTTTTTATGTCACATAGCGGGAAAAAAAAAAAACTTTTCTGGTTACCTGGTAATGTTTTTAATATATAAATGAATACGCAAATTCATCTTTAATAATTAAAATAGTTGTTTCTCACACGAATATAAATTAAAGTTAATAGAAGTTTAAATAATTATAATAAAGTATAAGTTGCCTAAATTTGAGAATTTAATGGCAAAAGCTTCTATTTCTCAAATAATTAGCAATGAATCTTTCTTATGAAATGTTGATACTTGTATAGTGAACACCAAAATTATTTTGCTTCCCTAATTTGTTTTTTATTAAAATTATAAAATTGATTTTTATTAATTTTTTTTTATGTTATTAAGGATATTATACAATCAATATGATATTGAATGTATTGAAATTTATTAAACAGAAATATTTTTAAAATGGTAACTATGCACTAATTATATATTAGATTAAGTAGAAATGCATACTACATAGTTAGTATACTGAATTTGCAGTATTTAAATGAATGATATTTTTGATTTTAATGTTAAAGAGCAGATTAAGTTTTTTATCTACTCGTGCATTGTTTTGTTGTGGAGACCTTGATTCCAAATCTCTTATTGTATGTACAATAATTTTAATTCGATGAAAGATAATATTCACAAAACTGAGGTAAAATACCCTACATTATATCATGGCTATTCATATTTGTGTAAGCTTAACACCTCCCCTCTATGTTTAATTGAAGTGTCATTACAACCGCAAAATTTAAAGATGTTTGGTCAAAATATCAGCTTTTATTTGTTTACTTGGGCAGAACATTACTTTTAGAATTTTCTTTTCTTTGGTTCTCATACTATCCAGAAAAATGAGGGGGCAATTTTTGCTAAGAAAGTGCCTCCCAGAAAACTAATTCCAGATTTTCTTTTAATGCTGAATGTCTAAATAAAACACATCTTCAGGAACTATGAGAAGAATTCAAAATTTCAATAAGCTATGGCTTAAACAAATTTTCAGAGTTCCTGAATGGTCTATAATGAAATCTGTTGCAATGTTTTGTCTGATACCTGGCCATGGTTACCTTAATAAACATTTATCTTGCATCAATCCTTTTTGTACCTTGTATGATCTCCATGAAAAAGTGGCCTTGTCTTACCTGTTTAATGCTCTGCTCTCCCAGGTCATCAATCTGGAAGAGTTGCTGGATTGCTTGCTCTCATTTATAGATTTATATTTATTTTTTTGGTGTTCAATTGCCTTTTTATGCATTATTAGAAATAAGAAATAAGTTGTCAAGGAATATTATAATTTTCATAAATTTACATGGTACATTAACTTAATTTCTGTGATTACAATTTAATGAAGCTCTGCTTGTCTTTATGATTTTAAGTCTTTAGACTGGACATAAACACATTTAAATCTAATAACTGTTGCCTAATCACATGCATTTTTTTGAATTGCTTTTGTAGCGGGCAAGGCAACTGATTATTGTTGTGTAGTGGGGCTTCATTTCATGATTTCATTTCGGGCTGCAAATTTTAATATTAAAATTTGATCACAAAGAAAAATAAATTCAGTGTTTGCAAGTGTGCCTGCATATGTGTATGTTAGTTGGATTTCAAAGTGAAAATGATAACAAATTGCTTTGTTTTGTGATTTTCAGAATAAAAATTTATCAAACTACAACTAATGTCAGAGGCTAAGTAAGGAGATGGAACAGTAATTTTCTGGCAGTGGTGCATATTCATTAATACATCACAGAAAAAATTGCCTCTATTAAAACATATTTTGTCATCGTATCTTAAAGCAATTCCTTAACATCCTTGGTAGGAACCTAAAATTACATTTCCTTTGGCACTTTGAGGGTCATTAGCACAAACTTTTTATAAGTTACTGACAAAATTAAACAGTTCTTTAATGTGATTAATGCATCCTAGAATCTTTTATCTTACTTTCCATTAAATCTGTAACTCAGAAATAATCTTCTAACATAGGAGAATGCTTGGATACCTTTATCAAGATTATGACAGGAATGACTATTAATTGAAATCTTTTGGCTGTAATTATCAACATATTTAATTTTATTCAAGCATTTAAATGAAGTCTCACAATGACTTAGCTGGATTGCATTGTCTGTCATAACCACCTGTAAAACTTTTTACAAAAAGTTCTACAGGTAGTTATCAAAATAATGGAAACACATGTGAATAAGAGCGACATTTTTAATGTGCTTCATAAGCATTAAAATATAATAATAATTACCAATTTAATTAATTATTAATAATAATAATAAAGTGAATGCGGAGCTTTATCATCTTGATTCTCCAGAGTCAGTTTGATTACAGATAAAAACACCTTCATAAACTCAGCATTTATAGCAAAACTGCAATTCCCTACCACTTGTAACAGATGTTAATGACAAAAGTTGTTTGCATTGGTTTTAAATTCACAAAACCTGGTTGATTGATAAGTGGAAGAAATTAATGTGTCGTCTGACAAATAAATGGTCTACCACACTTTTCCCAACAACTAGACAGGTGCACATTTGGAGGACACTTATACAAGTATATGATTGTCTCCTTCCAACTGTCAAGCATGTAGGTGGATTTGTCATAATATGTGCAGATGTGTCATGGTTTTCTCCTGCACCAATTATAATCCCAAAAAAGAAGGAACATTGGGAAAAATATAGAGAACTTTTAACTGACCAGGCATATCTGTTTCCCATAAATGGAGTCATGCACTTATCCATGCAGCAGAACTTGTGTAATCAGGGTTTAATGAATACTATGATAAAGTATTAAACACTTACTTTGGCTTTCAGCCTCTCAACGTCAATATAATTGAAGTGTTGTGGGGTCTATTTTAGAGCATTCAATGTGCAATCAATGTTCTCCAATGGAATCTCTCCTGGGACTTTCATTATATCTCCATTTTGAATAGTACAACATTGCTATAAGCATGATTCAGCACATATATAAATTGATTCTTAGGCAAATCCAAGCTGTACTACATACTAAAAGCAATCTTACGTTTTACTAATAAAGTATTCTTTATAAATCTAAGGCATTTTCATTATTTGATAACCATCTATAGATACTGTCTATGCCTCAACAGAAAAAAAACAATCCTTTGATTTTTCAAACTTTTATTTTTAAAATGAATTCCATATTTAGTAAAATTATAATAAAAAAAAAAAACTTTTTCAGTCCCAACTTCTAAGTGCACTGTTCTTTTTAAAATTGTATTTTTATTCCTAATATAAGGTAACTATTTCCAGAGATATCTAACAGTTTTGCTTTGTATCAATATGACCAGTGATGAAAAATATATGTAATGCCATTTTTATAGTATATATATTTTTTTTTTTTACCTTGCAAACTTTAAAGTCACATCTTTGCAAATAAACTGTACAGTTCACTGAAAAATTAAATTTTTCAGTGAAGTCAGTGAAAAATTTAGTTTTTCATTCATCTGTTACATCAAAATGTGTACCAAATTTAAAGAAAATCAAAATTATGGTACCCTCAGTTGGTGACATCTCATTTATTTTTTTAATATTAAATTATTTAATTGAAGATTTGAATTCTTGAATTTAATTTAAATCAAAAATATATGCATAAATTTTTACAAGTATTTATCTCTATCACAATCCAAAATTTAATGGTAAAGTATTAGTTACCATTAAATTTTTTTAATGATTACATTTATATATTTTGTTAAAATAAATTATTAGGTTATATTTATTTGACATGTGAATGCTGATAATTCCTAGAAAAATTGAGTGAATCCTGAAAACTAAAATTGGAATTTATTTCTTAAAAATCTGTATGAAACCTGTTCTTAATATTTTTGTGGTAACAATGATATTTTAATCTTAGTGATTTAATCTGTTTCTTTTAATTTAGAGGGAAAATGAACTAATTTATAATAAAATTAGTACCTTTTTCTATTCTCTGAAAGAAAGAAAATTATCTGATTTTTTATTCATGATATTTTTCTCTGTTTTTAATAGTATTAATTTATTATATTAATCAACATGTTAAAAGAAATTAGTTAAAAGTTCTATGATTAGGACATTTAGCTAAATACTTTATTTTATATGCATGGTTGTAGTATTAAATGTAAACATTTCTTTATTCATCTTATAATTTAATATTTTCATTTTAGGCAGATCTGTCTCTCATCTATTGAATTTATTGGCACAGGGAATATGGGCCAAAATATGGCAAAAAATATCCTAAATCAAGCTCATGTTCTTGTAGTGTAAGATCAAGATAATATTTTTCCTGAAGTAATATCAAGACTGATGCAGGAACATTAATAACTTAACATCCTGCAGAAATGGCTGAAAGATGCAGTATAATAACTATGTTTTCATCTCATCCTCATGATCAAAAAGTGTATACTTCTGAAAATGCCATATTTCAGTAAGCATTACAGCGTTTTTTTAATGAAGTTTACTTATTTTATTAGTTTTTATATGGTATATTAAGATTTTCTTATATTAAACATTTGTTATTGGGATGTGTTTTTCAGTCTTCGTGTAAAACTGTCTGTTGCCCAACTAAAATAATTTTAGGACACAACCAGCATAATTGCATGTACCGTATTTTTATCTATAAATACCCAGTGGTGTATTATCTGCAAGGTGTATATTACCTTTTTCTAAGTAAAAGAGAAAGTGTCTCATAATATGCAGCAATTTTTTCAGCAAATAGTGGAAAATATATATCCTGGTAATGTGGTCCGACATATAATAAAAAATACTAAGTATGATTAAAAATATAATAAATTGTTCAGAAAAAAAAAACATTTATTGTGAAAAACATCTGTTTGGATCCACTTCATCATAAATTGTGATAATTCCAAGAAGATTTTAGTAAAAATTTTCAATTTTTAGTTTTCACTAACTTTTAAATTCAGATTAAGTATATTTATAAAAAATAAAATACTTTTTTCCTTAAAATTAAATGAAAGAAAAAAAATTTTTTTTTTAATTGCACATTTGATACATTTTTTTCTTTTGTATTGCACATGCTTTGTTTTTCTACTTATATTAACATGTTTGTTGCTATTTTTTTCTTTGCTTTTAATTTAAAATATGCTATGTGACTTGTATGCTTTCTCTTCCATATGAGGATATATGCAAATATTTTCAGAAGGAAACAGTTCAGGTCTAGACAAAATTATGGCTGAAAAATGAGGAGCTCTTATTTTGATGCACCAGTTTCAGTGGATGAACCTTCTCTTTCCATTTACTATTCAAATTACTGCTAAGTAATGTATTATGTTAAAAATATTTTATTTATTACCTTAATAGATTTTCATTTGACATTGATGTATTCCATGCTTCTATTTAGCTACTCTGTGTAAACCTAATTGTAACATCACTAATATTGAACATCACAATCAAACAAATAGTAATTTGAAACATGTAGTAGCAAATAAATGTTTGAGAAATAAAAATGTGATTCAAATGATCTTATACTAGTAATGAATTTATCATGATAAATAATTATTTAAGATAATAAGTATATGAAATAATTGTGTATTTAGTATTTTTTTTCAGCAGAAAGCATTCTGCTTATAGGTTGAGAAATCCCTCTCGCGAGAAAGATTTTTACGGCATTCTCAAGAAAAAAAAATTTTTTATATGTTACATTTATCAATAATTTAAGGTCAGTGAAAACTAATGCAAAATTTTAATTTGTAATGAGAATAAATTTCAGAGTCATCAGCAAAAGCAAAATTTTTTTCTGTGGCTTTACGTCATGCATGCTATGGCTCTTTTAAAATTATTTGCCAAAACATAAAACAATGAAATAATTTTTTGCTTTTTACAGAAGTTTATATAGTTAAAGCGAAATGTGTATTACTTTAGTTTTTGTGGAAGTCGTTAATTTTCCCCAGTAATTTGTAAAATATGTTTTATAAATAATAAAACTTTTTATTGATTTGTTTTTTGATTGATGAAGTTAAAATTCTACTAATAATGATTGTATTTCTCACTATCGGCTAGTAGTTTTGCTAGCAAATAATGGTGAATAAAAAGCTGTGGAAATAGATGCTTATTTTGTTTCTTGATGTATAAACTATACATTTAAATGTATTGAGCTAGCAAATGTTATTTAATGTCTGTAGCTATGTTTATTACTTACATAAATAAGGACTAAAAGTTTGGAAGTTGATATATATTTTAGTATTGCTTGAATATTCTTTATAAACATGCATGTAAAAATTTAGAATCAGCAAATGCTACATAATTGAATTAAAAATCATAGTGTTTACATTTAAAGACACTGCAAATCACAAAATTATCTTAAAAACTGGAGAAGATATGGATCATGAGCATTCTTGATAATTATGAAAATTTTATTGATTGGTAACTGATGAATCAGAACTTAAATGCAAAAAATTTGAATGTTATGGTTATATAAAAAATAGAAATTATTAGTTTTCTTAAAAAAATTTTCAAATTACAATTTACTGGTTTATATTAAAAAAAATTTTTATACTTTATATCACTGTATTAAATATCATACATGTTTCTTTTATATTAAGTTGATTTTGATTTGACTAAAAAGAAATATATAAAATTTTTTAAACATTTGACTTCATCAGTACACTCATTTTCATAACATTGTATGCATAATTTTAGCTTTAAATTTTTACTTTAAGGTTTAATTAAATTCTATTTGAATTGATTTTAAATTTTCTGTGGGTGTCATCTTGTCTTTGCAAATTGCTGGCAAATTACCATAGGCGTGTACAATTACCATGGAAACCCCAACCATTTTGATAAGTCACTTGTGCTGGTTATTTTATGTTTCTCTGTTCCAACTTTAGCAGAGAAGCACGAAGTGTTGCAGAATAAAATCTTAAAATATTGTAGACATCTAAAAAGGTGAGGTAGGAGGTATGTTGTTTAACATCAGTGATGAAAATAAGATATTTTATGGATATTTATTTAGACTTCTATTAACACTTATAAATAACAGCATCTCCACAATTAGATAGATGACAATGAGTATTTAAAAGTGATAAATATTTAGCAAGCAATGTACCTAACTAAGCTGTCTAGCACAACTTGTTTGCCAGTGAAAACTGAAATTCTAGTCGTTACTCAATATACCCACCCTCAGTCACTAGCTTAAATATACAGTGTAAACACTTCCCCTTCCATTAATTAATTTATTAGCTGATGTGAATACCTTGAAGGTAAATATTTCTGAAATCACTATTTGGCTGCTAAAATCTCAAACTATGCAAAACTGACAAAATGCTAGAAACAGAATAAGAAAATTTAAACAATCCCCATTGTGACTGGAAACTAAACATAAATTCAAGTTTCATTTTACATCACTATAGCAGTCTAAATAATTTCAGTATAAACTTTGAAATTATTTCCACTTTTGAAAATTACTGAACTAGTAAAGGTAGGCCATACAAAAATATTTTTAATTAAATATGATAAGTAGTGTTAAAAAAATGAGATTAATGCATTTAATTTGACCACCATTCCCCTTCAGCAAAACTCCAAAAACCATTTACAATCACATTTCCTGTATCTTAAAGAAATGCTGGTTATTTAAACAAAGTAAAAAAAAAAAAAAAAACTTAAAACTTTATTATTACAGAAACTTTGAAAATTCTGACTGCTAATCTATATAAAAATTTTAGCTTGAAAGAATCTCAAATTAACAAAATTATATTTAAAAGGTTCATTACTTCACAAAACTGAAATTTTCAACTCAGAGAAATCTAGATTTGAAAAAAGGATAAATTATTAATCACAGTTTTAAAATTTTATTTCTCCGAAACTAATAAATTGTTGAATAATAAAATTTTCAACACTTTCTTGTTATCTATAGCTACATAAAAATCGTATTTAATTTTTATAAATTGTTTAAAGTATGCATGCATAAAGTCCAATGAGTTAAATTAATAGCTGATAACAGTCTCTGAATGTTGACTATAAATAATTTTCTTATAATAAATAAAAATTATTATAAAAGAAGCAAACTTTAAGGGAAGGATTTATTTCGCACAGGTAAACCTTCATTCTATCACTTTTTTTAAAGATTTTAATTTATCTTATTTTAAATATCAGTAAAATGTTTTTATTGAAATTCTTGAATACTATTATTTTATAAGTAATAGCTTTTAATCTCTTATATGTTTTATAGCATACATATTTCAGTAAAACTTCTTTAATCATTGCTTTTTGTAGTTTGTTATTTCATGTAAATTTAATTTTTTCCACGTTAAATTTTTCAAAAATGTAATTTCTAAATTTTCTTTTTTTTAAAAAAATATCACTAAAAAGTTATATTTAGTGGTATTTTTTTATGTTTTAATGAAACCAATATGTTTTAATAATATAATTCTTGTTTAAATTTTTAAAATGTATGGAATTCTTAAATTATTCTTGAAGCTCCTAGAATTTAATTATTACCTAAAAGTCCTGAAATCCTTGTAATTTTAAGATGACTCCTGTAAAATATTGCAGACCTGCCAACTTTTATGCACCGTGTGTAAATTTTATACAAGATCGCTTGGTTTTACTCTGTTACTGATAGTATGGAATATTTTTTGTATTTTTGTTGTTCTGGGCAAAGTTGAAAAAAAACATTTTTTGAAAAGTTTTATCACATTATGGCAAGTTTTTCTCATTAACCATAGTTAGGAATGAAACTTAGCACTCAACCCATCTGTGGGAGAGAAATAACTTCTCAGTCTCTGTGATCTTGGAGAGGCTCAAGAGCTCTTTTCCTATTGTGCATGTTGGTGAGAGAATAGCTCGAGCTTGAAAAACTATAGATTGGAATATAAAATGATAGAGACAGACTGAAGATTTATCCAAGTTAAAACTGAAAATGAAAATATTGATTATCTGTTGTTTCAAATTGGTTAAATTAAGAGTTTAGATAGAAGTGACAAATATGATAGAATATCTAAATTCATGTTATCTATATTAGTGATACCACATATCAATGCAGAGTGTGAAAGAATTTTTTAGTTTAGTGAAAGAGAATAGAAATGAATTTAGAAACTCATTATCTAATAATAATTTAGAAAATGTACTTATTGTGAAATCTCTCTTTAAGTGATGAATTTTGTTATGAGTAAGAGTTTGTTAGAAAAGGCTGAAATGGCTAGTGTTATGGTATGGAACTCTTTCAGCATATTAAAGAAATTTATTTCTTCAAGAAAATTTTATATAGTTTTTTAAATCATTTCCCAGAATTTTAATTTTATTTATTGTTGATGTGTTTATAATTATTAACTTTATTTGATTTATAAAACTATTGTGAATGTGTTATATAATTCTATCCAGATAACTTACTTTTATGATAAAATGATTGAAATTAATATTTCAACAGATTGCAATTTAGTTTCATTGTAGCATGCAAAATATTCCTTGTAAGTATTTTTAATATTCACAAAATACAAATGGTAATATACACCTAAGTCTGTTTTTACACGGTCTTTTTGTACACGGTTTTGATATAACACGGTTTGAAAATTGAATATTTTTAATTTTTTTACACGATTTTATTCCATTTAGCACGATTTGAAATTTTATGTACTTAAATTTTTTTTGTCAAATTTAATTTTTGCGAAGTATGTTCATATCACAAAAAAGTATTTATGAAAGAAAAAAGTCTGAAACCATCGATAGTATCGATAGTTTGCGAACACTAGCTTAAAGATTTAAGTGAATTCCCCTTTAGCGCGTACAAACAAGTAGGGGAATTCCCTTTATGTGCATACAATAAAATTTACTGGTCAGAGCAATTGAAACGTGTTAATATTTTGTGAACTGTCAATGCAATAAGACTTGTTTGGTAAAGAAATTTTTTGCAGGCAAATTTGATTTTCCATTAAATTTAATTTTAACGCATTAAGATAAAAGGTAAGCCAAAAAATATTTTGTATTTATTCAGTTATTTATGTTTTTTAATTTTGTTAAATATTTTATGTATCCCTAAAAGGAAATGTCAGATATAAAACTAAAACGGAAGGCAATTTCTTTGGAAACCAAGATTAAAATTTTAGATCGCCTTCGAAATTTTAATAGGTTTTAGAGATTAGGAACAAATCACCCATTTTTGTATAAGATCAATGTCTTTTTTTACACGTTTTTTTTTTTTACACGGCTTCTTCTGGAACCAATCTACCATGTAAAAACAAACTTAGGTGTATTATGAATGCATTCTAAATTCTATGAATTTAATACAACTGAAGACAAAATTTTAATTATTAAATCTTTAGTCGAATTGAATTCTTAGAATCTACATTTTAATTAATTAACTTAAGAAAATATAAATCTAATGTGTAATTGTAATTTTGATTGTAAAAAGTTTTACGTAATAACTTTTCCGAAAATTGACAGATTTGATATTGAATAAAACCGGAAAATGTTCCATTTCTCTAGACGTTTATACAATGTCTCTTACAAATATCTGATTAATGAAACTGTTGAACTCAAAATCAAAGAGCAATATTTGAGAGTTGATATAAATAAGCTTAAGAAATCTATAATGGACTATTCCAAAATAGCTGAAAAAAAGTGATCAAATAGCATTATTTGAAAGTTAAATTTGTTTTATCATGAAGCTTCAGAGAAGTAAAAATTAATATTCTTCATGAATTTAAAGAAAAAGCATTAAAATTCTGCATTTTGCTGGATGTATACATATGCATACATTGAAAAATATAGTATTTTTTTAATCTAAGAATTTATAAAGTTAATTAAATAGAAACTTTATGTAAGTAATAGTTTTTTGTTTGTTTTCATTTTTTACCTGAGCTTCATTGTATTCTCATTTGATTCATTTGCTTATGTACATCATTTAATTTTACATTAAATTAATAAGAAGCCATGTAAGCTAATTTAAAAGCTCTAAAAATATCTATTTTTGAGTACAATACATAAATAATAAATAAAGAATTTTGAATATTTACACGAAATTGTATCTGTTGCAGCTGTAGGCTGGTTTTGAAACATTTATTTAATTTATATCAAAAATACTCATGTTATATTTCATGATATTTATCTTTTAACTAATCTGTCATCAAATAAAAATATAATGAATTCAGAATTCTAGATATATTTAGCTACTATTCATCTAAGCATTAGCTAAATATTCATTGTAATAATAGCTAGAAAATAAATTCTCATGCTTCTAGTACTATAATTTTCATCTTGTAATTGTTGGCATCTGGAAAAATTCTGAAAGATTTCTAGAAAACTCCTTGATATTTCAGGAATTTGTTATTTCTTGAGAAATTGCAGTGTTATTTATGGAACTTAGTATAAGATAATTATAAATTTTATGTGTTACTTAAAATTTATGACAAACAAAACAAATCAAATCCTTATGGAAGTGTTCCATAAAAAATGATTTGCACGTCAGAACAGTTATATTTTTCAAAATCGGCAAATAGATTTTCCATTGATGAATGTGAAAGTGGTATGAAATAAGTTTAAATATTTATTTTATTAGGTTTTCACATGAAGTAATTGTGAAAATCAAATAAAATAAATATTTATATTCTGAAAATCTTTTACTCCTGAACGTTATATTTTTGTATTAAACTTATTAAAATATTTATATAAATATGATATATATAATGAAAGAACAAAATAATGTTTTAAAATATGTAATGTGATTGGCATTTATTTCATTCATTATGATTTTAATTATTTCTCTGTTAGGTGTGTGTATGTATGTATACATATTTAATGAATAATTAAAATGTTATGATTTCAGTGTATTTTTGTTATATGTAGTTTTTCTTTTTTTAAGGGGTTAATTCTACCTGAAAATGGACTTTAGCATTTATGGTTAGAGACAATGATATTAAATTTCAGGAAGTCAAAGATATTTTGCTTTGCATGGGGGAAAAAGTTATTCATTGGAGTGCAATTGGAACTGGACAAGCTGCCAAAATTTGAAATAATATGACATTAACAATTTCAATGATAGCAACCTCTGAAGCAGTAAATTTTGGAAATAGGTAAAATCTTTTAATAAAATCTTTTCTTTAAATACAATTTTAGAAAATGTTTTAAGTATTGCTTTTCTCAAAAAATATACACCATCAAGTTATAGTATTATGATCACCACCAACGTGTAAAAGATGTAATCATTACTAATGATATAGTAGCAAATTGATGTTAAGCTGGAAGTGTATTATGTATAAAAGTTGGAAAATCTTGAAATATAGCTTTCAAAGTTAATGTGCGTATAATATAAAATTTATTTGACATGCAATGAAAGACTCATTTGACATGAAATTTTGCACAGCAGTTTTTTAGGAAACCACAAAGGATTTATACACTGCTATTCTTAAAGTGTAACAAGATTAGAATGGTACACCATTGAAAATAAATACCTTGGAAATGCTGTAGCCTATGACACTTTATAAATCCAAAACTAATCTAAATAAAATGTTTAATTTTTATTATTCATACAAGTTAAATATTTTATGTTTAGCTTATTGGTATTGTGTGTGAGCTTAAATCTATATTTCAATTTCTTTTTGGTGATACTTATAAGCATATCTGTAGAAAATTAATCATTATAACAATGTAAATAAATTGTATTTATGTTCTTTACTTTTGTTGTAAATATACACAATTGCCTTAATGAATTTATACTAAACAATTAAGTTTCAACTAAGAGTTGACTAGAGGGGGAATAAGCCCCTCAAGTTTACTTTCTTGAGTAAGCACTAGTGTCCCAATCTTGAGGTACTCCAGTTATCTATCCTCGATTCTTCTTCTCTCTTCTGCTTTCCTTCCCTTTTCCTCGTTGTGGTTACTTTGTAGGTTGAGGGTCCCCCTTGAGTAGCTATTGTTGCTTTATTGCTATTAACTTTTCTTGTGAACTAAGTGACCTATGTTTGCTGTGTTTAGGAAGCTATGTCCCTGGAAAGGAGAGTCTTAATAATTGATATCCTTCAGAGACTGACACATTACTTGAGCCTCTGCTTCAAGTAAACAGGAAGTGCGCTATGATCCTCAGCACATCAAACATCTACTAGAGAACTTCATCAGAGTGGAGGTTATCTCACAGATATACTGTGAGTGTGTAGGGATTGCCCTTTATTATTTCAAAAGCAAAAGTATTTAATATCTACTATAAATTAAGAAGCTATTTTGTCTAAATCAAAAGCCATGGAGGCTTTCAAGTTAAATTCGATCGTGCAATTTACCACCTGTCCTTCATTTTGGAGAAGAACTTAAAAGTTAAAGAAATTGCTTTAGGTGTTTTAGATATCGAAGAAGCTTTGGATAAGGTATCTCTTGAAATTATTTTACAATATCTTGTTGGAAAGAGAATTCATGACACTATTTGTTTTTCTATTTAAAAAAAAAAAAAAAAAAAAAAGACCTGCTCAAAAACAGATTTGTCGCTGCCTCTGTTTTTGGGGAAAACATGCTTATCCAAGCCAAAGCTGGTTGTCTACATGCAAAGCTTCTTTCACCCATATGGTAGAGTTGAATTGTAGATTCCCTGCTATGGGTTTTAAGCAAGTCGGTCATGACCACCATTGGGTATGCAGATGATTTAGTTATTGTCTGAGGTAAATTTGGCGAAACAATGTGTAGCATCATATCTAGTGCCCTTAAATTTGTTGGGACTTGGTGTAATAATAAAGGTTTTTTTTATAATTCCTCAGAAAACTGCTATGATAACCTTCAAAAAAAAAAGAATCTTAATTTAAAAAAAAGAAAAATTTTATCTAAAATGAACTTGTGCCAATAAAGTAAAATTCTTAATTTTTTTTTTTTTTTTTTTTTTTTTTTTTTTTTTTTTTTTTTTTTTTTGTTGACATGCACTTTAGTTGGAACAAACATTTCAACTTTTGTATTGAAAGAAAATGAAAAAGACTTTTCGGCTTATAGTAATGCATTTAGAAGAACTTGGGGCCTAAATTCCAAAGCTATTCGTTGGATTTAAACTATGATCATTTGTCTCATCATTACTTATGACTCTGTTGACTGGTAGTCTAGAATCGGAAATGATACTCCTCAGGCAGATTTAACAAAAATTCAAAGGTTTTTTTTTTTTGTAGTTTTCTGTGGGTGTATTAAAACAACTTCTACCTCTATATTTGAGCTTCTGCTTGCGTAAATATACAGGTCAGTAGAAGAATTACTCTAGATTTTTGTCTCAGGGAAACCTTAATGCTGACCTAATAAGTCTTCCTTTTAGAGGTACGCCTATTGATTCCCTGATTGTTAATTATGATTTAAGTAATAACCTTTTCAAATTTTCCTTATGAGAAATCTTTTATGATCAAATTTCTCTTTGAGAAGATAGGAATAAGTCATCAGAGAAAACTGTACTTTCTGGTACACTGATGGTTCTAAAATGAATTCCAACACAGGAACTGGTAATAGCTGTCCAACTAATTGTATAAAGTTGTTATTCCCTTTGGGAAAATATTCAACTGCATTCCAAGCAAATGTTCGTTATTCTCATGTACAGTAGAATAACTTGGGCATAAACTATTTCTGTAAAAGAATAATTGTCTGTTCTGACAGTCAAGCTGCATAACTGGCTTTACAGAAGTCTATCTTAACTTCTGTTCTGATCTGGGAAAGTTATTCTGTGCAGATTGGTTGTATATAACAATAATTCCATTACCTGAATACGGGTACTTGAGCATTCTGATATTAAATGTGAGTTGGTGAGAGCTGGATCAACAACCAATTTTCTTTGGCCCTGAACCCATGCTAGGTATTTTAAAAGAACTGATTAAAAACAGTGTCTTTGACCTCTTCAGGAAACAACAGATTTTGGATTGTTATAATGCCAGTGATCAAATGCAAGCAAAGCTATTAAATTGTTTTGTCCTTGTAAAAAGCAAAGTAAAAGCTGTTTAAAGAGAGTAGTGAGACTTATAGGACACTGTCACCTTAAGATTCATCTCACCATAATGGGAGTATTAGATGAACTTTTTTTGTTATTATGTATGTTGTCAATGTAAAGAAGAAACTTAATTAAATATTCTACATGAAACCTTTTCAGCATATAAATTTGAACACATGAGCTAGCATATAATTGAACCTTGGGAGGCTGCAGGATATTCCTATTAAATGTCTGCTGAGTTTTGTTTTAGCCACTTGTTTCCTTGTGTAAGGGCTTTCTCTTTATAGTACAGGGCAATAGACCTTTGGTGGCAGTACTAGGTTCTTTTGGAACCACCTTACCCTAAATATAAATATCGATTAGTCATTTGTTTTCTAGTAGGTTTATCTTCTATTACATTTCATTAAGCTTCTTGAATTAGTAACTTTATATTTTCACACTTGATTATTAGAATTATTGAACTGTGTTATCCTGAAATTTGCCGAAATACCTTGCAGAAGGAATTAAAAAAAATAATTTTTGAATTCATTCTAAAAGTCAAATGGCAAATTTCAGGATTAATTTGCATCAATTTTAATACTTCAGATAATTTGAGCTTTTGACTCAGAAATGAAAGAAATCTATTCTTGAATTAATTGCTTGTCCCATAATAATATATCTCTCAGCAACTCTAATATAGCAGAAATTTATTGTGCTAAAATGCAGAGAAAATATGCTACATTATTGATATCATTTTTAGAACAAGAAAATAAGTTACAGCTATTTTCCTTAAATTTTTATGAATGTCAGTGAAAGTATTGTATGTTGAATGTTAATACAATATTTTGTTTATATTTGTAAATTCAAAACAAAACCTTGCATTAACATTTATGCAATGGTGTGTTTATTTGTTTCTATGCAAATTTTTTATGTGAATAGATTTAGTGATATTATTATAACTTCAGGGCTAAAATATTTATGTTGCTGCTTTCTTAAACAAAATAATCCAGCTGAGCATCTTCTCAGAAGAGTGTAACTTATTCCTGAAATTAAAACTATATATATGTACAACTAAATCATTTTAATTCACATCTTTAACATATGTTTTGTTGTTTCTATTTTCATGTCCATAGAGAATACTGGGGGGGGGAATAAAAAAGTTTGTCTCTGGGATCAAATGCTCTCAAAAGCATCTAAGATAGTAGCTGCCAGCTGAGGATCCTGAGGGCTGTATAAAGGTTCCTGTTGGGGGTGGAAGAGTGTCACCAAGCCAAGCTTAAGAATCCTCAGGGTAACATTAATCTCAGGTTACGGACATTCAAAGATGTACTTTGATGTAAGTTGGACTCCCGGGCAGTTCTTACAAATAGAGTAGGTCCTTGTTTCGTCTGGAAGGATTTTCATGCCCCTGCAATATCTAGTTCTGAGTCTAGTAGTGGTGCTTGTAATGTTCCTGGGACAGTCAAAGTCTGTAATAAGTGGCTTCTTGAAGTTTTGTGTCAAGAGTCTATATCTAGCTACTGCATTGACATCTTCTAGTGTGATAGTGTTGCTTGGGTCTAGATTCCTTGCTTCCTTTGCTTAGGTATCCACACATTCATTTCCCTCATTGCCCACGTTTGCGGAATCCACTGCATATAGTGCAGGATTTTTCTTCAACATCTAGTCTTTCCTGTTGGTTATTGATAGCAGAAGTGATGTTAAAGTTCTCGTTTTTAATTGCTTATAGTGCAGATTTTAAGTCTGAGAAGACTACCAAGCTGTTGTGGATCTGAACATCTATGAGTCAGTTAAGTACTTAGTGAGGGTCTCCATTATTGCCAAGAGTTCATTTGTGAAGTTAGATTCAATCAGTCCTGTATTAACTCTTTGTTCATATTCACTTCCATCTGGGTGGGCAAAAAGGATACCAGCACTGCCTTTATTAAGGGATTCATCAGAGGAGCTGTCAGTGTAGGCCACTGCTACATTTTCTTTTGAGATCACATTTATGGTATCAAGGCCTCTTTGTTTGAAGACTTTGGAGTCTTCCTTTTTGGAGCTCGGTTTTGAAACTTTGTGTTATTCAGTGGCTTTTTTGGGATGAGTTGCTCTGGGAGATAGTCAAGGGAAGAGAGTTCCCATTGGATATTTTTCCTTATCTCTTGATCAAACTGTAGCGTTGAGGATCTTTTTAATCTTATTGAATTTTTCCATTGAGTATAGATCCTTGTGGAAAAGTGATCGATGCTGTTTTTAAGGATCTTATTCGTGGACTTAATAGTAGCGACTTTCCGCCTACTCTCTAAAGAAGATGGCTACATTCGTTTTCGGCTTTTCTGTTATTAGTTGAAGAAATTGCTCCTATTATAATTTTTTAAGCTTTGTGTTAGATGGAGTCAAGTTTTTGTTTCGTAGAATTAAGTGCAGCAAACCAAATTGGAGTGGCATATTCAAGCACAGGTCTAATAACAGTTGTGTACGTACTCCTAAGAGTGTGAGATCTTGAGCCCCATGCAGTTCCACATAGTCTTCTAAGGATACTTGATTTCTTTAGCCCTCTATTAGCAGTGTGTTTAATTTGCTTTGAAAATCTGGGCTCTGGATCTAGGGTGATACCAAGATACTTAGGATGGTTAACTCTCTCTATCTCAGACTTCCTTTTTTTGATGGTCACAGTGAAACTGTTACGATGTCGCCTACCAGTAGAAAAATGCTGTTGTTGATCCTGTCTGTGTTAATAGTCAATTTCAAATCCTCAGCGGAATCAGCGATAACCTCAAGGGTAGAGTTGAGTACCTCTTCTGAAACAGCAGTGTCAGTATGCGAGTGTAATATAGCAAAATCCTCTGCATAGTATGCAATTTTCGTGTGTGGATGCATATAAGGATGAATGGTGTTCCTATAAAGAAAGTATAAAAGGGGGCTTAAGACTGAGCCTTGTGATACACCAACCTACAAGTTGGATGACTCAGAGAGTACTCCATTAAATCTCACAAAGAACTTTCTGCTTTTAAGAAAATCATTGATTCATGTTAACACATTGGCCTTGAAAATGGTTTTGTCAAATTGCTGACCAGTTTCTGATGCCAAGCTCGGTCAAAGACATTAGAAAGTTCTAAAAATACTTCTATAGCCTTGTGATGAGGTTTCGACTTAAGGTCGTATATAATTGTCTGACTCAAATAGAAGAGCTGATCCACTGGGCTGTGATGGGCTGAAAATGCTGTTTGATAGCAGTTTAGTTTATTTTTCACGATGAGCTAGTAAATTAGTCTGCAGTGTTTAATACATTCCATAAGCTTGCAAAGTGTGTTGGTTAATGAAATAGGCCTAAAGTTATTGCAATTTGATGCATCTTTATTTGGCTTTTGTATTGGAATAATAATTGAGTTTTTCCAGATTGTGGGCAATTTGTCTGTGGTTCAGGAGAGGTTGAAAATTTTCAAAAGCTTTTTCTGTGCATTTGTTCCTAAGTGTTGTACCATCTGCCCAAAGTCACTGCGGGGAGCCTTATGGAGATTCATTTTATTCATCAAAAAATCCGTCTCCTCCATTGATATCCTTTCAGTGAAGAGGCCTTGTTTGTGATTGTTTTTTGCTGCTTTTATGGATCTCCTGTTGTCATTTTTTATCATTTGGATTAAAATTCAATTTGCTTTTGGTTTCATAATGTTTTGCAAGCACCAATGCTGTTTCCTTGTTAGTGGAGGCTTGTCTACCAGAAATGGAAATAGTATTTCACTGGAGATATTGATTCTGTATTGCGATATGGTTATTTAAAGTTTTAATGACTTACCAGTGTTGTGAGATCTTCCTCATAGATCCATTTTTTTCACAAAACTCTGCCCACTTCTTACACTTGCAAGAAGAGATCTCTTCCTCAACTTTGTGACAAATTTCTGTGAATTTCATTCTGTTTGTTTCAGTATTGTTTGCCATCTGATCAACAAGTTTTTCTCATTAACAAATTAGAGCATCTATATTGGCATCTTTCCATTAGGGCACCCAGTTGTCTATTCTTCTGACTCTAGGAATAGAGACTTTTGCTGCCAAAAGGGTGTCTGTTGTAAAAATCTGTAATTTATTTTCAAGCACTGGAAAACTAAGAGAGCACTGTTTTTCAAATTCTAATGCAAATTTGCAATAGATTGCTTTTCTAAAATTCCATTATCTTTTGCTTTGAGTAGTAAAAGACTCGGCCAAACTAGAAAAGGGTCGCCGAACGCTCTTTTTAGTACTTTTCATGTAGTTTGCTCATCTGATCATTAGTTGATTGCTGTGACATAAGTGCTGATACTGTACTGTTTGTCTTAGACTAGAAAGTATTTTCTTTGTTGTTGAGAATGGAAAAATCTATGTTGCTCATTAAATCTTCGATCTAAGAACCCTTAAAATCTTGGGTCGATGATCCACAAGAGGGGTTCTTAGCATTAAAGTCTCACAGAATCATTTTGGTTACTGAGTTAGACCTCATTAACTCGTTGATAGGCCAATATTGATACTAGTGTCGTTGGGATGGATAGTAGGCGTTTACAATGATTATTTTATGCTGGGGTAAGGTTATGATGATTGTATGTGCCTCTATATTACTCTCACTGTTTGCTAAAATGTTTGATGGCAAAGTGACTTCCCTGAACTTGATGTCTTTGGCTTTGATGAGAAAAACCAAACCACCACCAGAGCTGTTCACTCTGTCTTTGCACAGAGTATTGTAACGCTTGATTGTAAACTTTAAAATTGGGTTTAGTTTTGTTTCTTGAAGACAAGCAATATGTACATTGTTTTTCTTAAGAATTGCTTTGAGTTTGTGAAAGTTTTTCTGTGTACTACTTATGTTTAGTTGTAGAACATTAAGAGTGCTCCTTGCATATTTCTCACCACGGTTGGGACTATAGCTCTTGGCGCATCAGCTACCCTGGACCTGGCAACATCAGATAAGTTATAAATTGTACTGTCCGTGGAAAAGGGCTTAGCCATTGCCTCCAAAAAAGTTGGACTTCTACCTGTTGGTCCATGGAAGATATTTTATTTCCCTTCTACCACCAAATGAAAAATCCATAGGAGGCATTCCCCTATCCACCACCTGGGGACACTCTCTCTAGGGGTTACAGGTTGCCCTGAGAGTTAATGTGTTATGACATATATGCATAGAACTTAATATATATCTGATGTAAATGAATTTAAAAAATTCAATTTTCTAATTATTCTGCTCAGTGTTGGAAAAAATATAATTTGAAATACACTCTTATTTAAAATAGATTATCACTCTTGTAGTAACCAAAAAGATCCTCCATTTAGCTATAGTAAATAATGCATCAGATATTGTTACAACATTATGAGATGAAAAATAAATTAATAATTTTTTTTCATCTCATAATGTTCAGAATGTTAATTGTTAATGTTCAGGAATATTTCATGATTTGTGATTATATTTTAAACAAATTTCCTTTGTAAATGGTATGAAAGAACTTCTTTTAATCACCAGATGTGGATTAACTATATTGATACCAAAGTTTGAAGTGTGAAATACTTTATTCAAATGTTTCCATTTTTCTGTAATTAAAAGAAGATTAATCAAAAGATTGGCTTGAAAATCAGCTAGAAATTATTGATAAACTGGAGAATTAGTTTTCACAATGATTGCAATTGAAGAATCACCCAAGTTAAAAACTGAAAATAAAAAGAGGTATTCTCTGTTGTTTGAAATTAGTCAATATTAAGGGAATAGATAGTAATTACACAAATATGACAGAATGTGTGACAAATGGGACAAGAAAATGATTGAAAAAAATATATCTGAGTATTGTAATTTATAGTTTCATAGTGAAATGGAATATATTTCATTTTAAATATATTATCTTTAATATTTAGAAAGCTTTAATAGGATAATGTTTTATGAATGCATTTTATGTTCTTTTAATTTTGTACAACTAACGATATGTATTTAATTATTTAAGAATTGTGTGTTTGGAGTGTTAAGAATTGTGTGTAAGGAAATATGTGTTTGGTAGTTGTGCATAATTTAACACATGAAAAGTTTTTCTGAAATATTTTTTCAAAAGCTGGGAATTATGTCATTTGGTTCATTTTGAAGTACAAAATGCTTTGGTTTGAGCTTTAAACAAATTAGACTCTCTGAAAACATTCTGTTTTGCTTATTCATTCAATATTGGTAATATCAGGCATTTATTTGCTCTCTGGAATTCTTTACTTCTTTCCATTTTGTTAATAATGATGCCAATATTTTTTTATTGACTACTGTTGTTGAATAACATAACACATCCATTATTATTATTTATCAATCAAATTTGTTATTATCAATGGAATAATACAACCATTTGTTAGAAGTTTAAATTTCGATGAAGTATTCAAATTAAAGGATTATTGTTATGTTCAATAAATATCTATGTGAAATTTTTAATTTAAAGTTTGACAGTTAAAGTAATGATCTAAGCCAAATAACTCACATGTGTAATGAATAGTTAAAATTTGCTTTCAATTCAATTCCTCATTAGTATGATTTTTATTTTAGGTGTGAACATTTGCAGTTCTTTAAACCTTCTCTAAGTCCCCATCAAATTTGTCTTTTTGAGCAAAAGTAGGATCCTACGGAAATTAACCAAACCAATTTTATATTACAATATACATTTGTAATTGATTTAAAGAAATTATATATATTAATGAAGAAGTTAATTAATATTAGCAAAATTATTTTAAGAAATATTAATAAAAGTGCCCATTAAGGAGGCAATTTTTCTTCCTACAGAATGACAATATTTCCTGTTTTGATCGCACTCTTTGTGAATTTATATACTTGTTTCTTTACTACATGTTGTTCAGATATTTAAAATTCCATTTTTAGATCAGCTGAATTTGTTGTGATTTTATTGTCATGTCTATTTTCCTTTTAGTAAAGAAATAAGTGGTTGTGAAAATATCTGCTTTTTCACTCATTTCTACCAATAATGGTTACCTTAGTAAAAATAATATTTTAAAAAAATGGATACACTTTTTTGCTAATGTTATGTTTAAGTTTATTTACACTGAACTATTTGGTTATTAATAATTAATTTACTTATAAAAATAAATAATAAATATGAATTTCTTTAACAAACTTTTACTATAGCCAAGTGAAATTTTGTATAAAATCTTATGATTGTAAGATATGTTACAAAATTTAACTCGGTAAAATTAATATACAGTAATGACCAAATTTGCAGAGATTTTTTGAAATTTTCATCTTTATCTTTGTAATACTTATATAGAATATACTAATTTTTCTCTTAAATACAAATGCTCTTTATAAAAAGAAACGTAATGAAAAGATGGAATTAAAATATCTATATTACAAAAATGTTATACGTATTTTAATCTAAAATAGAAATACTATTTATCATGAATGTTGATGTGTATTACAGTAAAAGCATATTAGTCAACCATAATTACAATTTTGAGAGCCAATCTAATGTTGGTGAGCAAACTGCAGTAGATTTTTTGATTTGTAAAACGCCATTTTGTTGAAATGAATTTTACAAAAGAATGCCTGCCAGTTTAACTAGAGTACTGCTTTTTTAATATTGTTAATAATTTTTATGATATAAGTAATGTAAAATGATTTTCTCAACAACAAAAACTTATTAAAAGCCTACAAAAAAAACAGGAATTGTTGTAGTTTGATAAAATGGTCTCTTATGCTGAAATTGCAAAACACTTCAAGTTAGTAAATTTATCTGATAATTGAAACTTGTGTTTACATTATGAAAAAATAATACAAAGTGAGGCTGAAAAAATGCACAAGTACTGATAGAATAATAAAAAGGCTTGCTTCAAAGCTAGGAGAATTAAGATGCTTTTAGATGTAAAAAGAATGCAATAAAAATTCCTGGTAATTCAAGAATAATATTATAAATTTTTACTTTAAAAAGTTTGAATTCCAAGAAGAATACCTCCATATTTTAATCTCAAGCAATGTAAGAAATATTCATTCAACAAAACAATACATTAAATGCTTAAAAAATCAATAGAATGAAATAATCTGGAGCAGTAAAATATCACTTTTCAGTAATGACGGCCCTTAATATGTGAGACCTAATATAGTTGATAAGCTACATACCGATTGCATTGAAGCAACTATAAAGAACCCAACAAATGTCACGATTCGGGCATGCATAGATAGCATAGGGTGCATTGAAGTAATTTATGATACGTAAAATATACAATTACTATCCTAGAACCAAAATTGATATCTTCCATCTGGGAGCTCTTCCCAAATAAAGTATCATTTATCTTTCTACAGCATACAGCTTCTACCATGTGACAAAAATATCCAAAAAATAATTTAAAAATAAAGGCATATATTTATTACCAAATCAGGATTGTTTCATGGCTAGCCATGAAACAATCCTGAATTAAATCTTTTTGAAAATTTATGAAGACATTTGAAAGTCCTTGTATGAAATATGTCATTCTACTAAATATTGATTGTTGAAGTGTAAAACTCAAGAAAATCTGAAGTGTACTTTATCCGTATGTCACATAACATTTTTTATATAAATGTTTTAACTTTGTTTTTTTTATATTATATAAATTCAATATGTCAAATTTTCTTAAACTTGCTTTGTTAACATTTCTATTTAAGTGGAAATGAAAACATTTTATTAGAATCCAAAGCTAAGTTTTAATTTATCAGCCTCCAAAAGAAAAGTTAAGGAAAAATCGTTTTTTGTGTCTAATTTGCAAATGAATGTATAAAAAAAACTCCAAAATTGGATGAAATCTACATAAAACAAGTATGTATTAATTTAAACATAAAAGTTTGCGTAAGAAAAGTGTATGAATGATTTATAACAAACATAACTATCTTGCTGGAAAATCCCATTCTTGGAGAAAAAATAATCACAGTTTTATAAGGTTAAATTTCATAATATGTATACAAAGAGAAGTATCAACACACACAAGGAATAGGCCCATCCCTTGCTTGACTGTATTTGCAGCATTGACTTTTCTGACTGTGAATTAAGTTGTTGGTTACCAAAATGGAAAGCAAAGAACAAACATGGAATATGCTGTTTTTCAGCTCAGCTCACTTACAGACTTTGGAGAAGGACTTAAATCAGGCACCTGCCTTCCAAGATAAACCCACAGATGCAGTATGGAATTCATTTCTGGAGCTGGCCATTCCATTCACTCCGAACCATGACCCTCAAGATATTCCTCAACAATTTCAGTTTAATAAGTTCATGCATTGACATATAAGCAGACATTTAGATTATGGATCTCATCCCGATATCGTACACCAGTTACACTTCCTCCTTGAAATACATGCAGGTCAGTGTAACCACCAGGTGAAAACCCATGCCGCAAACCATCATTCCTTCAGCACAGTAACTGTCTTTGCACAGTGTTGTATTGATGATATCTGATATTTTGTTCTTTCCAGATCATTACACACCCTGAATGGCTTTTCTTTATGAATATGGACTCGTCTGTAAAAATAGTGAAGCCCATTGCTGTCTGCTTCAAATGTTCTCTTTGTCAATATAAGGAGGTCCTGCTCTGTCCTTTATTTAGGGGTATATACAACTGGTTGTAGACTGGCATGTTGAAGAAGCCATCTCACCAATCTAGTGGATATTCTCCCTGACACTACAGAGTGATTTGCAACAAGTCGTGGCTCTGAAATGCTTCTCCTTCTAGCCAAAACAGCTGTAAAACAGTTTTCTGAAGTTGTTGTAGCTTTTGGTCAGCCTGGAACACCTCTTCTGGACAAAGTTGTTTCGGTTTGATATTGATTCCGATATCAAACCAAAGCAATTCAGAGATGATGGACCACACTGCCAGACACATTAAAGCACCTAGCTACATTAGCCTGTGATTTTCCCCTTTCCATCCATCTGCCTGCTCACCAAATTGTTGACTATTTAGGCAAATGACTTCTCTCAAACATTGCTGAACTCCACTGATTATTGCTAATGAATCTGCTAACAAAAGTTGAAAATTAATAAAAATTAGACGTGAAATTACTAAAGCCTGATATTTACATATTTTCTTCTCCTTCATACATACCTGTTCTTTTCTATCAAAAGAGTGATCATTATTGCATAAATTTATATTAATTCGTTTTTGTCATTTATGTAAACTATTAATTTTATTGCTAGTGTAATTATTTTATATTTAGCTTTAAATAACTGGTTGCTCCTTAACTTTTGTAGGCCACTGTAGAATATTTTAGTTTTCCAGATCAGTAATGTAATAAAATACCAAAAATATTTCCAAATTGATAAAAAAGACAAAATTGTGATCTTATTTGTTTATTTTTATTTTAAAAAAATGCCCACAATTTTGGCAGCCACATACTTACAAAGTAAAGTATATATATGTTACACCTTCACTTGGTCTAAAAGAATTTCTATTCTTTGTTATATTACTACTCGTCTACTTATTTACTGTTTTATTAAGACATTTTTATCCATAAGAATTTCATTTTATTTATAGCGTTCTGGCTATTAATTTTTGAGAATCGTATTTAAAACTAGCCTCATTGAACAACACTAATAAAACATTTGTTTAGTCAACATAGAGAAGATTATTGAAATTATGTTTTTAGTAGTTATAAATAACGATTTCTTTTTTGTTTTCAAATGAAACTCTCTTCTCCATTTCTTAAATGTCATTTACTGTAAAATGTTTTTATGGCTTTGCTATTGTAAAAAATATTTAATTGCTTGATGAAAAGGGAAATATGTAATTTTTTCTAGATTAACTTTCTATTTTGATTCTTTTTAAAAGGGAAGGATCATCAGGATGATACTTTATAATATTTCATTATTTCATCAAATGCTATTACATTGAATAGTCTGAAAAGCAAGCAATTTTTTTTGTCATTGCTTTCAAAAATGCTGAAATTGAAATGAATGGAATATCAAAAATTTTTCTAGGGATAATGATATTCCAATTTTGACAAATTAATTCAAATACCATTGAAAGACCAAGAATTGTATTAGTTCTTTTAAAATGAATTTTTAATTGAAAGGATAAATTCTACTGGTCTTAATGCTTCGTACTTATGTATGATACATGGAGTATTGCTATGCTTTTGAGTTTGTTTTTGATATACAGCAGTGGTTCAAGTTATTTTCAAAAAGTCTCACTGTAGCATAAATTTAAAAAAAAAAAAAACTTTGGAAGATTTAATTTTTTACTGTGAGGGAAAGAACCATTGGTTAATGTTTAATATCTAAGTGCAAAATAATTATTGATTTTATTACTGAAATCAAAGTTTAAATTTTTTTTAAAAAAAAAGAATACTTTCTTATTGATACTTTTAAATTTGGAAATATTGGTGCTGTGAAAATTCTTTACTGCATTTTATTAAATTTTGCTGAAAATCTTAAAATCATATTTATTTTTGATTTAAAATACAGAATCATAAATGCATGTAGTGCTTAGCAAGCAAAATGAACTTGATTTGTTAAAAAATTTTAAAAAGTTAATGAAAAAAGGGTGTTAATTTTTTGTAAATAAATGTTGATTTTTGTAAAAACTTTAGAATCAGGAAAAATAAACCTAACTGAACCAAATAAACCAATAAAACCAAATAAAATAACAACCCAAGTTTACTGATAAAATTTCATTTTATTAAAGTAACAGAAGTCTCTTTCTTTCCAGAAGCAATGACAAACCTCTTTTCCCTGGACAGTACAGGCTTCTGAGCTGGCAGCTGTTATCTTAGAAGCTTTTGAGAGCATTTGATCCAGGAGTTGATCTACTTTATCCTTTTCTTTTTTCCCCCTGTGTTGTCCGTGGACATGAAAACAACAACACAAAAGTTTCTTTTGTGTAACTTTTGGACACAGGTCATTAATTTTTTCTAAAACCCTTGATTTTCAGTTTGTATTCATATATGAAAAAATTGTCCTTGATAAAATAGTGGATTCTCTACTTCTTATTTTCTTACAAATTTAATTTTTTATTATAAATGTATACGATAGTGATAAATGTATTTGGAAACATTGAAACAGTTTTGATTATTAAAATGTATTAAAAGCTATGTTAAACATTACTCTTGATAATTATGGCATAGTTTCTATTAAAGGCAAAATCACATTCGAGGAAAGTTCTGCCAATAAGCAATTCTACAGTTAGCAAACTCCTTATTAAAGTATGCAGTATAGTGTTTGCTTATTTGTTAGGATGTTAATCCAATTTACATAAAATAGCTGCATTATGTTGGTAGAATTAAAATTTAAATTATATGCTTAAAAAGGAAATTATATTTTTACACATATATAATTCGTCATTATGCTAACTCTAAACTGGGTAAAATGTGATAAATTATTTAATATTTATCACTTTTACCGGTAAATATGCATAATCCCCTACTCATAATGGTGACTGTAATAAATGTCTACAAATTTTTCGAAATTTTGCTTGAAATGTTTATTATTTCATCTAACCTGAATTATAGACAGTTTATACACTTTTTATTTAGACATGCATAGTTTGGTTTTTTCACATTTAAATAAAATATTTGCATTAAATTTTATTCTTTACAATAAATAAGTATTTTAATCACTTTTTATTTTAGTTTATGGAATGCAAACATATTTTTAGAAACAACTTTTTCAGTAAAAGTTTAAAAATATGATAATTAAGTTTTTATTGATAATGATAACATATATTGTAACATTAAAGTTGAAATATACTTAAATTTATAGTGAATTTTAATATTTAAAGACTAATCTTAATCATATTTAAAAATAGATTAAACTATTTTACAATGAATTGATCTTTTCATGTAGTATAAAAATTAATGTATTCATTTGTTACTGATGTGTCAATTATGTCTTATAATTCATAATCATTCTGAATAAATGGAATAACAATCATTCATTTTTATATAAAAAATAAATAAAAAAAAAGAATGCATGAAATTTTAAAGGATTAATGATAAACACATATCAACTTTTTTATGGTATATTATGGTAACTATACAATATTTGTGACAGAGCAGAAAGCATTGAAGCAGCTACCCATATTCTAGACATCTTAGATGTTGGTGATTTCTGTTGATGCTATTCAGCAGTATATATAACTTCGTGCTGGATCATTTTTTCACCCAGCTCTTATTCTTGTTAATAAAATTTTAAATAATGTATGATATAGGTGAACGTTTTTACTTCAAGTTCTTAAGTGTTATGGACGTTAAGAATGAAAATATTGGTTTTCTAATGAAAGAAAAATGACATCTAGCTTATAAAAGTGAATAATAGCAAAAACATAGCAGAAAAAGGAAATAGTATATTAACCCTGTTAACCATATTCCTAGCTGTTTAGTCAAATGTTCTCAACTTTATTTTTTAAGGATTAGGATTAGAATCAAAAGGGATGTGTCAGATTCATAGCATTTCTTCTGAGAGGTCATGGGCTAGTTAATTTTACAATCTAGTTACCAACCAGTAAGTATAAAATTAAGTTTCATAAACAAATTATTTTTTCCTTTGACAGTAAATAAATATTTAACCTTCTAAATTTAATTCAAGAAACCATTTATTGGTCAATGGAGCTCATTTTTTTATCGTTTTATATTTTTGTATCATGATTGCTGTAGCATGAAATATTTGCATTTTTTTATCAGAACTATGAAATGCTGGGCATAACACATTTTAATGTTGTTTAAGAATTAATATATTTGATAACAAATTTTAAAGTATTTATTATAGCTATAATTCCTTAAAAATAGTTTCTTTTATGTAGTTTAAATAATTTTAAACAACAAGTTTATAATATGTACTGTAGAAAATAATAACTTTGTGAAAAATATGAATATGTACTATTCAATATAAGATATCAAGGAAAGAATAAAAATAATTGTTAAACATATCTGCTTTATAAATTTGAACTCATACGTTAATTTATCACTTTAGAACTCACAAATCCCAGTGGATAGTGTATTGTATTATTCATAATGATGTGGAAAATGGAATCACAAATTTTGAAGCATATGTTTAATACATAGTACCATTAAAAATGCATCATTTTTCCTTGGATTCTTAAATCTTCAAAGAAGTAAGGATGAATATTGATGAAAAATCCCATCACATTAAATTGGAACTGTGTAATGGAATTCAGAATTTTTAGCAGATAAAATAATGAAATTATGTGTTTAGAATGCTATTTAGATAGAAATGTTATGTTTTCTGTCCACTCATTTTTCTATATAATACGTGAGAACTTGATTCATTATTTTACAATGAAGTGATACATGCAAGTATTCCAGATATCGTGGGAACGGTAGTTGAAAATACACGGATATTAAACATGTGATGGGGAAGAACTGCAATATCAAACTGAACTCTTCCTCCCATTCATAAAAACTTAAAAAGTTGAAAAATCTTTAAAAAAAAGTTTGAGCTCTGTTGTTCTCTAGTTAGTGTCATTTTATATAAATAACTCAATTTATGAAATTTCATCATTTGAGTGGAAATTTTCGTGAGTTTCGGTAAAGAATTTCAGTTATATCGCAGTTAAAAAAAATAAACATGTTTAGACGCAGTTGAAAAAAGGAAAAAAAAAGAAAATTTGAAAGGGAAATAGATAAAAGAAGCATTAAATAAAAATTTCCAAAAACTGTGGAATTTTGAAAAGAAAGCAGACCAGGAAAAGTATGCCCTTTAAAATGCTCAGAAACTACCCTCTGTATTACCATGCTAACATTAAAGCTTGTACAATTAAGAGCATTCATAATAATTGCCTCAAAGTTTTATATCAAAGTATTGAATGAAAAATTGTAATGTTCTGTGGTGTAATGGTTCAATGTCTACACTGCCCATGTTAAAATTTAAAATTTTAAACTTTTTGGAAGATTTTTTTTTTTTTTTCCCTAATCTTACTTTTGTGTTACAACCTAAGGATGAAGGTATAATCGAGTGCAAACAAGGAAAAGGTACTTCTGCAAAGAATGAGTATGGGTTTGAAACAAGAGTGGCTTTATGAAATGAAGAAAAAATAATATTGAGAGCATTTCAACATGTAGGTCTTATTAAAGAAACAACCCTAGATTAGATTTTGTTTTAAGGGATTGTGTGACTTCAAAAGAACATATTACTGTTATCATAGGTCTCATGTGCTGCTCTTTAGCGACACTGTAACCCTGCTGCCATTCCTCAGCCTGGAGCCTGCACACCATGGGGGACCCTCATAGGAACTTAAAGCAAGTTTAGTTTTCAGGCATGCCTCACCTGTGTACATCCTCACATCACTTTGAGGTTGCAGAATAGGATTTATGATTGAAGAAACCATTCTAAGTGTAGAAAACCAAGAAAGTTTAGCTAATGACTTGAGCTAAGATAAGTCAGTCATACATGTGAATTCCGACAAAGAATTTCTGTCAGGATTTATTTAAAATGGAATCAGGTCTAATGCATGGAAAAAACATCAGATCATAAAATTGAGAATATAAGAAATGAGAACAAAAAAGTACTTTTAGATATGGAACAATGCTAAACTGATGTAGCGCAAAGATTCTGTGAAACAAGCAGCTGAATGACTAATGTATAATGGAGTCACAGTTATCTGCCATACCAGTGACACATTTTTATTTAATTAAAAATTGTTGAAAAATAGTCAGCAGATACTCTCCTGTGTCAGTGAGTGTATGTGGCTGTCAGTAGCTTGAATGTTTTAGTTAATATATGCAATCTCTTACTAATGTGACTCTGACTACAGTTACTATGGGCATTCTCCACACATTTTTTCAGTTGTTATTCATTCTCACTTAGTAGATTGTTTCCTCTGTGTTCAGTGAGGTTATTTGTTTGCAGTAAATTTTTGAATACTGTGTGTTTTATTGTATTTTTGTTAACAATCATGATTATAGAAAGTAATATATATATATATATATATATATATATATATATATTATCGATGCAAAATAAGCTTGAGTCATTAAAAAGACTGTATAACAGGAAAACAATGCAGATGGTCAGTGATGATTATAATACTAGTTGGAGATTAGAAATAAAATGATTAGAATTGCTAGAATTTCGTTCCTCACAAGTTTTAAAAATCAACTTAAACAGAAAATCTGTGGAGAAAAGTGATTGTGATTCAGTAATCACTATTAAAGTTTGCTAGAAAAAAAATAAAAATTTTATAATTTGGATAATGACTTTGCATTTGTAAATGGTAAGTGTCAAGATTTCTTTTCATTCAGCTACAAAGGAAAATATTGATATGCAACTTAAATAATTTAAAATGTCTGATTTTTTTCATTTATAACATTTCAATTCTACCATCTACTTTTTTTACCTGTAGCATTTTATGTTTTTTAAATTTTAGACAAATTTTCCCATTTATTAAATACAAATAAACTTTATTATGTATTAAAATTACTGATTTCATATTTATAGAGGAAAAAAGGGAATGAGATATTCACATAAGTGGATTTATATGTGTGTTTTATTAAAAATAAAAAGTACAAAAATGTATAATCATTTAAGGAAACATGAATTGTTAAAGGATGTTATGGTTTTCAACCTGTCATTTTCAAGTGTTTGGAATAGAAGCAAAAGTAATGGCTGAGATGGACAGGCATGGTAATTATTCATTAATAATAAATATGTTAATATGTAAACATTATTTAGTTTATTGAATGAAATACCTAAAATTTTTATTGTCTGCCTGTAAATTCTGTTATTTTGGATCATTGTTAATTGATGAAATGAAGCTGTCCCCAACACTCACGTTTGATAAGTCCACCTTAGAGGTTCATGGTTTTACAGATCTAGGTAAACATACACCCTTCACACTTACATCTGAAAAAGATGATCATGTCCAGGTACTCATGTTTTAACCTTTTAAAGGAAAATTAGTGCAGGCAATTGCTTGTTTTTTAAGTAAAGGTGTTACATCAGGTAATATTTTCAATAGATCCATGTTTTTTTTTATTTTGTGTACTTTCTGCATATTAAAAAATTTTGCATTTCACTCAAAATTTTATTTGTAGGCACAATTTTACATCAAAAAGTCATTGAAGGCATAGTTTTATTTCAGAAATCAGGATTTTTTTCTTGATGTTGTCAGTGATGGAGCATCATGGAACAGAAAAATATGGGGAAAATTTGGGATAGACCCAGAAAATGTAAGCTGTGAACACATTTATGATCCAAGTCGAAGATTATGGTTAGTTCCAGATTTTCCACATCTAATGAAAACTTTTAGAAATTCCATGGTGAATCAAGCAATTATTAATCAAGCAATAAATGCAAATGGTATTAATCTTATTTAAACTTGTGTTATTCACTTTAAACATTTCAATTAGTTCTTACCATAAAATTATTTTCTGGCTAATATTTATCTTATAAAAAATTAATTTTTCTATTTATGTTATCAATATTTCTGTGTTAATGTTTAATACTTTTTTTTCAACTATGTTTATTCAAACTGACATCAAATGAAGCTATTAATTATTTGCTTTAAATATTATTTTAATATTAAACTAAAAATATTTCAGACTCTTGATAGCATAGTTGATTTGAAGTTTTGGAATGCAGTTCAGTTACATTCACCAAACAATTTCAGTTTAAAAGTGTGTCCAAAATTAACAGAAGATCATGTGTGACTAAATTTTTATCAGAAAATGAATGTTGGAATGGCTTTTCAAGTATTGTTTTCCTTAATTTCATAGTAAACATGATAGTTTTATTTTTTATTTTAATACACATTTTCATTTTTGTAGTTTTTTAGTGCTTCTGTTGCTGCTGCAGTGACTGTTTATAAAACAAATTATAATCTGCAAAAGTGTAATGGTTGCATTCAGTTTGTTAAGCGTATAAATCAGTTGATTGATATCATGAATTCAAGGACACCTATATCAACATTGAAAATAGATTCATCTTGTTATAATGTAATTAAAAAATTTATAATATTATTTATTTTTTTAGTACTTTTTAAGTTGTTTTGTTCTCTAAGGAATTTGTGCCTAATTGTTTCATAATCACATGAAAATTTTAAAGTGACGGCAAACCCCTTATGACTTAAAATAAAGCGGGCTCTTTCTATCTATTTCTACATTCTATGTGATCTCAAGTATATATTAGTTTAAACAAGACTCGTTTCCTCAAGTAATACAAACCCCTACAGAGCTATGATAGAAACTTTATTGAATCATGGATATGATGTGAAGACTTCCCAACTTTCATCAGAACTCTTTTTTTAAAGATACTGCTCGTCGTATAAGTGTATTTGATACGGAAGATGAGAAACCTAACGAAGGATTTAACAAAAGAGCGGATCTATTTAAACTCAGCTCTTCTGTTGATATTATTTCAAGGTTACACTGGCATATTTTTCATCAAGAAAGACTTTTATTGAACATGGTAGACATCAAACTTAAGCTAATTCATAGTAAATATGTATTTTGTCTGATGGGAGATGGAAATTTCAAAATAAACCTTGAACAGGCCTCAATATTCGTAAGAAAAGTCCGAGTTAGTCCAGGTGTTGTAATTGGATATCTGAAAAGCTTGGAGAAAACAACAGCTAAATATCCCATAGAACGAGTGCTTTGTAAAGCCTATTCAATTCCGTCAGGAAATATGTCTTTTGTTCAAGATAGTATATTTACAGGCCAAATGCCTCGAAGAATTGTGGTTGCCTGTGTCGATAATGATGCCTTTAAAAGCAATTATAAACAGTCATCGTTAGAATTTAAACATTACAATATTAATTTCATCGCCGTATATATGGATAAACAATCTACACCTAGTACTAACAACCTTTATCCGAGCCTATCCAAACTTAGTTTTGAATTCTGAAGATCAGAGGTTGTTTCTTGCTAGATCAGAATTCTCAGGAAGAAACGCCTTCTTTTGTTTTGGTTTATGCCTGACCTTTGTGATGGAGGACATTTGAAATTTGTTCATCATAGCAACTTAAGACTGGAGATTAAATTTAGTGTACCTCTACTCCAAACTGTTTCTCTGCTAGTTTATGCTGAATTTGAAAATTTGATCGAAATCAATGAAGCTAGAAACATTCCTTATGATTTTGGAATCTAATGAATTCTCTACTGATTCATCGAGTACTCTACCGTGATTTACATGCTCAAAGATATTTTATTGGAGTTTTCTCCATAGGATAAAATTCCCATGATTCAACATTTTCCTTCAGCAATGGTCTAAAACACTGACAAGCATGACGAGATTGGAACACATTTGTTATCTATCTACTTTGAAAATAAGTGGACTCTCGAATTTTTTTATTCCTTTGGATTATCATCTGAAGCTTATGGAGAAGATATATTAAGATTAGTCAAGTCATTTCAGATTGTCCAGTGGAATATAATACTCCTCCAAAGCCCTTTTTATTTATTTTATCGTAAAACGATGTCAAGATTTTATATGAAAATTATTGTACTATTTGGCTAGAAAAAATAATGATTTTAGAATTTATCAATTTGTCAAAAAAAGATATGGTGTAAATATGATTTTCAAAAAATAAAAAACTTCTTTAAATAATTTGTTTTATTACTTTACATATTTACATAATATATGCATTATTTTTTTATTATCAATAATGTAGTTCTCAATTTAGAAAAATGTTTTTTCGAAATAATGTGATAAAAAAACATTTTTAATTTTATATGGCAAATTAAAGATTAACATTTTAACTTATTGAATGATATTATTTTATTTAAATCTAATTATTTTGTGATTAATATATTATAAATAAATTGATATTAAAAAAAACCTTTTAAGAAATATTGCTGATACAAACAAGTTTGTAACTCAGCAAAACATTTTTTTAATTTTATGTGATAACTTAAAGATTAAATTTAAAAAGTTTTTTTTTTTTTTTTTTTAAAAAAAAAGAATGATTTTATTTTATTTAAATTTAATTCTTTTGTGATTAATAATATTATTAATAAATTGGTGTTAGAAATATTTTATTTAAATATTTAAAAGATATATTTAGATAAACATTAATGATGCAAACATGATTTTAATTCTACATAATTTTTTTTAATTTATGCAGCAATTTGAAAGATTAACTTACTAATTAAATTTTAAAAGATTAACTATGTAACTATTAAAAGATTACTTACATAAAGATTAACTTAACTCAAAGATTAACTTATGTAACAATTTAAAGATTACTCACAAAAAGGTTTTATTTTATTTAAGGTTTCCTGAAAAGGAAAAAGAAAATGAACACACACACACACATAAAGGAAGAAAAACCTCTATTTATTAAAAATGAAATTAAAGATGAAGCCACAAAGTGAAGCCTTTTCCATACATAGGGTTATCATAAGTTTTTCGGTTTTTTTTCTTACAGGCAGAGCATACAATTTTTGTTTTTTCTCATTTAAATAAGTATTTTTTACAAACGATGCGGGAAAATTATTTTTATTAAGATCATTATGAAATTGATCAAACCCTAAAGGTTTCTATTTTCTATTCCTGATCAAATGTGAAATCGCATCTTTTACATTTGTATGGGACAGAATACTACCATTTATAAGCAGTTCTTTTTTAGGAGTCCACGAAAACACAGGATGATTTTTCAAAAACAAAATAATGTCTTTGACTACTTTCTTGTGTTTGACAGGAACCGACTCCATAATATTTTCTATAATGTCGGGAGAATCACTAACGAAAATTTCAGGCTCTTGGTTAATGGGTTGAGAGTGATTTACATCAGGGAACTTTACGAATTTCTGTAGAACTTATTGGTAAAGCGTTGCTTTTTAGAGCTGGCCTCTTTGGCAGAATGGCCTTCATTTGCTGATCCAATTTAGATACATGGTCTTCTAAAAACTGTTGAAACTGAAAACCAGATCCATGGGCATTAGGATAAACTTTTTAGCGTGATCCATGGAAAAGGGATCCTAGTAAGGATACAGCTGCAGGCAGAATGAATGAGAGGAAACCCTTCAACTTTTTTATCCAGCAGTCTTCTTTTCTTGTAAAGAGGAACTTTTTTGTCGCCCAGCCGACATAACGTCCTCTTGTAAGGAGCAAATCTGTTCTTTTGTTGTTTTGAAATGGGTACAGTTCCTTTTAAAATATTCAAGACACATTCATATACAGCTTTGATGATATTGTTAGGAATTTTTTGGAGCATTTGTTTTTGAGTTCAGATTTTAACAATTTTAGCTGTTCAAACGGGAGTTGCGATGAGGACGACATGATAATTAATAATGAGGTTTTTAATCACTGAACTGAGGTATTTATAGATGCTACAATTTGTGTGGAAGATCAGGATTCATGTTGATTTCGGAGATTCGATATAAAACTGGAAAATGCTGTGACTTTATTTAAAGCACAATAATTGGACTTAGGATCATGAAATGAACATTTCACGGTAGGTATTCTTAGATGCTGAATTTTAGGGCTTTTGAAAACATTCAAATTTTTACTATTTGATGGAGAAAATTTTTGTAAAAACTTAAAACACTTTCTCTAATCCTTTGACATAGATTGTATCGTACGATGCAAACAAGACCATTAGAATATGATGGAGTGCGGCATACGGTAAATCTCCACTTTCCCAAGACATACCCTGAACATTATGGACAATCTATGAATAGGTTTTCTGTTTATGAGGCGACAGTTTTTCCCAACAATGTGGTGGTTGAAAAGACCAGCGACCGTGATAGTTGTAGCGTACATCGTAAAACGCTAACTCCTTGATCGCAAAAGATAGTGGACCCAATTGAAAACCATGAAAGTCCGTAACGATTGCAGACATTCTTACTTCTTTGTGTGTTCGATAAGAAATTACTAACGCGGCTCGTATGCGAAATGTTTTTCCTCAAGAAAAATACTCGTGCGCTTGTGCAAATGCTCATCTGTCATTGGATTAAAGTCCAGAAAGAAAGCCAAAACGGGGACTTGTTGCGTCATGAAATATCTCCTGAAAAGACCTGTTTTGGCCTGGAAACAACTGCCTGGCCAAGTGAGTCACTTGACTTTTGACTCTAGGATTCTTGAAAAGCACTTAATAGAGAGAATTTAAATTTATGTTGCGCATTTGTGTGTGTGTTTTTTCCTTGAAATAGATTCTGTATTACAAAAATGACAGAAAGATTTCTATTTTACCTTTTGTGAATAAAGTACTCAAACGGGAAGATAATTCAGATATTAGATTGTCTACAATAATGAGATGCTGAAACTGTATAAAATAAGACTTTTGATACATTAATAACCCTAGGGCAGGCTTGTGAAATCGCTTTGAAAGACCCGTTTGTCGTAAACAATCCTATAAATTTTCGTTTCTTTTTTGGTTACCATTTTCTGTCTTTTCGCCTCGTGACATATTTTTGCAGGATCTTCCACCGGAATGAATTTGGCGCAGCATGTCCTTTCTTGGACCTTGCGCCATAAATCCCAACCATCCACCGGAATGAATGTTTCTTTGTCCAAGTTGCATGCTAAGCTTTTTATTGAATAAAAATTAATTTTTTCCGTGTTTCTATAATTCAGTGTAAAACCCTTTACTTTATAGTAAATGTTCCCTTTGTCCGTTTTATAACCATAATTTTTTAATCCACCTGAAAAAGTATCAAAATTTAGTAAATTTTTCATTCTTTCAGGACAAAATACTTTTACCAAACAACAGCAAAAGAATATACCAGATACGAAGATTGTGATGATTTCTCTATCGAGCTCGTCGGTAAACTCTCCCAAGAAATTTCCTAGTGGAGGATCATTTATTCCGTCACTTGCATACGCAATAGAATCTGTGTCGTGGTATAATACAGCACGACCCAGCTTATCCATTTATGAATACAGTTTGAGTCGGGCCCAAGCTGTCGTGAAAAATGCTAGAAATATATTGATTGAAGTATCTTGAGTCATAAAGTTTTTTGTCTTTCCCAATAAAAGGCTGTAATTTCCGCTGATGCAAAATATACAACTTTGATCTATAAAAATACAATTACTATAAATAAAAATAATAATGTTATAATAATGCAATTTTATGACTCCAAAACAAGAAGTAATGTATCTACCTTTTTCGTTGAATCCAGCAGCATCTTATTGGAACTGTACTTACAAATGTAATTTGGGACTTATTTAGATTCATCCCTCATCTGAAAAAAAATGGGAAAACTTAAAATAATCACTAGTTTCTTTTCATTATACATAAAAAGCAAATATTTTGCAAACACCTTTTTTGTAAATAAAGAGATTTTACCGTCCCCAAAAACTATATAGAGCTAATTTTGCGACCTGACGTCGCACTGGATTTTTTGATATCGCATCTGCATCAAAATTAATCCCTTTTTTTTCCCCTTGTATTTCCTTATGTACTCTTCCTTACTTTTTTCACTGTTGCAATCTGCCGGCCAGCCACTGCTTTCTTGTTTGATTTTCAAAAATGAATTGATATAGGATCTAAATAAAGAGTGACTTGACCGTGGAAAATGATACACATTTCATGTATCTGAAAAAAATACATGAATATCAATAATCATACACATTTCATAATAGAAAATATAGTCGTAAGAATTCTTTTTTTGTACCTTTGTAACTGTATATCCTTTACGTATGGCCATTTTTATTTCATCTGTCTCCATCGTTCCTGACAACAACCGTTCGTCATCCTTATGCTTACACATCGTTTGTTACTGACTTTCTGGGCATGTCCGACACAAGGGAAACATGAATTTGTCCTTGCATCATTTCTGAAAAGTAAAACTATTAGAAAGTGCATAATTACATAAGCAAAAGATATAATAGATAATTAACAAACTTACTAAAATGGATCCACACCACCAATTTCCAAAAATTTCTCTCTAAATTCTAAGAACACCAGCGCAAAATATCCACATCAGATCTAAAAAGTAAGAAAAAATCATTCCTCCGTGGAAAATTTAAAGATGTGAAAGATGATGTGTCTTCATTTAAAGATACGAAAGAGTCTTTAAATGAAGAAATAATATA
>JAPDSC010146635.1:863006-879038 GCA_026290005.1 Latrodectus geometricus | reverse complement strand
CAATTGCTGGAGACAAGCCTTTTCTTCTTCGTCGACATAACGCTGAAAAGCAAACTTTGAGGCTTCATAGCCAAGTACATTACACACATCTTTACCACAAAAATATGGTTCCTCTATCGTTCCATTTAAACGAATTTTATGATTGATGTCATTGATTGTGATTGTAATATATTCTTTACTATTCTCAAGATTGACAAGCGCAAGGGGGGTACCCTTCCGGGTCAGTGACTTTTTGCATGCGGGTTGAGTTTTTTTTTTATGGTTGGTTCTGACCCCATTGTTCCTTAAAGGGGGTGGAAAAATTATGGCGGCCATTGATTTTTGAAAGAGGGTGTGATGGTTGGTTTTTACACCATTGTTTTTAAAAGGGGGTGGAAATTTAATGGGTGGGTTGGAGACCATTGATTCTAAAAGTGGGTGGAAATTTTATGGGTCGTTTTGCATCATTGTTTTTAAAAGGGGGTGGAAATTTAATGGGTGGGTTGGAGACCATTGTTTTTAAAAGGGGGTGGAAATTTAATGGGTGGCTTTCACACCATTGATTCTGAAAGTTGGTGGAAATTTAATGGGTGTGCTTTATGGTCTAAACGTCACTGCGCCAGCTCTCTCATATGCACACTACTTACATTTATGTTTTTATCTCAAATTGTGTAATTGGGAAATAAAATTATCACTTGATTAAGTGTAATTGAGCATCTCCTTTTCTTCTTTACTTCCAAAATAAAGTTATTAGTCTAACATTGTTTGAAACTGTTTCTCTCATTTAAAAAAGATTCAAATAATAATATAATAGCTGCAACATTTAAGATTTATGGATAATAAGTAAAACTAACGGGTACTCCTTTAAATTGATAACCTTGTGTATTGAATTGCCAGATTTTTTCTGCAAATATATGCTAGCATACAACATTATTTTGCGTTCTACCCACAAAATCCTAATTTAGTTGTAGTGAAAATTATTCACGCAAAGAGATGTTCTCTGCACTTGTGTATTCAGTCATAAAACCTAATTTTTTTTTGTGATTCAGCATACGAAAAGTATTATCAAGTACTTGCACAAACGAGACATTTCTGCTATACTCTTTGAATTGAATTTCATTATCATAGCCTAATTTCAATGTTTTAAAGTCTTCCAATATTTTCTATCAGAACATCAAAATCACAAAACAAATGACTCATAATCTGGGTATTTATTTTTTTAATAAGATAGGGTTCTATAGGGTTCTTTCACACAGAAAATTTTTGATATTGACGTAATTAAATGATAGCAATGAGAAGTTAATCATTTTCATAATTAAATAACTATTATTAAAATATTAAAAAGGAATTTGAAAGTATTTATTTTCAAGGTTAAAGAGTGATAGAAACATGAAAATGCATATTATATTTTTAACGTCTTAATATAAGCAAAATCTTTCATAAGATAATTCATGTTAAAATATTGAACATGTCTTTTTGAATAATTTACTCTAAATTAAAATTCTTTGTTGAATATTGGGAAATTTCATCTGAGTTGCATAATTTACTAGCATAATTTAATTAGGATGCACGAAATTTTCATCAAACAAAAGAAAGAGGTTTAGTTAAATTGTTATTAACTTAGCTTAATATGTAATTTCAATTTTACTTAATGTTTCAAAATTCTATCTCTGAATGGTCTAAGTGAGACTTTTTACTGGGAGAATTTTTCTAGCGGTTATATGATGGAAGGAATTGAAAAATGTCTCAAAAGAGTATCTGTACCTGAATATTTAGACTGATACACTATGCTCTTTTTTTTATTTAAGCCACATAACGTCGTACTATAAACATTTCTAGGTGAAGAATACTCAAAAATTATTCCTTTTGAGACCAAAATGAGTACAATTATCATAGAATAAAGAACGTTTTCTGAATAAATTTAACTGAAATTCACACACAATCGAGATGGTTGTTTAGACCTACTCTCAACATCAAGAGTGCGCCTATTATTTCGGAGAGATATTTTATGCATTAATATTTTTATTTCAGGTAAAGAATCTCCAATTCCTCTTAAAACGCTATCGAGATGCTTCGTAAGTATAGTTACTACAAATTATGATTCATTGAACGAGAATTGGGAAAAAACACACGCTCAACAATCGTCAGAAAGCACTTAACACGCAATATTTCCATATGGGAAGTAGTGAATATTAGCGTGTCTCTGAATTTGATCGAGAGCTAAAAGCATTTCACTGATTGTATTATAAAATAGTCTTTCGTAAAATAAGAATGAACTCAACTTTCGTTACAGACGGTAAAGAATACAAAAATGGTTTCCTCCACGATAAAATACGAAAAAATTTAGTATTACTTTTTATAAAAATGAAATGGGAGGAGCATTCTGAAAAATTGTTCGTCGCTATCGCAACCGATTTGAAGGACGCTTTTGTTCAGAGCACCTGCTGTTTATTGGCGTATAAAGAGCAAATAAATGGACTATTTCGTGAAAATCGGCTTTACCTATACAGAGAAGATTACATTCCATCCCACAAATCGAAGCTGGCTTACCTATAAGGTTAGATCTGATTCATGTCACATAAAGCAAATTTTTTATATTAATATTGATAGTGAGGAAAATTATATAAATCAATGAAATCATTGTGAAACAAATTATTCTTGCATGTTTAATAAATTATATAATCTATAATTAAAGAATATTTTCCTTTTTACAGACTTCCTGGTTTTTCGCTGCTGGCTTAAAGTAATGTTTTCAAATTATACATTTTGCTCTAGAACTTTATTATTACTGTTGAAATAATTATTATGATACATGTGCAGTATAAATTGCACAGACACATAACTAATAAAAAATACCAGAAATCGATTCTTATTCTTAGAAACAATCTTCCTCTACGATAATATTTTGTGATAGGTTCATTTATGAATTATATTATGAGGTATAAAAAGTCAATAATTTTAGTATTTTTAACTATAAAACTATGCACAATTTAAATAATAAAATGTCATTGTTTTACAATGGAAAACTATTGAAGACTAGCTTTGATATACACTGCTGGCCACCGTAAATGCAACACCCTGAAGGAAGCATGCAAATAACAAGAAATTTACAACATGCATTAGTGGAGATAAGATATGCAAATGATTACAATTTCAGCCAGGACGCACATCACACATGCCTGTGGAGCCCCTGAAAAGCTCTATTTAAGGCTTGGAGATTTCAACGATTTCAAGTTCGGCAATTGTGTTTTCTTGTGGGTTTTTTTTTAACGATCTTGATCGCTGTTTTCTACGATGCCTCGTAGAAAACAGCGATCATATTTTGAACATGTATCCAAGTTCGATAGAGGAAGAAACGTGGCTTACCGAGATTGTGGATTATCTTCCAGGAAATTCGGTAGTCGTGTTGGACGAAACCAAACAACTGTAATGCGTATATGTGATCGTTGGAAGGAGGAGGGTAAGACGGATCGACATGTTCGATCACATCCACCTCAATTCACCACTCCCCGTAATGACAGGCAAATTGTGAGCAAGACAGTAACGGATGGGTTAGCCATATCACAAACCTTAGCACAGCACATTCAGCCTGTAACGCATCATCCATTGTCTGCGAGTACCATTCGACGCCGTGGTCTGTCCGCAAGACGTCTATTTATTGCTTCATCTAACCTTGAAGCAAAACCACAGACGTCACCACCTCTAATGGTGCAATGAAAGAAGGATGTGGACAGCAAAATGGAATGAAATTGTTTTTACTGACGAGTCTCGCTTCTGTCTGCAACATCACGATGGTTGCATTCGAGTCTGGAGACACCGTGGAGAGGGGATGCTGAGCAGCTGCGTTATGCACCGCCACACTGGTCCTGCGGCGGGTATTATGATATAGAGCAGTATTGTATATCACTCTCGCAATCCTCTTGTAAGCATTGCCTGTACTTTAAATAGCCATCGCTACATCTCCGAGATGTTGAAGCCAGTTGTCCTTCCTTACCTTCAGGGCCTCCCAGAGCCATATTTCAACAGGGTAATACACGAATACACGTGGCACACATTATTCAAGGGTTCTTCTTTTATCGTCAGATTGAAATGTTTCCGTGGCCGGTTTGCTTTCCCGATCTTTCGATGATAGAAAACATGTGGTTCATGGTTGCTCAACGATTGATCCAGATTTCATCCCTAGCTGCCACACCAGATCAACTTTGGCTAAATATGGAAGCTTCTTGTGCTGCTGTACCCAAAGAACACTTCCAAAGTATCTTTGAATCAATTCCGAGGCGTATGATAGTGGTGATCTCCAACAATGGTGGCTACTCTGGTTACTGATTTTAGCAGGAATCACACTTCACAGAAGTCCATATATTTAATCATTTGATACTTGCTCAACATGTTATCTGCAAAATAAATTTTCTTGTGATATCTCTTGTCTTTCTTGGTGTTGCAATTTGGATGGCCAGTCGTGTATTACTAAATATAAAGCAGACATAGACACATTCTCCATATTTAGAAAAAGTAAATTGTAAAAAATTTCTTTAAGTAAGAACTGTTTACTTGACTCTTATTGCATTCTAACTGACCTACATATTTAAAAAAGTGCATATTTTAAGAATTTTTTTTTCATTCATAACTTTTATGAGATGGCATACATTTCTGATGAAATTAAAGGCTCTAAATAAAATCTTTCCGATCATACACACACACAAGTATAATGGACGGGAATTTTGTAGCAAAGTTCGATTCGCAAAATAATACAATTATATAAAGGTAATACTACAAACAAACTCTAAGATCCAAAAGCATTTTGTCTCAATATAGAAAAGAGATATACCATCAAGTGTTCTGAAAACGTTGAGTGAAAGTTCATAAAATATGTAGTTTCTAATCATATCTTATGGGTATTTTTCTACACTGCTCAAAACAATTAAAGGATATTGTGGTTTTAGGTGAATCTTGTGGCTGGGAAACTTTTTAGCTGATTGATGCATGGTTCAGAGACGTAGTAGGTTATATGAGAATAAATTACACATGTTTGGGAGAAAAAAATTCATATTATTGCACATTTGTGTAGAAAAGGATGTAAACACAATTTGTGCATATGAGAGAAAAGGAATAAGAAAAGGTGTTTTCTTCAAAGGAAATCATTTTCAGTAGAGGGGATGGTTTCCACGGACGTCCAGCAACGTTGAACACATTTGAGGCAGGGAGTCAATGAGGCTATTAATCACGAGTTGGGGTTTTCTGTCCCACTCTTCCAGAAGAGCTCTTTCCAGTTCTTGGAGAGTTTGTGGGGGTGGTTGGTGGCCAGCAACTCGTCTTCCTAGAGCATCCCAAACGTGCTATATTGGATTCATGTCTGGAGAACACGTTGGTCATTCCATTCGTATGATTTCTTCCTCTGAAAGGAAATCCTCCACCAGGTTAGCACGATGTGGTCTGCAGTTATCATCCATTGAAATGAAGTCATCTCCGATTGTTGCAGCATAAGGGACTACAACAGGTCTGAGGGTCTCATTTTTATATCGGCGACTAGTCATAGGTCCATCTCTAATGATATAGAGGTCTGTGCGCCCGTCAATGGAGATGCCACCATAAACCAACACTCCCCCACCGCCAAATCTGACACTTTAAGGCACGAACGCAGGATTATTCCTTCTGCCACTGTCCCTCCAGATAAAAATATGTCTATTATCAGGATGAACAGAAAAACGGGACTCGTCAGGAAAAGAACATTGTTCCACTTATTTCTCCTATAGTTCACATGCTCTGTTGCCCATTCCCTGCTGTCGCGACGATGCCTTGATGTTAGTTTAACACATACCATCGGTCGGCGAGCATACAGACCTACACAATGGAGCCGGTTTCAAACAGTCTGAGTTGAAACCGTTTTTGACAGTAGCCGAGTAAAGGTGTTGTTGGAAAAGAGTAGCATTCATATTTTGGTGTCTCCGAGCCATTAACACTAAATAGCGATCTTTATTGGGCGTTGTAGCCCGTCTACGACCTTGCTCTGGTCTTTGGCCTGCACTTCCAGTCTCCAAAAACGGTTTTAGATCCGGGAAATCACACTTTGTGAAATTCCAATGACTTGCGCTACTTCGTCTTGAGTGTGGCCCCCTTCTAACCTACCAACAACTCTCCAAGCTTCTATCAAGAATCAATTAAATAACTTCGCTGAGACATCGTACTCATGAAAACAAGACTGTCACTGAATGCTGATCATCCTTGTCTTTATTGTCTTTCATTCAGTTGAAATTCAAATTTCATTCACTGCCGCTGAAGCGACGTTCTTGACGTCGAACTCAAAATTAGCATACTCCACAGTTTGAAAATCATAAAAAATTTGCAATTGTGATTCTCTTCTCCCATTTTCGGCAAAAGAAATTTGGCTTATATCTTTATTTTATATAAAACTTACAATATCCTTTAATTGTTTTGAGCAGTGTATTTTAAATTCGCATTTTTAGAAACTCATAAAAGATTAATTAAATCGCATTTTATTAAAATTACTGAAATAATTTGTACGAAACAGATATGAAATTGTTATATAATTAGTTTAAACGCTTTATAATGTTATTTCAGTTCTTCACACGTTTAATTACAGAGTTACACTCAGGAGCATTGAAAGTAGAGCACTAAGAAGGGAGCATGTTATTGAAATCAAATTATAAATTCGTAATGATACAGATGTGAGATTCACGTGATCCCAAAATCAAAATAACTAAATAAATACAGTGTGTACAATTCGACAAACACAGTGCAACCTCAATACATGCCGCCACACAATTCGGTACCCAGATGATTAGGCGTCTGATGTTTTCCTGAAACAGATGTAACAACAAATCTTGAACAGCCATCTCCAAATCATGTACACAGTGATACTGCGTTTCAGCTGGTCCCAAACATGCTTTAGCGGGGACATGTTTGCGGAGCGGGTCGGCAATGAAAGAATCTGAAAATGACGTAAGAATTCTTGCACAACACTAGCTGTGTGCGGATGATTATATTGATGGAAAATTCCATGATAAACCATTTAGGAAAGGTTCCTTGTAGGGTTGAAGAATGTCATCAACATAACGCTGGTCAATTAAGGTTACACGTACCATAACTAGAGTGACCAATTATCGAAGGCCATGGCCCCCAAACCATTACGCTTGCTGTGCGGCAACAGGGGATCACGCGATAAGGTGAGTGGAAGTTACACTAGGGGTCCTCCACTACTGTGCGCTATTATCATCTGTCCCCAAAACGAAATGGGATTTATCGCTAAACAAAACGTTTTGTCAATCGATCGCATTCCACGTCACCACTGTAGATGGAGTCGATGATGTTACGGTGTTAAATGCAGTTCGCAAAATGGAGGTTTGGATCACAGATTCATTTTTATAAGGCGTCTGGAAATGGTTTGAGGTGTAACTAGCACCTCTAGATCTGCGCACATCGTGGAAAGCGTCACTAAAGGATCCACGAGTGCTTGCAGCACAATGCTTCGATCCTCTCGCCTCATCATCTTCCTGGTCATTTCAAACCTCGTGAACCGCACGTGGGTACCATCTCTTTTCCATTACTCCGAATATGTTCTGATGGCGTGGCACACTCTGAAAAATCGACCTGACGAGCAACACTGCTGTTTTTGAACCGATGATGAGGTTTCTCTCAAACTGGCGAAATGTCTTGTCACACGTCTCCCTGTCATTCTTCGCTTACAAATGTTCTCCTAGTCCCTTGTAGTCATTACTTTTCTCAATCTTCCACTCCGCGCCATTTTATTTAGGACCCACTTCCTGATTCCAGTGCCACTGCCGAGTGTATGGTTATGTGCATTGGCACTAAACTTGGATCATTTGCATATTGAATCTCATTGTACTTATTTTTAAAGATTTGCTCTTGTAACTTTTTTCCTTTTTGGTGCGCTATTTTCGATATTTCTGAGCGTATTTACACTATATAAATTGTCACACTTCCTTCGTTGAACTGAACTAGTTATTGGAATCTTAATGGATTAATCTTAATTATTCGTTAACAGCATTAAAGGAAGATAGATGGTTCTGTACCTGATTTAGCAGAAGATGCATTTTGTTCACTAATGGTGGCTGAGCCTCATAAAACAGGTCTTCCGAATGAAAGGAAACAGTCTGATATACCATATCATACTTTGTGGTTACTTGTTTCATCTCTGCTTCCAAATTATGAAAACACAGTTTCCTGAGTAAACTTAGTAATTTATTATAAGCTGAGCAACATGTTATGACGAACGGATACACTATTTCCCTTCTATTTCCTCTTGAAATACACTATTTCCCTCTTGAAGATAAAGAATTGGATAATTTCAGTAACTAACTAATGGGAATAAGATAAAAAAAATATCAAATTGAACTCCCGAACTTAATTGATTAAAATTTAGTGATGAAGCATAAACAAATAATTATTTGTTGCATTAGTTAATTATTCAAGATTCATTGATTAATTTCCCAATTTTGGAACACATATTACATACACACATTTATGCACGCAAGTAGAAAAGAACGTGTACAAGTACGTGAATAGTGAAGGTTATAAAGTCTTAATGGACTTTGAATCTTTAGTTCTAAGTGTAGTTCATACTTTGATACTTCGAAGACGAAATGGCAGATGACTTATACTTAAGCATTTCGTCTTATCACTTACAAGCATTCGTGAACATTACGAAAGTCTTAGCCAACTCCAGTAGGACAATGCGACACACCACATGTTGATCGTTGAGTTCAATTCAATTCCAGGATTACTTTTCTGATAATAGTGTTTTCCTGGACCCCTTAAAAATCTCCAGGTAAGAGCATTATTGAGCATATGTAAAGTGCCTTGGAATGTGTTGCTAAGGAAATCTCACCACCATCTCCTACTCTTATTGATATGTCAATTGCCTTATAGAGTCCATGATTTGAATTACATCCCAAATTACTTTTCACATTAATCAAGTACATGCCACATCGTATTTCGGTACTTCTCTGTATTCTTGGGAGACCTACAACATATTTGGTATGTGCATTTGTGAAGGCATGTGTGTATATATATTACATTAGATTAGTTTTGAATATAGTAATTTGTAACCTAATAAATAAGCAGTTAGTAGTTGAATAGTAAGAGACAATGCGAGGCATAGGTTATCTCCAAAAACATTTTATTTGAAGAATATAGTTGAAATTGTTCATCTTTATAGATGTGATCGTCATTTTGGTTAGCAGTCTTCATTGTATGGGGTTGTTAAAAGTATAGGAAAGTCCATATGAATTCATTGACATTTGAGATTTAAGAAGAGTAATTAACGTCAATGTATTAGTAAAATAAGGGACTATTCGTAAATTTAGTTCATAAAAATTCATATTCATAAATTTAGTTGTATTAAATAGGATTTATTCTACTAGTTCTAATTCTACTAGTTGAACTTAGTTTATACTTAATTTCTCTTTCTCTGTTTTTATAGTCTCGATGATGCGTGTGAGTGTACTGTACGTCATTGTTGACTTAATTTCGTTTTAAGTAAAGATGAAATGACAACCTGTCAGTTCTGATGAGGGTAAATAGTGGGAGCCTATTTTGTCGATGCATCGACAGTCAAGGAGGCATATATATTGGACGTATCAATAGGTTATGTTCCAAAAGTCATGATAGCATACGATGGTTATGGCAAAGGGCCACAAATAGGTGGATATTAAAGACGATAGTAATCATTTAGGGAAGATCATGGAAGTAAAAGAAAATTGCTGAGATGAACGCACATAAACCCAATAGCGACCCATACAGTTCAAAGGAAGTTATATAAACAAAATGTCTGAACAGATCTCTTATTTCTATAATAGATTTAAATTGTAAATGGTAAGAACAGTAGAGCAAAGAGCATAAGACCTTTACTGCGGTTCAATGAAAGCATGTTTTATTTTCCGATGAATTTAAATTCTCTCTATTCTCCATCACGGAACGGGATAATGAGTGACGAACTTCTACAGAACCTAAAACTAAGTTTATCTCCTTTTTAGAGTGAAACATTGAACTAGGTTTGTAATGGTTTGGAGTCTTATCTTGTGGTTTGAAATGGGTTCCTTTGTCTCCGTACATGGACCTGTCGCAAACACTAACTATATCAATCTTGGCCAACCAACTACGTTCTATGGCGCAGAAATTATTTATATCGAGTTATTGCCCTTATCAAGATAATAATTTCCAGATTCTCTATACTTCAACATTGTTCAAAAGGATTTCAAGAATAAGAAGAATTAATTGCATGCATTCCATGACCTACCTAGTCCCTGGATTTGAATACCGTACTGTCCCGGGGGTTTATTTTGAAGGAAAGGGTAAGATCTTGTAGTCCTCCTCCGGCATCTCTCCTGATCAAAGAGACGTTTTTGCTAGAATTCAAATAGTTATATTTTCCAAAGATGGTGGCAATTTTAAGTGAAAAACATTTCTTTTTGTAAGAGTTTTCCTTTATTTTGGTTAGTCCTCCTATATGTATATGTGTGTGTGTTTCTCGTATCAATGTTTTAGTGTAATAAAAATCAAAATAATATTAATTTACTATATCAATTTCATATTTCAAAATACAAGATGGGTTTACTTAAACGGTACACCTTTTATTTTTGATTCTATTTCAAATTATTTTGATAAAATACTATACCTGCCTCAGATTTTTTATTACTCTACACATAAACAATTATATTTAAAAAAGCTTATTATAAGATAAAACTCGTAATTTCAAAATAAGATAAAATTAAAGAAGCTTATTTTGTTATGTGCGTTATAGCAATTATGGTTATAAATATTCAAGGAATATAACTAACATCAGAAATATGACAGCATCTGTAAAATCGTTAGCAATATATTAGAAAAATCATATATATATATATATATATATATATATATATATATATATATATACTGCAAAAATAATTGATCGTAGAAAAAATCTGATCTTTGACCACAACACTTGGCTTCTGCAAATTGCAAAAAATTAGGGTAGATGAGCAAATGTTCAAAAATTAAAGGCAAAAAACATTTTATTGACTACTAGCAACAAAAAGAATGTTTATTTTAGAAGGTTATAAAATCACATCTGCTTATTGCTTGATGGATTGTGAATTCTGTAAAGTTATAATTGTCTATAAGTGTTACTTTTAATAAGTGAATGGAACAGCTGATAGTATCCGCAGAAGTCTACCTTCCGAAATAGTTTTGCAACAAGATGTGATGAATTAGTGGTAGGTCAGGGAAAAAAATTATACCCTCCGTAACATTGTTGTCTAAGGAATACAGTTTATGACCTGAGGTTCTTTTGTGGTAACTGGCCTCTGAGTAATTTGAAAGTATAGGTAGCAGTAAAAAATTGATCGCAATTGGAAAATATTTCCTTTCCATTAGGGACTCATCAGAGTACCTAGAAATCTAAATAAAGAATTTATTTAAATTTCTTTCCGGGCTGTTATGGTAGTATAGCTCTTTAGCAAATACTGGATTACATTGCTTACATTTCAGCCTGGTCTCACTCAGCTGTAACCATAAAACTAAGAGGTAAGTGGTATTTGTGTTGTGTGCGTTTGCAAATCACATTTCTCCAGTTTAGCAAAATCTAGATTCTCGAAATTACACTAACTGAAAATACATTATCCTTATCCAGTTTAACAGTTTGTGGGTTCAACTATCATCACGAGCAGAGATGCTTGCAGTGGTACAGAATTCACCTTAAACTATTGGTCTCAGTTGAATCAATACTCGTGAGCAAAAAGTGATCGTAGAGCAACAAACGGACCAAACTGAAGAATAAGGCGTTATCATTAAACCACAATGAATCCATAGGCATAAGAATATTATCCTGAAAGTAGTTTATATGAAGTTTTTAGATTGTTAGAATTTTATTATCAAGTACTGAGATTAAAATCTAACATAGACTGTCTAATTATTTAAAGACATGGGAATTACTTTCTCATACAATTACAAAAAATATATTTTTCATTATTTTTCAATGATAACTGTTTCTTTCATTGTAAATGTGTTCTAGTTTATTTTTATCTTTTAAAATATAAGAATGCTCACACATACACCCACTTGTGTGTAAATTTTATAGGTAGTCCTCTTCAACAAACTTTTCATAATATAAGCTTTGAGCCCTTTCAAAATATAATAGTTGATGTTCATCAACTGCAAGTGATTATCAAAATACCTTAGAATCCTTTAATAATATGGTGGAGAATCCCATTTGGTTTGTAAAACAGATTGGATTCACTTAAAAGTTGAGTCACACAAGTTCTAGATAGTATTTTGAGGAATATTGTACTATTCTTTATGGAGATATTGTAAAACTTTCAGGAGAGATTCTTGTGGAAGATATAGATTTCGCGTATTAAACACACTGAAATAGAACATAATAACGGTTCAATTATACTAAGGTCTGATGACTGGGGAAGGGGTCCAAAGTAGATTATTATCTTCGTATTCGTTTTTATCAAATCCTGGTTAAACAAGTGCCGTTGCGACGACAGGTGCATTATCATCTTAGAAAATTCCATCTCCTGCCAGAACACAGAGTTTGCATTTATAGAATAGAGCTGTTTAGCTAAAATTTCTGTATACTTCACCTTAGTAATCATCACTTTCAGGGTTACGAGTAATCAGTCCTTACTTTCAGTAAACCCCGATACGGATGCCCTTATCATAAAAATTTCACCACCTTGGGTGGGAATTGGAAGGAGAAAGTCAGGATCATTCACTGGTGTTGTGCACATGAATAATGTGAAAAATGATTCGTCAGACTATATTAATTCCTTTCGCTTATCAATCAATGAGGTTTTATGAGTGTGACAACTCTATAGACGACGTTTGGAATTAACATATGTGACAAACGGCTAAGGCATTAATCCTCTGCCGTAAATGCTTTGTTTATGAAAGTGCCTTCTGACTGATCATAGACACTGGAGAATCCAGATGCTGATTGAACTCTGACGTCGCTTTTGTTGTAGTTTTTTGCTTTTTAGGCATTATAGTCCATTTCAATACCAGTTCGTCTCTTTCACTGAGTTTCTTTTTCCATTCACTATTTTGGCTTGTCGAGCTTGTCTTGACGTGCTGTGTGCATGCTATATATAATGACTTTATACTCTGTACCTCTAGCCTAAATATTCGAATACTTCGATTGCACTTGTTCCAACTAAATGGGCTCCTACAATTTGGCTTATTTGAAAATCCGTGAGGTCCGATATTTTATGCTTTTGAAAAAATCCAAAATTTATGATACTTCAATAAAGCTACCACATATATACTATCTGTACATACAATTCTATTCATAGAAATTGGTAGCTGTCCTTATAATGTAAGTTAATGCTTACTAAGAGCGTCAGAAAATGACACTTCTATTCATAAGTGTTTCAAATAGTTTTGTATAATTACCACTATATTTTGAAAGTAAATGAACATTTTTTTTTCAACTTCTCCACAAACTTCATAAATTTTTACTCAAACCCTTGATTCTCTAACCACTTATATTATAATCTAGCTGAAAGTAATAGTAATTTAAAATTCTGAGTAATAAATTTTTATGAACTCCTTTTATTCGCTTTTGGTTTGCTTCAATTTTATATATTATTTAAATATTTATTAAGTAATTATTTTTATTAATCAAAGTGGGTAAAAATTTACTCATTTTGGTAAACTAACTAGGTTCAGAAAAATATCCATAGTAATTGCAAATGGTTTCAGATGAATGAATATGCGAGATCATTTAGGAAAATTCAAGTACATTAAATAATCGAATGAATTATTTTCAATTAAAAATTTTCAAGAATCCTAAAAAGTTTGGAACAATGATTTCAAGCTGGCTAAAAATTGAAATAACTTAATGGGAATGTAAAATTTTGTTTTTTCTCGGTGAGGTAAGGACTGTCCGTCCATGGGTTGTAAATTTTTTTATTATAATAAAAATTTCACAAGTTTGTCTCTTTCCAATATATGATTGTAAGAGAATTTTGCTCAAAACGTAATACTTTACTTTAATTACGAAAAATGTAATGTAAAGTGGGATTTTTGAAAAACTCTTTCGAAACTTTCACAGAACAATTTAAAAAATTTTTCTAAAATGAAAATTTTCTCTATTAAAACTCCTTAATAATTTTGTTTCAAAGGACTTAAGTATTTCGATGAATAATTTCAAAGTACTCATAGGAATAAGATACTAACAACAAAATAATTTATGTACAAGCACACATAAATAAAGCAGGAATATTATTTTAGAATTTTAGTTCGATTCATTCAGGAAAAGAAAAACTATTTGATTATGAAGCTACTCCTGATATTTATACGTATATCAGGAGTAGCTTCATAATCAAAGTTTTTATATTCACACCGGAGATCTGATAAAATAAAATAAGATGAACAAAGTTGGAAATAAAAATAATGTGCAGAAAAATAAATGAAATTTTCTTTAATTCCAATTAATATTAATGAATGCATGAATAACTTTCAAATTGGTGCTGCATTATATTACAATTAAAAAAATTAAAATGTGTATCTATAAAGTAATCTCATTAATGGTAAGTGACATTTGTCAAGTTAAATCTGAAAGAAAAAACTCTACTGGGGCGTATTTTTATGATAAAGTACTACATTATGAAAGAAAATAATTTATCACATGAATGAAAATCTGCGTAAATAGAGTGCATAAAATCTTTTTATACGTATTCAGTTAAGATGTTCATTAATAATTAAACTGCATCTAAAAAACAAAAAAATGCAATTGCGAAATTCTATATTATTATTAAAAAAAAAAAAAAAAAAAAAGAGAGAGAGAGAGAGAGAGAGAGAGAGAGAGAGAGAGTGAGACTTAAATATTTTTTTGAAATGCAGATTTTACATAATCTATGTTAAGAGAACTCAGACTTCCCTATTATCCTTTACTTTTTCGAAATGTTTATAAGTATAGATTATAAAATACTTTTATATATTGTTAGTCTAGAAAATTAAAGAAAATGCTGACATCAGTCACACAAAGAAATGTGTGAAATAAAAATATTTTTGATTTACAGAGACAAAGCTCTTTTGCGATCCGTAATTTAAAAGTGGTTTATTTATTTACCGTTTAAACTGACACTTGCATGTGTTCCTCCGGTTGGGCATATGTGTAATGAAAATTCTTTTTCCACTGGATATTTTTTCGTCCCGACAGCAGATTGAAGTTTTCATTTGTGGAACAGTTGAGAGGAAAAAGGTTGCCCCACAATCCTGGAGCTGCTCCCCTCCAGCCAATTCAGAAAATGTCGAAACAAAATGATTGATTACGTCGACGGGCGCCTGCGTCTTTCCGGCCATATATGTGTGCCCACTTCGTCAATTTTTTCTTTTAACGCCCCCTTGCACATTCATATCCTCATGTTGTTGCACTATTTTCTGATGTTTCCTTACTGCCAATTTCAATGGGAAATCTTTTTTTACTCATCTTTCACCGTTTCTTAAGTTGTCACCCCCATCCTTTCCTGCCCTTTGTTCCAAGCAGAAGAATTTACCAGTCTTAAACAGACTTACGATGAAATTGATATTTCCTATACCAATTTAAATTACTCTTTTTGAAAAGTCAATACATTTTTTACACACACAGATATATATATATATATATATATATATATATATATACTCACACGAGAGGGATAACTTATCATTCATGTAAGTGTATGTTGTTTAAAATGTCATCTATAAGATTTTAACTTTCAGCATTACAAAGGGAGGTAATGAATCCCTTAAATTTTTCTCTTTACAGAGTTGAGAACTCCTCACAGGCATGCCAACTTGTCCCCAAAAGTGGAGCCTCGTAATTTAGAAGCAAGAACCAAGCAGTTGGCTTGCCACCCCCCAGAGGTGACATTTCATGTGGAGGGTATTGCGATGTGACCCAGCCGCCATTAATGAATACAATGGGTCGGTATTTGAACTCACTACCTTCCGACAACGAGAACACCTCTGTAACCAAGCAGGCCACCGTGACCCTCCTATACATACATACATACATACCTACACACACACATACACACACACACA
>JAPDSC010146635.1:852289-862606 GCA_026290005.1 Latrodectus geometricus | reverse complement strand
TATTATTATTATTATTATTATTATATATTTATATATAATAAATATACATAATTTTAAAAATTTAAATTATACAATTAAAAGTATGCAATAATATGTATAATTTGAATTTTGCAGTTTATATTTTTAGTAGCATTACATTTATCTGCTTTCACACTGAATTTTTATCTAATCTTTTTTTTATTTATATTTTGATTATTTATTCTTGTAATTTTTGCTCTTGCCGTCGGTTCAACAGCATGTCGATTTGAATCCCGCGTGAGTCTCAGATGTGTTTGTAGTTGTTCAGGAACCACTTTAAACTGTAGGTCGTAGACTAATTAGCCTTCGATTTCTAAAAATGATTGTGTTCAGTCAAAAGCCAAACAAAGCTTTGCAAATTTTGCAATATTTATCTAACTGGGCGAATATATTACAGAAAAAACTGTGTCTAAAATTTTAATGATAAAATTATATACATTACAAACATACGCATTACAAAAGAAAGAAAAAATTCTTATTGAGAAATTATTTTTCTTAAAAATGTTTGGTAAATCATAAATTTTATCACTAAGCATCTGTTGGACTCAATTGGTGTTATTTAGGTACCATTTGCTTGCAAAATGAATTTCAATAAATAAATAATAAAAGATACTTTTTTTAACTGCAATTTCACAATCTAAAAAAAATACAGTTTTGTTAACCAACATAATAAATATTAGTATGCATTTTCCTTTAGTGTCATATTTATGCCATTTGATTATACAATTTTATTTATTTTACAAAACGCATCTTGCGTATAAAATATAAAAATAATATGTTTATGTTATATTAATTTAAAATAAGGGTTTAAAAATAGTTAAGATTAAGTCACCAATTTAAAAATGTATTAGTTTTTAAAAGGAGAATAATTATTTTACTTTCATGTATATTTTTATTTTGAAATACCACATATGTCTGCATAAAAATTAGATGTTAATTAAAGTTAATATAGCACTGACACTGAAATATATAAAAATGAACAGAAATATTTTTATATACTCCAATATTTCCTTTATCTTTAGTACACTTTTTTGCGTTATATGGAAAAAGAATTTAAAAGAAACACAACTTCTTTTAAAAAATATTAATGTAGTTTTTCATTCAATAAAGACAAATTTTCTCAAAGAAATGCTAAACATATACGCTGAAGTGCCACTGAATTAGGGTTATCTAAATAGAAACGAGTTGAGACTCCTCTGGCCTTCATAATGACTGCCACAGGAAGAGCCATAGATTGAGCAAGTTTCTGGAACGTTTCATGGGAATGGCTTGTCATATATTGGCTAAAGCTCATAATTCAGTAAGGATCGTTGGTGCTGTGTGATGACCTTTCACTCCTTATTTCAAAACATCCTACAGATGCTCAATAATATATAAGCCTGAGCTTCTAGGTGGCTAATTTATAACAGAAAAATCAAAAGAATGTTCATCCAACCAGCCTGTAGACAACCGGGACTTATTAGAGTTACAGTTGCCTTGCTGTAAAACTCTATTACCTGCGGATAACTCTACAGTATAAACGGATAAAAGTGATCACCCTGCAAATCTACGTATTGAATGGCATTGAGGGAGGTTGATACACGCCCAAAGATCTCAAACAGTGGCACGAAAAATAATCCAGACTATGACTGATCCACTATGCCCTTGTGCAGTTCGAGCCTAGCATGCAGGATCTATGGCTTCATGAGCCTGACGCCATATTCTCTGCCTCCCGTCGGAGTTATATAATTGGAATCGAGACTCATCACTGCAGGCTACTTGTTTCCAGTCCTCTACACTCCTGTCTTTGTATACTTTTGCCCAGGCAAGATGTGCAGCCCTATGGTGAGTATTGAGCTATGATACTCTGGTAGGTTGATGGCTCCCGCAACCCATACGGTGAAGCACAGTCCGTTTACTTTCTGTATGACTATCACTGTCGCTCAATTGGGTGGTAATTTGATCTAAAGTTTGGCTTTACAGGCTATGTACATTACGCACGAGACGTCTTTCACCACGCACTGTCAAAGCTAATTGTCCTTTGGAGTTCGGCTAATCACTAGTTTTTTTTTCTTTTCTTTCTTTCTTTCTTTCTTTCTTTTTTTTTTTTAAACTTTATTTTATGTATTTTTGTTATACTTTAATGCAGTCGATGTTGAAAATCTTAGCTGTCTAACAATTAAGACTAGCTCATGCGTCGCGCATCTACGATTAGTCAGTGATCGAAGTCGTCTAAATAAGGAAGTTTATTCATACTGGCAATTCCAACAACTACAGAATTCGCTATATATGCAATTACCACAGCGCCTTCAGTTACGCATAAATGTTCAGCGCTACACAATTAGCATAGCCCTAATTTAGTGACATTTCAGAGAATATTAGTTTAACTAGTTCTCCTAAAAAAGAGTATTAAATTGACACTTAGAATAATGTAGATTAATGCTTTTTTATACAGAGAATTTTAAAATTTATAATTGGATGAAGAATTTATTAAAACAGAAGCATATAGCAAAACTTAATTCTATTTTAACCATATATGTTGAAGTCAACAACAGATTTAAGAGCTAAATATTATTTTATTAACAGGTTAAGGAATTTCCTTTTTATAACAATAAAAATTGGAAGCTCTATTTCGCATAATATGAATAACAAATAAATACATGTGAGTTAAATAAAATACACATTTTAAATTTTTCTGTATTGTGCATAATCTCTCTTATATTCCATAAAATAGATGATCTTACAAAGTATTTAAAAGAAAACACAATGGGATACTGACAGATTACAAAATTTCAAAATAATTGTAATAACTAAATTAACGAATTTAGATTCTCCGTATTTTTGATAAATCACATACATTTTTTACTGATAAAATTAAGAAAAATTGCTAAAATGGAAGAAATGTGTAGCAAATTATTTGTTAATTTATTAACGGCATGATTATCTTTGAAACAGTAATATTAGCATACGAAGTACGTAAGTGATAGAATAGTTTGAAGCAATAATAACGCTTAATGTGTAAACATAATTAAAATTTCAGATATATGATAATAAATGACTACTTAAAGTAAATGAGAATTTGCTGCTTGTAAATAAATATTTAAAGGTAATAAAATATCTATGTTAAATAAGTTTAGGTATTATTAAATTTGATTGAAGAAACAATCATTTTTTATTCATTTATATATCCCCTCTATTGCTCTTCAAAATTTAAAAGTAAGAACTTAAGAAAACAATAAAACTGAATAACACAGTATTGGTTGGTTGTGTGGTTTGAGTTTTTTGTGGCGTAAGGACCAAAAATGGACAAGTTGAGCCAAAACTCAGATTCTGTGTAAGTAATCTTTTCTTCTTTCTGTTTCAAAAGGCAAGCAACATTAAAATGTGAATAAAAAACAAAAATATTTGTATAGAATAGAATTAAAATTAAAAGTTAAAAAGCTGTATCAACAAAAATGTATAATCATAAAATTTAAAATAAATATATAGCTTTTGAAAAACAATAGGGGTTGTGCCCAATTTTCTATACTGAGCAAAGGTGTTAATAAAAGTAATTGTTGGATCATGCCAAGACGGATGAGCAAATTAGTTAATTGTCCCTTTCCAAACATCTAATAGGTTAGAAAGTCACATACATGATTTCATGCTAGTGAGAAAAGATAGGATGATTGATGGTTGAGCATCATAAAATTTTTAAGCTTGAGAAAGTTTCAAGAAATGCAAGGATGAGGAAAGGTGACAAAAATCTTAGCTTTATAATTGAGAGACTGCTGCTTTCATCTCAGATCTAAATGTAATTGTTGGCAAATCAAGTATTGACCCTAAACCGGCGATGTGCGGAATGCCCCAGAATATATCCTTAAAGGTGAGTGATGAATTGTCCAATCTTAATAAAACAGTAGACCTAGACAACCCATAAGCAACAGATCTATAGTCAATGAGGAATAAAATCAATGACTGGTAAATTCGAAAGAATGACGTGATGCGCACCCCAGGGTGTATTTGACAAGATTTTGAGGATATTGAGTAATCGCTCACATTTCTCTCTCAAATGTAAGAAATGCGAGAGAAAGGTTAATTTGGGACCAAAAATAATTACCAGGAATTTTATTTCATCGACTACTAGTATAGATGGGATTATTTCATTGATTATTGGTACATTTTAAAGGTTGGTCTTTTTGCAGAACTGGGCACATTTACTCTTTCTAGGTAATAACATATGGCTATTCTCACCACACACTACAGAATGTTTGTTAACTGCTGTTTTCAATTATCTCTCAATTAAATACATATTCAACCCCTGACAAAATATTTGCTGGTCTTCAACATACAATATATCATTTACTGAAGGTGATTATTGATGGATGATACTACTAATGAAACGAGATTAAAATTGTGACTCCTAAAATACTGCCCTAAAGAATGACCCCGGCTGGAATAAAAATATTAAAAAACATTGCTTATATACTTTCTCTAAAAATAATAGAGCTTAAACGTTTTAGGGGGAATATAAGAAGATTACTTTGAAAGCCAAAATCATGTAACGAACGGAGAATTCCTTAATGCTATGTACTGTTATGTTTAATGTTAAAGAAAATGGAAACCAAATGGTTTCTCCGCAGAAAAGGATTGCGAACTTAGGTTTCCAAGTCTGTTTTCTAATAGAGAGCGGATGTTCATTTATGGAAATCACTCTGATTAATATAAATACATTTATTTATTATACGAAAGGAGCTCTAAAAATAGGTTCGAGACTCCTTTTTACATAAACACTTCGTTTGAGCTATTGGTCGATAATGTGAAGGGTCTGAAGGATCCTTACTAGGGTTATGGGTCTAAATCACTATAGCTTCATTCCAGAGGATTGGACATAGAATCTAGATACTGTTAAACAATCGAAGTACGTTCAATAACGAATCTGGAACTAAATGTTGAATCATGAGATAGCTGATTCCATCAGGTCTTAGAATAGTATAGTTGGTCTGCTGCAATGATTTCTTCAATTCTAACATCCGAAATTTGCAGTTGTAAGACAAAGCTTGTCAATGGTTGAAAAGAATTGATGTTCGTTCAGCAAAGCACGATTTTTCTTGAGAAAGAAGAACTATAAAATCGGTTCTTGAGACACTAGAAAAAGTTTCACTAAGGACATCAACGATGTCCTAAGGAGAAGAACGTATAGTAATTCCGGTTTTCAAAATAGGAACGAAAAAATCTTTATAAATAACATTGGTTGCTTCACTTTTATCCACGACTGATTACTGGATGTTGAAGATATTTTCGAAGAAAAGTAAATAGTCCAAGATTTCTTCTGACTTAAACGACGAGCTCCATGAGCTAATGTTTTCTATCTTGAAGACAATAGGATTTTTCTCTTGAAGGCAATAGGTATTTCCTAAACAACACAACTTACTTTGTTTCTTGTAAATATTTTTACAGTTTTCGTTCAATCAAGGTTTTCAATGTCTGTGTGGTGTAAAGGAACACATAGAAATTGCGTCATCAGCTGCGCTGATAATTGTTTCAGTGACTTTGTAAAGGGCTTCATCAATACTCTCGATCAAAACCATTTTATTATCAACAAATGCCACCTGAGTAAATAACGCCCAATCTTCCCGACTGTACACATAAGTACCCACACAACCAGGTAAGTCTAATAGACGACTACGAAACGTTCACCATATCCAGTGGTCATCATGGATGATAAATAGGCGTCTATTGGACGTCCATGAAAGACTGTTCAGTGGATGTTTGCTGGTCGACCACCATGGATGTCTAATAGACGTCCATTAGACGTCAACTTCTGAACATTAATTCATGGATATGTGTGGATTAAAAATAGACGTCTATTGAACTTCCGTGCTAGATATTTATCTTATATTATCGTAACTTGTAAAATTAAGCAAGGCAAAATATGAAGGAGGATTTTCTGGTGTAAATTTATTGTTTAATACATTTGAAATGAAGTAAATTATTCTGCGAGTTTCCAATGACGGAACGCATTCATTTTATAGTATAATTTATATTTATGCAAGTACCGCAAAACTTTTCTATTTTTTTTAAATTCTGCTTCCCTATATTTTAGATAGGTTACTAGCTGTTAAATCATTAGCAAAAATTCCAATAAATAATGCTTGAAATTAAATACTTTTCCTGAATATATTCAAATATAAACTTTATTCTCTTTCTTAAATTCTAAAGTTTAAAGCTGAATTTCTCAGTAACTTCCTGACAAATATAAAAAAATTTAAATAATTTATGATAAAATTATATTTCAATTGCTTAAACTATGTTAGGGTTTTGGAGTAATTTCATGACAATAGAATAAATTAAACTTTTTTATTCCGTGTTTACATTAGAATTTTGTAATAATTTCATGACAATAGTACAAATTAATTTTTTTATTTCCTGTTATTGTTTATATATCAGAATTTTGTAGCAAATTTGTGACACTAGTATAAATTAGATTCAAATTTTCATTCCGTGTTAAAATTAGTTATACGTTAGGATTATACAATAATTTCATGACATCAGCGTAAATTAAATTAAAAATTTTTATTCCATGTTAATACATTAGGATTTCTTAGAAACTTCATGACAATAGCATGAATTTGATTTAACTTTTTTATTCCATGTTAATGTTATAATTTTTATATAGTAGCTTCATGTCAATAGAATAAATTAGAGTCAAATTTTTATTCCATGTTAATATGTTATAATTTTACAGTTAGTTTATGATAAAAGTATAATAAATAAAGTATATATAAATTTTTATTTAACTTTTTTATTCGATGTTAATGTTATATGATAGGTTTTTATAATAGCTTCATGTCCATAGGATAAATTAGAATTAAATTTTTATTCCATGTTAATGTTTATTATGATATACTGAATAAGTTTTAAAAATACTATATTTAAAATTTCTCAAGTAAAGCAAAATCAACAAAAAAATCAAAACTCTCACAAAAATATATATTTTTAAATAACTTTTAGAAAATACGCTTCAATTTATTTTTAAAACTTTTATTAATAATTAAATCATTAAAATACAATTATTCAGGAAACAGTAAGAAATATGATTAAGTCTAGGATTATCCATTAAGTTAAGACTTTCAGGAGTATAAAATGCCATAAAAAATTATAGCTTTTTAGTTAAATGGACCAAACTGTGCATCTTTCAAGCATTCAAGTGAATAGAATTTCAGATCTGTTAAAAGAAATTAGACCTATTACACTGCTCAAGACAATTAAAGGATATTGCAATTTAGGTGGATCTTGTGGCTGTGAAACATTTTAGCTGATTGATACATGGTTGAAAGACGAAGTAGGTTATATGAAAGGTTTGGCAGAAAAAAAATCCATTTTATTACGTATTTGTGTACAAAAGAAAAAAAACACAATTTATGCATTTGAGAAAAAAAAAAAAAAAAGGTGTCTTCTTCAAAGGAAATCATTTTCAGTAGGAGTATGTTTTCCACTGACGACCAGCAACGTAGTACACCTTTGAGGCATGGAGTCAATGAGGCTACTAATCACGATTCGGGGTATTCTGTTCCACTCTTCCAGAAGAGCACTAGGCAGTTCTTGGAGAGTTTGTGGGGGTGGTTGGTGGCCAGCAACTTGTCTTCCTAGTGCATCCCAAACGTTCTGTATTGGATTCATGTCTGGAGAACACCCTGGCCTTTCCATTAGTATGATTCATTCCTTGAAAAGGAAATCCTTTACCAGGTTAGCACGATGTGGCCTGCAGTTATCGTCCATTAAAATGAAGTCATCTCCGACTGCAGCTTAAGGGACTACAATAGGTCTGAGGATCTCATCTTTATATCGGCGACTAGTCATAGGTCCATCTCGAATGGTATAGAGGTCTGCATGCCCGTCAATGGAGATGCCACCATACATCAACACTGCCAACCGCCAAATCTGACACTTTTGTGCATGAACGCAGGATTATTCCTATTGCCAAGGTGAAAATACGCCTATTATCAGGGTGAAGAAAAGAAACGAGACTCGTCAGAAAAAGAAAAAAAAAACATTGCTCCATTAATTTCTCCTCGCGTTCACATGCTCTGTTGCCCATTCCCTGAGGTCGCGTTGATGCCTTGATGTTAGTTTAACACATACCATCGGTCAGTGAACGTATAGACCAACACCATGGAACCGGTTTCGGACAGTCTTAGTTGAAAGCGTGGTGTCAGTAACCAAGCGAAGGTGTTGTTGGAGAAGAAAAGTGTTCATATTTCAGTGTCACCGAGCCGTTAACACTAAATAACGATCTTCATTGGGAATTGTTGCCCGTCTACGACCTTGCCCTGGTCTTGGCCTGCACTTCCAGTCTCCAAACAACGGTTCCAGATCCTGGAAATCACACTTTGTGACACTCCAATGGCTTGCGCTACTTCGGCTTGAGTTAGGCCCCCTTCTAACCCACCAACAACTCTCCAAGCTTCTGAATCGATAAAATGACTTCGCTGACATATTGTACTCATCGAAACAAAGCAGTCACTGAATGACGATAATCCTTGTCTTCATTGTCTTTTATTCAGTTGAAAGTCAAACTTTATTCACTGCCACTGAAGTGACGTTTTTGACGTCGAACTCACAATTAGCATACTCCACAGTTTGAAAATCAGGGAATATTTTCATTTGTTATTCTCTTCTTCCATTTTCAGCAAAAAACATTTCACTTATATTTTTATTTTATGTAAAACTTACAATATCTTTTAATTTTTTGAGCAGTGTATTTGCAATGAATTTGTCCTCAAGCCTAGGTCTCTCAAAGAATTTGAACGCTTTAAAGCAACTGAGTTTAGACAGTTACTTTTATACACTGGACCAACAGTCTTAAGAGAAATTATTCCCAGACAATTCTATGAATATTTTATGGTATTATATTGTGCCCTTTCAATTTTGTGCCAGCCAAACTGTAGTGTGGATCTAATTTTTAAAGCTGAAGAGCTGTTAGTTTATTTTGTGACGACATTCAATAAGGAAGAATATATATCATATAATGTTCATGGATTATTATATCTACCTAATGATGTACATAATTTTGGTAGCTTAGATAAATTCAGCTCTTTTCCTTATGAAAATTATATAAAAATATTAAAACGATCAGTTCGTAATTGTGACAAACCATTGCAACAATTATGTTGCAGAATTTCAGAAGAAAATTAATTTTTATTAAATCAGGAACAGCAATGTACTTGTATTTTAAAATCAGAACATGTAAATGGTCCTATATTAAATTCTATTCTTTCACCTGTTAAGCAATATAGCATAGCAGTTTTTGAAACCTTTACATTAAAATTATTCTATCCTAATAATTTCTGTATTATGAATAATGGTGATATTGTATGTACTGATAATTTTACAGCCTTTAAAAATAAAAATTATTTAATTTGTAGAAAATTACAAATTTATTTGATAAACCATGGCAATTGAATGTTTTATGAATTTAAAAAGTTACATCTTTACCAAATATATGGTTTATTCTTTAATTGATTTTGAAGGAAAGTGCTTGAGTACTCCTTTGAATAACTGTTATGCAATATTTCCAATTTTACATAGCTTTTAAGATATTTTTACAAGTTTAACAATGTAAATATTGAATTCTATTTGTTAAAATGTAATGACAAAATGTGTGTATTGTCAGTGTTTAGAGGATTTATATTGTAAATATAATTTCCTGTATTTTAACTTTTCTGTAGCACATTTATAAAACTTTAGTACATAGTTCTGATTTTTACAAATGAAAACTGAATTCATTATGGATGATAAAATTTTTACACTTAACATTACCCAATCTCTTTATGAAAATAATTTAATATTCTGTTTTATTGTTATTTTATTAGCATGTTACTATGATAAAATTTTTATATTATGTTTAGATATTTCTCTATAGTTTTAAAATAAAGAATTTTGCAGTAGGGGAATTCAAAAATTCCAAAGAAATCAAAGTAATTTCTTCTTGTTGTAAATATGTAAAACCTATTCTTTTAATTTAACTTCATAAACAATATATACATATTAAAATTCATTATTTTCTCAACATTTTTAATATAACAGTTTAATCATCAAAAACTTACCAATGTTGAAAGCATAAATAAGTTTATTTATTATTGTTTATTATTAAATTATTGTCTCATTAATGTTTACAATAAATCAGTAAAAACCAAATTGGTTTCTTATTTACTTCTAAAAGTAAATTGGTTAACTTGTTAAATAAATTGGTTAACTATGTTAACTGAATAAATTAACTTTCAACATAGAATTTTATATTTTTATTAAATATATACTATCAAGAATTATGTATTATTA
>JAPDSC010146635.1:840792-852189 GCA_026290005.1 Latrodectus geometricus | reverse complement strand
TATATATATATATATATATATATATATATATATATATATTAGCATTTCAGAAATTAATGATTAGGGAGTTTTTAATTATCAAGGAAAAATGCAGCTACAACAAACAATTATCATAAATCTTATAATGGAGAAAATTGTTGATTTTTTTGAAGGTAAAAAGTTCCCTTGCAGACAGGTGGGACAAACAACAGGGAAATTTGTGAAGAAATCATTAACTGCTTGCCAGTAAATACTTATGAAAATTTGTCTCATGTTGAAGAAACATTATCAGAATACAAGATTTATGAAACTATGTGGTGTTTATTTTTCCTTATATTTATTTATACTAAAGTTTACCATGTTTTATTTCTCCTAATCTAGCAATAGGCTTGACCAAAAGTCCACAAGACTTGAACCTGAAATCCAATATTTTAGATTAACAAATTTTTGGTACATTTAGTTTCAAATTTTCTTTTAAGATTTTCTATATGCTTCAATGTATTATTCTATTCCAGGTGCAGTTTTTAAGCATGTCTGGAGGGGTTAAGTAGAAAATTGTTTGAAATCAATATTGAAAAAAATAATTAGTAATGAATTAGCAGCTGATGACAGTTTCTATGGAGCTAAAGGAAAAAGATCCTTTTATAGCGAAAAAGTTTGTCAACGATCTTTTGGTAAGATTTTATGATTGTTTTATTGTAAACTAAGTTTTCTGATTTACTAATTTATGTTAGTAGACAAATGCACAAATTAATGGATTCAGGAACTGATATAAATTCATGAGAAAGAATGTTTAGTTTAATAATTAAATCAGGATTTGGTATTTAGGGGACTACAATCAACAAGTAAACCCCCAAGAAATTTTCAATTAATCACTAATGGTAACTTTTATGATATGCATGCCAAAAATGATATGCAAAAAATCAATGATTTTGGAATAGTCATAGACTGCTAAAAAAATTCATCCTGGTGCAGTAATTTAAATGTTTGTCACATTTGATACTGATACTATCTCCTGTGATTTAGTTACCTTTTAAAAGTAACATTGTGATTTACTTTGTGTCTACAATTTATTGAAAAAAATATGTGCTTCCATATATGTGGTTACAGGAAGAAAATAGCTCAAAATTTTAATTTGTAAGAATTAGAAATTCTAAAAGAATTTTTTTAAATAAAAATATATTCTTTAAAATTATAAAAATAAAATCAATTGTGATTTTTTTTAATATACTAAAATATATAATTGAAAAAATATTAATATTAACTGCTCCATTGTAATTAAGTTTAATTGAAATATATATTCTACATAAAAGGATATAATACTTTAAACTCCTGATTTTTTATTTATTTTTTTTTTTTTTATTTTTCATGATGTGATATTGAACTCCAATAATAAAGAATACTTTCATACATTTAACTTTTACAATTAATTTTTACAACTGTCATTATAATTAATTTCAAATCTCAATATTTCTTTTCTTATAGATGCTGTAAGAAAAAAATGCAGCTTTGGGCAGCATTACTGATACAATATTGATATCCTGTGTGAAAAATTGGTTACGGAAAATAAAAAAGCTAGATATTTGAATGAATCAAAAAAAATTGTGTAATAATAAAATTTTTTATTCATATGATGTTTTGAATTCTTTTTAAAATAAATGATTTATTACTATAATGCTGCATTTATTTATTTCATATAATATCAAAATATTCTGTTAAGAATTTTTTGTGATGTTTAGCAAAACATCACAAAACAGAAATGCATAATTTATTTTAAAAAATCAAATGGAGTATCCCATCTGCCCAACTTTTCTAATCATAATGTGTAATTAAAATGTAATATTTTTTTAAATAACAAATTAAAAGTGAATGAATAGATTTGTCAAATTGATAAATAAAATGTGTGTGTTACCTTTAATCTCTTTAAACTCTATGTTTTGAAATTTAATATACTTATAATTAAAGAAAAATCTATATTTATTCAATATACATGTGCAGTTTCTTGCTGTAAGTAGATTTATTATCTTTTTGGTTTGATAAAGGTTGATTGCATCTATAATGTCAAATTTCTAAAGCAAAATGTTTTAAATAAAGTGATACTGAGAATTAAAATTTGCTAAAATTTTACTTTTTAGATATATATTTATTCTATGGATGTGTAAATGAACCAAATTTCTTGAATTTGTGTTTTCTATAATGTAGATTTTTTATTGAAAAGCGATATTTTCATGCTCAATTACCTTTAATTATAAGTAAATAATTAATATTAGAAGATTAGTGATTTGTGTATTTAGTACCTAATTAGAGCATTTTATGTAGGAAATCATTGCAATTCTTTTAAAGTAAGTGGAAATTTAAAAATTAATCAGAAAAATTTCTTGTAGTGGGAAATAAATGAATAATATTTCTTATGAATGCTTTATAAAATTTATCACTGTGAAATAAAGTTAATTTTAATATTTTATAGAAAAAACTACGCAAATTAAAAATGATTATATTTTAACAATTTTAATATTTAGGCAATTCAGTTTAATAAGAAATGTGAAAGTAACTAACAAAATATTTGACAACATAAGAAATGGCCTTTCATAAAAAATAATAGTATATGATAGGAAGCTGATGCGCATTCAGCAGTGTCAAATTAATGACCTCACTACTAACGTGATGTGACGTCATATCCAAAACACTTTCACTAGTGGTTATGTGTGTACATCCATAAGAAGTCTACTGGATGTTTTCTGGACGGTCAGTGGATGGTCCACTGAATCATTTATGGATGTCCACTTTTTTAAACTTATTATCCGGATGTCCAGTGGACACACGAATGATCCACCGTGTCCACTGGATGGACACACGGTGGATCATCTAAAAAACATACAGTGGACGTCCAATAGACGCACTTGTGTTGTGTGGGTAGGTAAACGTTGTCGCACACTGTGACCTCCAATCTGGGTGATGACGAATGGAAAATGATTAATATTATGCAGATTATTTTTTAATCATAATTTTTTTTGCTGCAATAATAATAGAGAACAAATGACCAAATCTAGAGAATGAAAGGTTCGTGTAGGTGCGTGATAGTAAATTTTCTCGTCAGTATTTAACCGACAGAGACAATTATGATTGATAAACTGCTCTGTCTGTAGACCGCGAGAATTCTTATCATCATTTCCCCCCAAAGAGTCATGTCTGTTAAAGTCACTAAGCAACAAAAATAGCGCTGAGTGTTGCTGAACTTGTTCATCGAGTTCTTTTCGGAGGAGGTCATCATGTGCTGGCAATAGAGACATTCTAGGCAAACGAGTTGCTGGAGACTTATTACCCCCACAAACTCTCCAGGAATTGGAACTCTTTATGAGGAGAAGGACAGAATATCCCAGCTCTTCAATAATAGCCTCATTGATTAGATGCTTCAAAGGTGTATGAAGTTGCTGGCCATCCGGGGAAACCATACTCCCTACAAAAAACGGTTTTCTTTTAAGGAACCACTTTTTTCATTTGTTTTTATCATATGCACAAACTCTTCTTTTGTCCTTTTGTACCCAACTGTTCAGTAAAAAGCATTTTTTCTGTTAAACGTCTTTTTGTTATCTCATGTAATCTACTACATCTGTCAATAATGTATCAATCAACCAAACAATTCTCCAGGTGAATCAATCCTTAACCTCAATATCTTTTAATTGTATTGAGAAGTATAGTTGGGGGAAGTCGAATATAGTATCCTTCATTAATCCATTAAAGCTGCTATATATAATGCTAGACTTGTATAAGGTAAATAAAAAACTAAGAAAGAATTAAAAGGATGATATATGGTTGATTTGTATTTTCAAATGAAAATAGGTTTCTATATTATCCATATTTTAAGTTGTTGTCATTTATAATTCTGTTGCATCATTTTACATATTTTTTGTTTGCTAGATGGAATCAATTTTAATATTTTAAATTTAACTCCAGTATAATAATGATTTTACTCACACATTTAATTGAACTTTTTAAATGGGTAGTTAAGATTATCTTGAGTTAATGATATTTATAGAAAAGATAAGAAATGTGTTTATTCAGGTTTCTTAAATCATAACTTTCACACATGTCTTAAAATTGATAATTTATTTAAAATATCAATTAAAAATTGACAAAATTATCCCTTTTATTAGTTAATTTTTAAAATCTAGGATGTTTCTCTTGCCACATAATGGACTATCTTCTTTCTTAAAAGTAAATTTCAATGTTCAGAAATATTTCCAGTGCATAATTCTTTATTTTAAATACATAATGAATTATATTCCATTACTGCTATGATTCAAACTTATTAACAAATTTATGTACTGCTTTATATGATACTTTATGTAAATGCTTCATAAATGTACTACATTGGTTTCAGTGAAAAGGAAAACTCCTTTGCGCATGCACAATGACATAATTTTATTGAATTCCATGCAATTTTGTTGCAGAAAATGTTTAAAATAAAACTTTTATATTAAATATCTCATGCACAATATTTTCTTCTTATATTTTATATCATCTAATGATTATATGTGACAGCAAACTAAATAATTCATCTTTTTATCCACAAACACTTTCACTTATTTATATCCAAAATTAATCTTGTTTTAACAGAAATGTAGCTAAATCATATCCGGAATAGTGTAGTTTGATCATTTGTATGAATCTGAGAGTGAATAAAAGACATGGAAAAACAAAACATTTTGTATTTCGATAGAGTGCAGTTATATACTATATCTCTCCCCATAGAATTTGTAAATGCTATAATCATGTATACTACCCTTAAATGAGTAAAGAAAAAAAACATAATTGTTGTAGCATTAAAATGTCATATGTAGTAATAAAGTATATTGTATATCTACTCTTGTATGGAATAAACACATCAAAATATATTTTAAAATATTTGAGTCCATTTTTCTATAGTTCACACAGTTAATTGCAAATGAAGAGCAATACGGAAAAAATGCTGGTTTAAAAATTGAAATGAAATGATTATTAATATTAATGATTCATGTATGGGAAATATTTATCTCTACTTATGTATAATTTTTTATGAATTCAAATATTTTAACAGATGCAAAGCATGTTAATGAATGAAAATAATCGCATGATAAGTAACTATAGATTTAAAAATATTTTGTGTGTGCATTCACTTTTAAATACTTATAATATTATACCCATTGCAACAAATTAGAAACCTAATTTTGAGACAGCTTAAAATGCAGTAAAAATATTTTCTTAAATAATAAAAATACTACGAAAACATTAAATTAAAAAATGAATAATAATACCATATTGATAAAATAATACTATATTGAAATTTAGTTTTAAACGTTAAAAAGTATTAGTCTTAAAAATAGTAATAAACTTCGTGGCAACTAACATTGCAAATCATTGAAATAATTTTAAGAGAGGATATTTTATGCTGTTTCTCTTTAAAGCCAATGTTAAATTCAATATTTTGAATTTTCAAATGTTTTAATTATTAGACCTCGTACGCTGTGCTATTAGTACACAAGCTATGAATAGAACTCTTACACTAAGAACTAAACAATAATAACAACTTTTTTTATCAGAATATTTCTTCTTTAAGGAATCTTAATCATACGCATTTTTATCTAACTATTGTCATAAATTCAATTAATGATGCAGTTACAATATCAAATATTGTTACAAAAATTTCATATTTAAACACATAAGCAAAAAGAAAAGTATAAAAAAGAGACATTTTCAATGTGAACAATGAAGCTGCACATACGTGTGATTTTTTTTAACAGTGCACTAAATATATTTTTCGCTGTTTCTATCTCACCAAGGTTCTGCTGCGTTGAGTGCTGTAGTCATTGCGCTACCCATTGAGATGTTTTTCTTTGCAACTTTCTCTGAAGACTTGTGTGATAAGCCGAGGATGTCAGTTTACCTGTCCTTCATGTGATGCGGACCAGCAACTTCCTGCAACATATGCAGATTAGACGCACGATAAAAGGAAGGCGTTCACGCTACACTCAAAGGAACATTGAAGAATGCCAATGTTTGTAGAGAGAGCACTGCGAATAAACTATTATTGTAATGGTGAGAATACAGCGTGATGTGAGAGTTTCGCCATCTGAATAAGCAACAATCTAGACTGATATTGGATCGTGCTTTTAGAAACATAATAGTGAAATTGGAGCAAACAAGGCAGTTAAGCTTTCTGATGGGAAGAAGAAGGAAAGGGGTCAAAAGCGCCATCTTGTTACAGCCGTAGCGTAAGCCATAGTTGAGTGGCTTCACGAAAATACAATTTCAAATACTCTTGATATGCCCTATTCCAACATTCACCATATCATGTGTGGCATTCTAAATTTCTACTCGTATAAACTGAAGTGGTTGATCAATTAGAACGGCACAATCCGAGGATTCGCAAACATTTTGCGCTACAATATCTTCTAAAAAATGGCGGTTAATTTCTCCTGGAAACGGAACATTCTGCGGGTGGGTAAAGCCCAATTTCAACTTAATCGACAGAGAAATACCCATAATTATCACATCTGGGTGACTGACAACCCAGACGGGGTGCACATCAAATCCTTGCATGATGTGAAAGTGATCGCATGGTACGGGTTCAATGCTTAATTCATTCTCGGATCATATTTTTTGAACAAGTGATAGCTCAAAGACTTCTCACCTACTCTGTTATCGGGCGATATCGTGATATATTAGACCTACATAATTCCAACTTTCTAGTAACGAGACTGCCTTCAAGAAACAATATTCATGGAAGATGGAGGCCCACTTCACATCAAAGCACATTGTTGGGCGTACATTTACTGAAGAAGCAGCTATCATTCGATGCTTCGCACAGCGATTTGGCCTCTGCGATCGTCTGATCTCACATCTTGCGACTTCTGATTATAGTGATTTTTGAAGGTCGTTTACCGAAAACATTTGACAACCGAGTCGAATTTAATGAAAAGTATTCGGCATCATATTCGGTGCATCCACGTTCAGAATACATCTTTCCGGTCAGCAGTTGAAAACACGATTTTCAGAATAGAATATGCTGTCGAGAAAAATGGTTGGTTAATTGACAATCCTTTGAAACACTAATTTGGTATTTAGTAATGTCCTTCTTTGTTTAATAAATTGTGAGTTCAATTTTGATAACCGTATATATATATATATATATATATATATATATATATATATATCGAAAATTGTTTAATATTTGGAAAATTGTTTAATATTTAGAACAAATGTAAATACACTAATTCAATTAAATTATTATTACAAATTAGCTAAAATACTTGAAAATATAGAACCTTGAGGAATGCTATTGACCTGTATGTATAGTTTTTCTCCATAGGAAATATAATTATTGTATAAAGGTATCGTCCAGGTATCTCAAAGCCCTTGGTGAAGCATTACTTCTTCACATAGGACATGTAGTTTTGCTCTTCAGCCATTTCTCGATGCAGTGGTAATGGAATGTGCGAAAGCATTGTAAAGTTTCGAGCCGATGCTCTATCCTTTGCAAATAGATGAAGCACAATTCGTGCTTCTCATGAGACTCAAGCATGCTTTCCGTAAGAAGACACTAAAGGTTATGGGCTAAATTTCATCTCATCGCCGAGTACATTGAGTAACTCTTGGATGGCTGACTGTTAAATTTTCTTTTATCTTGATCAATTCCTTTTTTCCCTTATATGTTCTGTTGAGAAATTTTACTTCGAAGCTATCCTTAAAGATTGCTTGAGTGATATTGTCGAGTGACATAATTAGAGAGTCTGAGTAAGAGCTGAGTGTTTTCCTCTCTCGCTTGAGTAACCAGATTGTGATTCAATTTTTGGAAGAAACCTGTGTGGCATTTGAAGAAGTTCTCTAGACAATGCTGGTACTAGAACGCTGTTCTTCAACCTTTGCTGGAGACGTTTGAACCAAATGGTTTTGATCAGCCATGGAGTCAGTAGAAGCAAACTCTTGACAATACCATCTTCTAGTTGTGCTCTTAAGGAACACTTGCTATATATATATATATATATGCATATATGGTATTGTATATATATAAATATAAAACACTTAAAAATTACATTTATGTTGCACAAGTATTACATTATAATTAAAATTATTTTACTATTTCAGTTAGAAAGACTATAATAAGAAAATAATTATGCAAAATATATAAATAAAATATGTTCCTGAAAAATCGTAAGAAAATTAATAATAATAATTACATTTAGGCAATTTAAAGTATGGAAAGTAAAAATACACACACACAAAATCTGTGTGTTTATTAGTTTAATTTCGTTAAGCTCTTATGATTGGTTGGTTGGGTTTTGTGGCTCAAGGTCCAAAAAGGACAAGCTGCGCCATAAGCTCTTATGATATCTAAAGATACTTGTATCTTTAATTTTGTATAAGTTTGATTGCTTATGTAGAATTACAATGCAGACCAAGCAATAAAAATAAAAAAAATTATCACCGTATAAAATCCTATATTTACGACAAAACATTTTTCGTTCGTTTGCAAACAGTTTTAAAAATTGTAAATTTATTTATTGCGTCAGCAAAAGTGAAATTGCATCTGAATTATTTAATGTAGTAATATGTTTATAAATTTTACCAAGCACAGTTTTCATACATTTTTTTTATTTATATTGTTTAATTTCTCTAGCATTTTAAAATCATTTTATTAACGACACATAAATCTTGCATTCTCTCCTGCCCCCAACTGACTAGAAATGTCTTCTATGAAAAAATATTTAAAGTAAATTTCATACACAATTAAGTTAAATAGAACTGCAAAAATCATATAAATAAATTGAAATAATATAATTCACCAAAAGGCAAATTATAATATTCTAATAGTTTCTCGTACGTGATGAAAATTGAGCCTTATTCAAGCAATCTTTTATTACATTAGTTTGGGGAAAAAGAAATCCATTATTTTTACGTGAACTTTTTGTAACTTCTTTCAGATTCGCTTTGTAAAATGATTTAAAACAGTTTTTATGTAGATTTTTTGGTCTTGTGTGAAGCTACGACTGCTGACATGCTGTCAAGTTTGACAATTTTTGATATTTTATAGACATTCTCGACTATGTTGTATCCAAGCGAGGTGCATCTTTAGCATCCAAATACCCAAACGGAATCGATGAAACCAAAATTGTGCGTAACTGGTTGTTACAGTCATATATAGGACGATAAACACCTTTCACGATTTTAGCTACCTGGTTAGCATTTTCGCCATTATAAAAGAAAAACTAAAATGTATGGAATTTTCTGTTTGTTGTCTTCTATTTTTAAAACCTTGTACTCATAACTAAATTAATCAAACAAAAAACCACAAGAGAATATTTTAGTGTCAAATGTCACCTTTCCAATGAGCATAAATTTGAAATTGTTTGATAGATACCTCACGAGATAGCGATCACTACAGACGTCTACCGAAAAAATAATGGATAACTTTTTCTCCAACCTAATATAAGCAAAATATTATGTACTAAACTACACTCCTTTATATAAAACTTCTTAGTTATGTTTATTAATATTTTATTCTATAATATATGACATCAATATACTAAAATAAACTACACTACTGACCATTAAAATTGCTACACCAAGAAGGCGACATGCTGCAGACGTGAAATTTATACGAAAAAAAGAAGGTGCTGTGATATGCAAATGATTAGCTTTTCAGCGCATTCAGACAAAGCAGGCGCCAGTAGCGACACTTACATTGTGTTTAAATGAGGACATTGTTCAGCCGGTTACTCATACACAAATTGCATTTGAACGTTGTTGCCTGGTGAAAAGTTGTTGTCATGCCTCGTGTAAAATGGAGAATTGCGTACCAGCATGTTTCTGACTTTGATAAAGGTCGAATTGTAGCGTACCGGGATTGCGGTTTATCTTATCGCAGTATTGCTGCTCGCGTCGGTCGAGATCCAATGACTGTTATCAGAATATGGAATCGATGGGTTCAGGACGGTAATACGGAACGCCATGCGGGATCTCAACGGCCACCTATCACTAGCAGCCGAGAAGACAGGCATATTATCCGCATGGCCGTAATGGATCATGCAACCACGTTATGAGCCGTGAGACAAGAAACGGGGTCGTTTGGAAGACAACAAGTGTCTGCACGAACAGTTCGACGACGTTTGCAGCAACATGAACTCTCAGCTCGGAGACCATGGCTGCGGCTTCCCTTGACGCTGCGTCATAGACAAGAGCGCATTCAATGGTGTGATCAACGACGAAGCTGGGCGCACGAATGGCGAGACGTCATCTTTTCAGATGAATTCAGGTTCTGTGTACAGCATCATGATGGTCGCATCCGTGTTTGGCGGCATCGTGGTGAGCGCACATTGGCAGCGTGCATTCGTCATCGTCATACTGGCCTATCACTTGGCGTGATGGTATGGGGTGCCATTGGATACACGTCTCGGTCACCTCTTGTTCGCATTGACGGTGCTTTGAACAGTGCACATTACATTTCTGGTGTGTTACGACTCGTGGCTCTACCCTTTATTCGAGCCCTGCGAAACCTTACGTTTCAGCAGGATAATGCCCGACCGCATGTTGCCAGTATTGTACGGACCTTCCTTGATACGGAACATGTTCGGCTGTTGCCCTGACCAGCACGTTCTCCAGATCTTTCACCAATAGAAAACGTCTGGTTAATGGTTGCCGAGCGACTGGCTCGTCACCAAACGCCAGTCACCACGGTTGATGAACTGTGGCATCGTGTTGAAGCTGCATGGGCATCTGTACCTGTACATGAATCCAATCTCTGTTTGACTCAATGATCAGGCGTATAACTGCTGTTATTACTGCCAGAGGTGGTTGTTCTAGGTACTGATTTCTCAGGATCTATCTAGCCAAATTTTTTGAAAATTTAATCACTTGTTATTTCTAGTATAATATATTTGTCCAATAAATATCATTTTGTTATCTGCATTTCTTCCTGGTGTAGCAATTTTAATGGCCAGTAGTGTATTAAGAATAAGTTAGTTTATTGTATATCGCTGCAAACCATTAACAAATTTATACACTTTGCAAATTAAGTTAAAAGCAACATAGTTTGAAACATTTAAAATGTGTATTTACGTTAAAGAAATTAAATGCAAAACGTATTGAAATATTTTACACAATGTAAATAAATTAAAAATACTTTATTAAAATGAGTTGATTGAAAACAATAATAAATGCATAACCATTGAAATATTTCTATTCTGTATAAATTGAGTTAAAAACAATTTTGTTCAAAAAAATTTTTTTTATAAATGAAACTTTTAAGTATTTTGATTCCAAAAGGTATTTTAACGCTTATAATATTTCAAAAAATTTTATATAATTATATATATAATTATAGATACATATAATTTATATATATATATATATATATATATATATATATATATATATATATAT
>JAPDSC010146635.1:810560-831059 GCA_026290005.1 Latrodectus geometricus | reverse complement strand
AAAAGGGAAAAAATCATAAAATAAACAGAAATGTACATGTTACTGATATTTACCTACATTTAAAATTTTAATTCCAATAATTTAACATTGTAATTAATGTTCATTAAATAATTTAATGAAAGCTAAGTGTGAAAAATCATTAAAAGTCCATGTAGAGTATCCTTTTCTTTTGTCTCAAAGAAAATTCTTAATTGGTTTCTTCATTGTAGAAAAAAGTAGTAGTAGTAGAAAGATTTTTCAAAAATAACTGTCTTTGTATAAATATATGATACGAAAAAAAAGCAATGAGGGACATTAAAGCTCTTACAAAAAAAAAAATCAATATTTTTTAAATTCAGCTTAATTTATATATAAGGTTTTTCTCTTGAAGGTAAGGCAAATAAAAAAAGTTTAAAGACTGTTAAATAGTAGTTTAGTTTTGCTAATTCATTTTGTTCAAGATTAGAAATCTGTATTTTTTAAGTATTTGTTGGCTTGGACTTCATTCCATAATAGGTATTGATAAACGTGATCACAGTATAATAATTAGTCTTTAAGGAGTATTACTTATTAAATAACAATGACATTTTCTAGCATAACGTCACCGTTAGTGTTTCCTATCTCAAGAACTTTATAGAAATCCAATGGGCCTTAACTTTCTTTGAATTTGTCAAAGAGAATGATTTTCCTCCGTGGTATTTTAGTAATCTTAGGTAAGCAGTATCAGAGAAAATCACTAATTGTAATCTGAAATAACTTGGGAACTAATGGTTTCAGAAGAAACATTAAGTCCTTCACCGCCAGTGTGATTCATCTGCATAAAATCGGAATTACCTGTAGAGTGAACAGCTGTATCTTCGATGTGGGGCGACTTTATATAACTTCGGAGAGGTTATCTTTCCGTTGACCATTTATGAAACATCACGACATGCAGACCACTAATGGATTTTTAATGAGTGTTGTGACCCCTTGATGGATTTTTAATTAATTCCCAGAGAAGCACATCTCTGTTCACGACAAATGGTTTTGAACCGATTGACCGGAAGCGTCCATTAGAAGGAACGCCGAAAAGTTTCTGGAGTTTCCAGATGATGAGATAAATAGAAGAGCTAGTCTGAGGTCCAGAAAAAACTTGTACCTTCTGTTTTCTGCCTTTTGCTTCTGATTCTAAGAGGTGTCCCGTAGCATACAAGACCGAGAGAGTCTTTAATGGAGACAATGCTAATCTCCCTTTAGTGACTTATTGACGACACCTAAAAAAGTTCTCTGCCTGTTGCAGTTTTAATTTTAGTACTCCGAGTAACCATCAAGCCCGCCATACACGATAAGATTTTGCGTTTGGATTTGTTAAGGGGGTAGAAAGTAATTGAACACACACACAATAAGCCCGTCATACACGATGCATTTTTGCGTTTGGATCTGCATTAAACGTAACAAAATGTACCTAAGAGGGACAAAATGACGGGTTGATCAAAATTCAAGCAAGCTCTGACTTTTCTTCCAACGTGGGAATTATTATAGGAAGTAAACAATAGCTTCTTGCTGTCCCGTGTCTCTTCCCATAGGGTTGTAAAGTATTCTTCTCACACTTGGTAAAATCAATATTTACTGAAATTTCCTAGTTTCCTTTTGATTTGTCACCAATGAATTTAAAAATGAGTCCCCGACTAAGTCTTGTCTAGCAACCTCATCGTGAAGAGTCGGGTATCCCTGGATGGAATGGGTAACCAAGTCCAGCCAAGTGTATTCCAAATAGTAAACTATTAATAGAATTATTTAATACGAAATTTATTAACTTTTTACATTTATTCATTTGTGAAACAAAAAACTTTTTAAAAATATTTCTTAACGTAAAATCATTAATTACAGTTATTTCTTTTAAAGGTGCATATAAACTTGATTGTATATAATTTTTACACTTAGATTCTTATCAATTAATTAGCTAAAAAAATCAACTAAACTATTCAAACAATCAAAGTTCTCTACATTCTATCATTGCTAATCTATGCAGGTTTGTCTCTTAAGTATTTTTTTTTTATCTGACATCTATTATTTCACTATTCTTTATCTAATTTTGTATTCTTCAGTTAAATTCTTATATCATTTTATAAAACTGTGTAAATTAGTTTGCTGTCAGGTTAACTCAGCTTTCAAGATTTCACCCTTGTAAATTTACCATCTAATTTATTTGGATCACCAACTAATTTTGAATGTCAATAAAATTTTACACTTATTTAAATGTCTAGTGTTTAAACCTTTGTCATCATCATATCTTGGCACTTCTTGATACAATCCCTGAAGTGGTGCGATCGGTCAGTTTTGCTGTCATCTAACACCTCCAATTTAAGAATCCCTCCTAAAAATGCTGCTTCCCGAATCGTATCTTAAATAGCTTTCAAACTTGCTTTTTTTTTTTTTTTGCTTTTCTCATCATCTTAATTTTCATTAATATGTTGGTGAAATTATGGTTAAATTTTTTAAAAACCAGATTTGTTTGTAAGATTTCCTTTTTTCTTCGAATTTCTTTGTAACTTTATGAATTTTATACCATTATTAATTCATTATTTGAGTCATTTGCACGGACCATGAAATAATATTTACCAGCCATAAGTTTTATTATAAATAAATGAGCATAAAAAATTACACATAGCATAAGTAATTGTTACTATATCCAACTCAAAATCCTATACAACCCCGATTTCTATTCACACTATTGATCGTTAAGGGTATCATACCTAGAAAAACAGATTTAATTCTTGATTTAAAGTATGACTACTTAATAGTGAGTGCACTGTTCATATATGCTAAAGTTTTATTTGAACATTAATATTGAATAATGCAACAACAGACAGAATTCTAAAGACAGCTATCATTCTATTTATCTGAGTTGCTCATTCGCTCCGTAGAAGGAACTGGTTCTCTAGAATCAGTTCTTAAAAGGGTCACCCATCTAGGATTAATGCAGCGGCTGAACGAGATGTATGCGATCGTCCGCTCCCTTTTGCATCTAGAGATCCCAGATCCATAGCACTGTTGTTTGTTTTCCTTCAACACGATTATCTATTTCTCAGAGAAGAATAATTTGCTATCCCTGTTAGCTACTATTCTTCCTCAGCCGAACTCAGAAACTTGTTCGAAAGACAATCAATATTTTCTAAAAAAACATAATTAAACAACCTATTTAACATACACATTTCGGTTACAATAAGCGCCGAAATGAGTCGTATCGAAACTATGCCGTCAAGCAGTACCACTACTCGTGAAAACATGTCCGCCACGGGCAAATGTGGGCCGAATGTATGGTGCAGCACCGGAACATTATCGGCAAAGCCGAGGTAACTATTTGCCCGATATTTTACCGATGTCATTGCGTATGTGGATCGAATGCATTCAATGAGTGGCCTACCATGGGCAACCAATAAATGACCAACACAGCACGCGCCTTAATAAAGATTATTCTTATTTTAAATTCACGTTTTTTTTTTTAAAAAATATTTGTTTTATAAAATTTTTGTTCAAATTCCAATATCACTTTACACATGTTGCATTTAATATTTCGTCTAAAGCTATTATCCAGTGTTTTACAGAAAAAATTCCTCTAATAGCAATCTTAGTTAATATTATTAACAATTGCAAGCAGAAAATTTGTATTACGTATTTATTAAATAAGTATTTCAAATATTTATGATTATATTCCTGTTTAATTGAAATCAAAATTCTTTCATTCAAAATTTTAATATTCATGTGAGAACGCTGTTGGTTTAAAATGTTTTAATTGACACAACCACTACAAATATCATAACTATTTTTAAAAGAATTAAAGTGCATATTTAAAAATATTTTTTATACTTGAAAAATAAGTTTTCTTAACATAATTGTTCGATATGTAATAAATTTATTATATTTATTTGACTAAATTGATGTATCATTTAAATAATATTTACTTATTGGAAAAATGATTTAATATTAAATTATTTAAATATTTTATCATTAAATAACAATTTCAACATAGCAAAAATAAAACAATTTTATTAATTATTTGTGTGAATATTGATAAATACAATGATATTGGAACTCAGACTTCATAATTTTAATAACTTTTTATTGCAAATTACTTACATTTTACTACGATGTAAGTCGCACATAAATATATGAACATGAAATAAAAAATGTTAATTTTAAGGAGTAAAAATTTTTAATTTTTATTTAAGTATGCATGTATATAAAAAAAAAATTCCACTAAAATCTACGTAAAATCATTACAAATTTGTATTTACTGCTATTAATTCAAACAATCATGAAGTCTTAAAATATTCAATTTTATACATTAAATATCGTCAATTATTTGAAATGCACATTTTTTGTATTATATAAATGAACAACTTTTAGTTAAAAAAAATTTATTTCTAGTCATTTTTTTTTTTTTTTTTGTCAACACAAATGTTTTATACAACAGTGAGAGTCTTCATACCTCTTAAAAGGAAAAAAATTATGTTTAAAAAAATGCTCTATCTAGGAGAATTCAGTTTAATTTTTATAAATATTCCTGAGTAAATAATTCTCTAGCAGAAAAAATAGATATTAATTCATCAACAATTTGATTTTGTGATTTAATTAATATTGTAATAATATTTATAAAATCTATTAGATCTCATATTTGGTCGCAATTCTTGTAGTGCAACAATTTTTACAGGAGTTTTAGCACTTATCGCCATCGTACAATTAACATTTTGCAAGTACCTAAACATAAATTGTATTTGAATACACAAATTTTATCTTATCGACATAAAAATTGGGGAGACTAAAATTATTTACAAACTGTAACATCATTACACAGTGAAATATCCATAAATGATTTATTGGCAGTTGATAATTCCCTATTTCTAAATGAAAACATGTATGTGTAAATATAATTTTAAAAATCGAAATAATTAAAATAATATTCATTTTGAATTCTAAGATAATTTGCAATCATAAGTCATTCATGTAAAATTTAATGCTGAAACTAATAAACCCGAAATTATTAAAAAAAGAATTTTTTTTACAAGTCTTTCGGATGTAAACATAAAAAATGATATTTTGTTGATAATATTAAAAGATAATGGACATTTATAAATTTTGAATACATGCATTCTAATTCTTGACTGCCAAGTTTGGTCAGATTATTAATATAAAATTCAATATTAAAATTTATGAAAATAATTCAAACCATTATAGTTCATAACATATAATAACTTTTTAGATTTCTTTTTAATTGTCTTACCTATACAAAAATAATAACCTAAATCACTGACAATTAAAGCAATGACCATTTAGATATGTGCTCGACCAGTTCCATTGAGCTATAAGTGCACAGGAGTAACGATTTAAGAACTCCACATCAAATTTAAATCTAGTTTTAAGATTTATAAAGTATGTCAAAAAAAAGATGTAAAACATTTGAAATTTTTTGATTATGAATTTAATATAAACAATCCATTTGGAATGGAATCAGAAAATATATTTATAACGAAGGAAATGTTTATATATATATATATATATATATATATTCCTAAACACGTTAATGTAACATTCTTATTCTTAAATTATTTAATCATACAAATAGAGCATTTCATAACAAAATATTACTGAAAAATATTTTATATAATCTTTCTGTGTTTAAATACATACAAATTGAACACAATAAATAGTAGTTACAAAGAACATGAATGTTCTATAACATGACGAATAAAAGATTTCAGACAAGAACCACAATTATTTTGTTATTCTTTCTTCAGCGTTATAAATAATCAATAATTTGGAAATTTCCCTCTTTCAAAATTACCAAAAATTTTACAGGAAATCAGTAAGAAAATAAAAATAATCTTCTTAGTAATTTCTTGTAAATTTTTGGAAAAAATAATTACAAATTTTTAAATTTTAAAAAAGTAAGATTATTTTTCTATCATAAAATAGAATGTTTTGTTTTTTCGGATTAAGTAAACTTATACTTTCAAGTTTATCATGAGTGAGGATTAATGTAAATGTGCAATCAACAAAAATGCTTTGTGACATATTTAATAAACTTTTATATTATTTTATAATCGAATTGAATATGTAGTAAAATAATCAACCACTTCAATATATTTAAATATTTTGCTCATAACAATTTTATATAATAATATACTCATTTTTCTTCAAATATGACAATAAAAGGTCTCGACGATTAATATTTATTATCATATATATACATGCCTGCATATCATATATATCACCTGATATTTTCACCTGCCACATTTTTTTGCTGCATTAGAATTAACAGCTATAATATAAATTAATTATTTAATAAAACTTGGGTAGATATTCAATCAAATATATGATAAAAAAAATCAAGTATATTTATCATGCTTTAATCACATTTATATTGCATTATTTCAATATATATATAATTACTTTTTTCCGTTGTAACACAACATAATAATAAATTAATATTTAAATTAATTTTATTGTTAAATTTATTTATATAAAACATATTGTCAAAATATAACATTTGAAATACAAAATTATTAATACAAGTCTAGAATGAAATTTAAATAATGGGTAAATAAATTCTTAAATGTTACATTCACGACACATATGTTTTTAAAATGGGCAATTTTACCTGCTACTTATTTGTAGGTCTCCATCAATTTAATTGTGAGATTGAGCATTTAGAATAATAATTTGATTCTAAATGCTCAATCTCATATTCAAAATTTAAAAAAAAAAAAAATCAAAATTTACAATTGTCAATTAAAAACAATCTAACCCGCAAAACTGGAACATCTACGCTGCTCAAAACAATTAAAGGATATTGCGGTTTTAGATGAATCTTGTGACTGGGAAACATTTTAGCTGATTGATACGTGGTCGACAGACGGAGTAGGTTATATGAGAATAAATTACAAAGGTTTGGCAGGAAAAAAAAAAAACGCATTTTATTACGGATTCGTGTACAAAAGAAAAAAACACAATTTGTGCATATGAGAAAAAAAGAATAAGAAAAGGTGTTTTCTTCAAAGGAAATCATTTTTATGGTTTCCACTGACGACCAGAAACGCTGATCATCTTTAAGGCATGGAGTCAATGAGGCTACAAATCACGATTTGGGGTATTCTGCCCCACTCTTCCAGATGAGCTCTTTCTAGTTTTTAGAGATTTTGGGGAGGTGGTTGGTGGCCAGCAACTCGTCTTCCTAGAGAGTCCCAAACGTGCTCTATTGGATTCATGTCTTGAGAACACGCTGGCTTTTCCATTGGTATGATTCATTCCTCGAAAAATAAATCCTCCACCAGGTTAGCACAATGTGGCCTGCAGTTATAGTCCATTAAAATGAAGTCATCTCCGATTGCTGCAGCGTAAGGGACTACAATAGGTCGGAGGTTCTCATCCCTATATCGGCGACTAGTCAGAAGTCCATCTCGAATGATATAAAAGTCTGTGCGCTTGTCAATGGAGATGCTACCATACACCTACACTCCCCCACCGCCAAATCTGACACTTTCGTGCACGAACGCAGGATTATTCCTACTGCCACGGTCCCTCCAGATGAAAATATGCCTATTATCAGGATGAACAGAAAAATGGGACACGTCAGAAAAAGAACATTGCTCCATTCATTTCTCCTCCAGTTCACATGCTCTTTTGACACTCCCTGCCACACTCCTGATGATCCATACTCCTGACGATGCCTTGATGTTAGTTTAACACATACCATCGGTCGGCGAGCATACAGACCTATACCATGGAGCCGATTTCGGACAGTCTGAGTTGAAACCGTGGTGTCAGTAGCCAAGCGAAGGTGTTGTTGGAGAAGAATAGCGTTTATATTTCGGTGTCTCCGAGCCGTTAACACTAAATAACGATCTTCATTGGGCGTTGTTGCCCGTCTAAGACCCTGCCCTGATCTTCGTCCTTCACTTCCAGTCTCCAAAAAAAATGGTTCCAGATCCTGGAAATCACACTTTATGACACTCCAATGGCTTGCGATACTTCGGCTTGAGTGTGGCCCCCTTCTAACCTACCAGCAACTCTCCAAGCTTCTGATTCGATTAAATAACTTCGCTGAGCCATCATACTCATCGAAACAAAGTAGTCACTAAATTCCGATCATCCTTGTCTTCATTGTCTTTTATTTAGTTGAAAATAAAATTTAATTCGCTGCCTCTGAAGCGATGTTTTTGACGTCGAACACATAATTAGCATACTCCACTGTTTGAAAATCAGAAAAATTTACATTTGTAATTTTCTTCTTCCATTTACGGCAAAAAAAATTTCGCTTATGTCTTTATTTTATATAAAACTTTAATTGTTTTGAGCAGTGTATGTGCATTAAATAGATATTTAAAAAGCTATGGAACTTTAAATGCATATAATTTAGTGAAGAATATTTTTAACAAATTCAGATTTAATTATAATAATATTAAGTCTGAATTTATTAAAAACTAACAGTAATTAATATTTTTTATATTCTATTATAATTTTTCAAATACTTTTTAATATAAATTAAGACAGGTTATATATTTATAAAAAAAAAGTTATGTCAGAAAGATGTCTTGAGAAATAAAAATTACTTTATGATTTTCAATTATATAATAATTTACAAAATATGAAATTGGCATGAAAAGTTTAATTATTATAAATATATTACTTATATTTTTACTAAATTCAAATTTAACAATAAAGTTATTTAAATGATTCCAATATTTTTTAAATTTTATTCTGACAGTGCTACATAATTTCTTAGTGTAAATTAAGTCTAACTTTATGTATGCTTATGAAGTAAATATAGTTCTGTAAAAGTTAATGTAGCAGTTACTTAATGTAAAATTTAACTAACTTAACTAACGTAAGTAGATGTAAAACTTAAATAAACAGTAAACTTATTTCAGTTTGAAAAAAAAATGAAACATTAAAAAAATATTTTAAATTTAATATTCAGTTTATTTTAATGAGCGACTCAATTTCTAGTGCTTAAAAAAATATAATTTTTATTTCAAATTTAAGCTTTTAACATATTTAATCTCTAGAATGAAATGCGTAGAACAAGTCTTAATATATAAATTAAATGAAACCAGGAAAGGATAAATGAAATGCTATTGCATATTCTAAAATCTTAAATAATATTTTTATCTTAAATAACTATAAAGTAATTAAAATTCATAAAAATGTTGACACTATTCATACTATAACCCAGTTTACACATAAGTTATTTATACACAAAACTATATCTATAAATTAACATTATAATGTAAAGTTGCAAAGAAATGACTTTAAAGATTTATAGTCATATCCATATCTGAATTGAAGTTAATAAATTCAGAGATGGAACATTTAAAGTCTTATGATTATATTAACTAATTACATATAAGCAATAATACATCTGAAAAGTAATGAGAAAATATACCAGGAATGATAAGTAAAAATTCTAATCCATTAAGCTAAAATTATTTTTTTCTTATTCTAAAATTAAATAAAATGAACAAAACTCTTCAGAACAATATATTATAGAAAAGAATATTCGATAATGTTTTACTACGTACCTTTCTACAAAATTTTAACATAAAAGTATAATCATGCAGAAATAGAACATTGTCATGAATAAAATCTCAGAAAAGAACAAAATATCTTGTTATTCTATCTTCTACGTTACAAATATAATGAATAGTTTAGAAAACTTCTTTTACGCAAGCAGTTGTTGTTGTTGTCTTGGCCAGCCAGGCTGGCAATAAGGGGTGCGCTGCTCCACTTTTCCAACTAAAACCATATTTGGTGTGGAGTCCGACTTCCTTAGTACACACATGCCATAGGTACCCGTTTATAGGGTAGGCAATCATTCACAGACTCACAAAGAAAGGACAAAGACAAGAAAGAGAGAGCGAGAAAGTACATCCATGCCCGAGCCAGGATTCGAACCCAGGACCCACCCATCTGTAGTCAGGTAAGCTAACCACTAGACAGGTTGGGCGGTGTGCAAGCAGTTAAATAAATTTAAAAAAAAAATAAATAAAACATATAAATCATTAACAGTTAAAGTATCCATCTATTCTGAGGAATATTGTATCAATAATATGTATTTATCTTATAAATCCTGTAGTTCGATTTAAATATACAGGTTTTACTTTAACGGCCGCCGGCAGACAAAAACATTCAGCTGCTGTGAGTGACGTTACATTGTCATGTGATATCTTGCCAAATAGAAGGCATCAGATCTTAGTGTCGTCACTTGACGGAAAATATCCTTATCAGGGCCAAAGCAGCTTAAGGTAGAAATTCTTGATATAATTTGCCGTTATAGAACCGATACCATTATAAAATCATGGTGCAAATGCCGACTTTTAACCGACACTACCGATATCAGATCTTAAGAACCCCGATATGCTTGTATTTGCTGCGAATGCACGTAAAAACGATATCCGCCCCCAGTACTTTAAATCGATATTTCTCTTCTCTGTATATAAAGTTTGCAAGTGGAATTACAGTCATGAGTGATTTGCGTATGAACTGCAATGTTTATGATCTGCACGTATGCACGCAGCAAACTCATGCTGTACATTTCACAGGACTTAAGTGCTTTCTTCAGAGTGCTGCATTTTGGGTGGTCAGTAGTGTAAATATGTGTGAAAAAATAATATAAATTTTTCCTTTAAATAAACGCATGATTCAAAAAGTATTTTAAGTGATAGCTAAATTTTTCAAAATTAAAGTCTTGTAATAAAAAATAGTTAAAAAGTTACCCGACAAATTTAATCTTTTAATCATGATTTGTATGTTATTAATACACATAACCAAACTGAAAGAAAAATTAGAGATTTTAAAAAGACAATCCGTTACTTAGAAACTTCCAATAACTTCCATCTATAAAACGTTGTTTCTTTTGAAGGAAATTTTTATAGGAAAGAATAAACTACCTACTGATATTCTTTCTGAAGAATTTAGTAATTTGAATGAGAAAAAGTGTTTCTTTCAAATGAAGTGATTATGAAAATTTGCGGAAATATTAGATTTTGCAACTGAATATTTGAAGCCATTTCATATTAAAAGAAATATTATTCAATATTTTTCTACACATAATTCTTGGGATAACATTATAAATTTAAATAATAAATGTTAACATTATGATAGCAAGAAATGGAATAGATTTCATTTTGCTTGTGGTCTTTAAAAAATAAATATTTAAATCACTATACGATTAAGTATGTTTGGCAATAATCCACTTATACTTTTAAGTATTATTAAAGAAAGACAAAGATTTAGAGATAAATTGAAAGAAAAAATTATAAAATTGTTCTCTCTCTTTCGAAGTTAACTGTACAAATTTTTAGGGTATGAAGAAAAACAAATGAAGACTTGGAACTGGTAGTTAGATGTATAGCTGTGACATTGCAAATTGAAAAGATAATATTTATACTCATTTTGATATTATTATCGCAGAGGGTGTATAAATCCAGCTGTTTTAATCTCTAGTCTTTTACTCTTATCTACCAGGAAATTCTTATGCTAAAGAAGTTGAAACGAGAATCTCTTTTCCCTGATGTGTTTTTATGCAGAATAAGAATGTTAAGATTTTGGATATATTTTGTGGGTTCTTGTAATAAACTCATCTAGGTCCTATCGCACAAATAAAGGTATTAGTAAGGGTATTTTTATTTTTGAATAATAGTACCCTTACTCAAGCGCTTTTATTTCAAGAGTACTAGTAAGAAATAAAAATTTGAAAACTACAACAATCCATAATTACACTAATCATAATAATTAATTTTCCCCCGTTTTTGCAGATATTGACATAAAAAATTCTGTAATGTTTATAAATAATAATTGCATTCCTGTAGTTTAAGTAGGTTTGGTTTCCTTGTCGCTCAAAGTTCCCCTTTTGCACACAAAGGCTTAATGGAACTTGTCCTACGGTCCTAGTGAATTCCGAATCTCAGCAACCATCATAACCCAAAACAGGATTCGAACGCACTAACTTTTGAACCAAAGGCAAGAGCATTAATCATTCAGCTGCCAGCTTTGCAAAGTTACAATAGAGCAGATATAATAAGTTACGTTATTCAGCAATTCGTAGTTATCACTGATTCTACTAGTTTTTCTTTGTGAAAATAAATATTAACAATCAATGAAGCGTGCATTTCTAAAGAAAGAAAAAGAATAAAAAATGATCATCGGATTCGGATGTTATGTTTTTACAGATATTCAGGAAAACACATATCCTGCGTAAATTTCTTGGGTTCACCTCTTAAAAATAACTGATTTTCATGAAATGTTCTTAAATTTAGAAATTCATTCCAAGTGGTTATTTTATAGAAGTTTATCACAAATTATTAAATATTCGTATCAATCAATACGATATTCTTGATTTTTAGCCAAAATTTTTTGTGACATTTAAAGTAATTGTGTGAATGGAGGATTTTTCGACCTAAATTATTAAAATGGAAAACGGAATTGCTTTGTTTAATTAATTCCTCTTTCAATTCATTAACATAATTTAAAAAAAAACATAAGATCTTTAAATAAATACCTTCACCGTTTACACTCCATAGGAAAGAGGTGAGGTTTAATTCAATGGTTACTTTTTGCATATTAATCGGTTCTACAATTTAAAGAGAATTCCGAACTTCTAAAAATGTCCATAATTGATGCAGGAATTGAACCTAAAAACTGCTGAACTGAAGACCACGCGATTTTAGCTGCTGACACGATTTAACAATATATTATGAATAATATAAATCGTACATTGGGAATTTTGTCTTTCTTAAACTTTAATTATGTTTATTTACATTTGTGTTTGTAATTTTGCATAGCTCTTACAGTATTTTATTTATTCCTAACCCCTGAAAGATCCTATACTTCCTTCCCGGAAAGATCCTATATTTCAATAGAAATTACCCTACACTGCAAATACGTAGTAACAAAAGCACCTGCAACTAATTAAAACTCTTTTGTAAAGAAAATAAATATTGATGGATGATGACGGTTTATTAATGAAAATTGGTAATTTTAACTAAATTTTTTTCTCCCTTATAAAATTGATATATTTCAATTCATGCTTTCACATACTGATAAAGCTATCCATTGGCTCATGGAAGTATACTGGTGCCACAGAAAATAAGCTCTCTTGTTGTAGCTCTATAGTATGCAAGAAAATGCCACAAAATTTAAATTTTGAGCCAACATTACATTTTTTATGCATGAAAATCTTTTGAATTTCATCATTTTACTTTAAATAAAAAACCTATTGGCGATGAATTATAATGCTGAATATAATTTTGGGAGTAAGTAGACAGCATTAATTTTTTTACAAAATATATATTCGCTTAATTGATGCTATATATTGGATCAATGATTCAAATAATAAAATATACTGCTTGTATATTAACTATTTTCACAGTAAACAGCATTAATTTAACATTTTTGTTGAGTATCAATAGAAATATTAGTGCATAAAATATAACAAAAGGAGATTCTGTTTCAATCAAAATGATGCATTTTAAAAGTATTTGCAGTTTACTTACTCTCTTTATGATAAAATTCCCATTTCACATGAATAAACCATATTCAAGGGACTCATCTATTCCATCGAATGTAAGCAATGAACTTCAATAATGTTATTATAAATATAGGAACATGGGTGTTAATGCTAAAATTCTGTGGGAAAAATAATACTAAGTAGGGCATTTCATAATTTTGATTTGTGGAATTTGTAAAGTAATGTAATTCATCTGTAGCATAATTACATTAGTTTACAAATTTTCAATACACTATATAATATTACATTAGTTTATAGAATTCTATATAATCCACCCTTCTAAGGAGTATGGTTCCTATTTGAGGAATAATTATAGTTCACAGTTCATGTAATATTGCCAATTTATAATGAAGAAACTCCTAATATTAAGAAAAATTCTTAAAATAGACATCGAATATTTTCATTTTATAAGGTAACATAAATCGTAATATGTGTACTATATGTATAGTTTACAACGCTACCAAACGAAAAAGCAAAGAATAATACTATGCAACCAAAAAGAATATGAACCGAACTTTAAAAAATACATGAATTAAAGTAAATAATAAAACTCTTAATTAACTGTTTACAATAAAACGTATGGAAAGAAAGGGAAACACTAAAATTGTTATTATGTGTGTTTGTAGATCACTACATTGAATTTTAAAAAATGATTTCATAATAATTTTTTCTTTCTGATAATCCACAAGTTTTTTTTTTATCTCTTTAAAATAAGTTTTTTTTAAAAAAAAAAAACTTTTGATTTATAATGCTTTTCTCCATTTTTCTCATTAATTATTCAATCGTTTGAAACTATTCAAAATAAGTTGATCTACATAAACATGAAATTTAATAGGAAGCTGATGGTAGAATAAAGGATACAAAATAAGAGGAATTCACTTACAACAAAGAATTTTTCAAGATACAATAACTGAAAAAGTTTGTAAAATATTTCAGATATGAATCTATCACTACAATTTTTTTTACTTTCATTTAAGATTTTTCTACTGATTTATTTAATTTAAAATCAATCAATAAATTACTGTTATAAGATTTTTAAGTTATTTATAAAGCCTTACCATAATCTGTTTGAAATACATTACTATAAAAATAAATCAGATAAAGATTTGGATAAGATTCTTGAACTTGATTTATATAAAAAGCCAACTTTTTTTTCAAAACTCAATTATTGTTAATACAAGCTCATTCATTATCCATGAGAAATCTTGTGTTCACATTATTGTTGCTCTATTCACATTGAGAGGAATTTGTATTTCAGAAGAATGGGTTCGTTCTTACATTTGCTGATTTCAAATGGGTTCATACATATATGGTTTTTACATTTGCTGATATCTGATGGGGTCATATATAGGGTCATATAATAAAAAAGTAATAACCTGCTTTTTTATTTGTGCCAACTTACATTAATTTTTTTTCCACTTAATTTTTTATTTAAGTGTAATCTACTTTGTTCACCCTACGAGTTAAAAAAAATCTCGTTTGATTTAGTACATTCAGTCCTTGATGAATGACTGAAACACATAGAAAAGGATTTCAGGAACACTTATCCCACAGGAGATTGAACTTCGGTTCTAGAGTTCCATACACCTACATACCGTCTCGACATAGAAAAGGAAAATAGGATAGAAATTTCAACAATATAGAAATGTTCTGGAGAAATAACGCTCAGTGAAAGGAAATATATTCCAGGAATTCGTGTGTAGATTCTTGATTTTTAACTTGAGTATCTATTAAAAATATTTGAAGAAAAGTCATCACCTGGAACACCATCTTGAATTCCAGATGATTTTCTGAGTGACTCACAGTAACAGACCCTTCTTCATCAGTCCTACAGCTTCATTAGTAGTAAGAACACTGCATTTCTACTACACGAAAATATTTCAGGTGTGCTGTTTAGGAACATAAACAGTTCTAAATTTTGTTTCCTTTAAGTTCTAAGTCGAACTATTTGTTTTAAATATTACAATATTATATATATATATATATATATATATATATATAAATATATATATATATATAAATAGATTTATATATATATATATGGTAATTAGATTTAAAATAATAGCATGTTTAATTCATTAAATTATTATTTAAATTTGTATGTTAATGTAGTAATAATGTAGTACTTTTATTAGTCTTTTTAAATATATGTGACAAGGCATATCCACAAATCCTTATTTTTAAAAATAATTCAAGTTTCATAATTAATTGTAAGTGATTTTGAGCCGCATAGAATACAAAGGATGAGTTATCTCATCTAAAGATATTCTATCATATCTAACAGGCGAATCGTATTCACGCATGGTAATATTTATTATTATTATTATTCACTTGTAAACGAATTTTGGAACAAAACTTCTTATACTTGGGCTGAGACATGTTATGTGACATGGCAAAAAACTGGAAACATGAATTGATTTGGTTGTCACTTAACATTAAGCGAATCGAAAAAAAAAAAATTAAGCGAATCGATGATTCTGATATCCAATGTCGGCAACTTTGTTGATATCAACATTGATCCATTAGGTATTAGAGCATTACCTTGTTCTAATAGCCACGCCATGATAAACTATCGATTGAACCTTAAAAAAGCTTAAATGTTATGAAGAAAAATATACAATTATCATATATTTATTGTTTTAAAAAATCAAACTAACCCTTTCATGTTATGAGCTATTGTTGTGAATCCTTTGTAAGCCATTCGCAGAATTCTTTGCATGCTGAATACTTATCGAATGTCTTTTCCGAACCATTCGCATATTGAGGTACAGCAAAATTCACAATATGTTCACCAGATGTTTGGTTTGTCTCAAAGTCGAAGAATATCAGCTTATCAAAAGAGTCATGAATCCATGATGATGAAGAGATGATGAATCCACAGTTCAATGGGATTTTATCTTTTGACTGAAGTACTTTCATTATTTTTGATAAAACAGTTTCTACAGTCAAAATGTTCACAGGCATGAGTGCCGTCGAAAAATTTATCAGCTTTAATACAGAAAGGAATTAGGTCTGTAAGCTTCAGATTTCTAGTTGTGTGATCTAGCAAATTTTAGAAAAGTTGGCGTGCAGATTTAATTACTGTTAACATAGGATATTTTCTGAAATTGGTGGGCAACAGTTCAGTATTGATACGTGCTATATAAATGGTCTTTTCTGCTTGATATTTATGATTCCGTTTTCGTGACCTTTCTTCCAAAATAACAGCATCATTTAACTAACAAATTAAAAAAAAGTCATTATTATTAAGTGCGATATTAAAATTATGTCTCACATTCTTAAAATAAAAAAAAAACGTTATATAAAAATAACATTTGCTAGATTGTCATCCCTTTGTATAGAAAAAGCACCTGATGTAGAAGACCCTTGATGATTTTAAATATATTTAAATTAAAACTTTCAGAACAAATATGTTAAAAAAGCAAATAGTAAAGTTAAAGAAACTAAGATAATTCAAATCCGTATCCCACTAGATAACTTGGAAGAGGTATTGCATTTTCCGAAAAGATTTGAGAACACTCGTCTAATTCCAATGGATTCTCCAAAAATATTTGGAAGTTTCCATCTTATAACTGAAATTATTTATATGCTTAAGATTTGTAAAATAAATAATTATTAACAATTTTTTTTTGTAATAACGAAGAAAGAATTAGAAATTTAACAACTTACGTTATCATCGTCATCGATAAAAATATCATCATGATCCAAAAAAAGGAAAAAAAATTTATAGAAAAGTCACTACATAAAAGTATGCGTTAAAATATTTTATTTAATAAATTAATTATATTACTAAAAGTTGAAATGCACTTACTTCATCGCTGGATCGTTTTCGTGACTTCATGACAGCTATAACATTTAGAAACTCTAATTCTCAGAAAATACAAGTCAAATATTCAATGTAACACGAAACATTAAGAAATGCTTAAAAGTATAGCTGATTCTATCTCATATACTATCATTATTAGCTGTAATTTGCTCAAAAGCAATATTCATCCGCGCTGCTCAAGTATATCGACGTACACAGGCTCCTTCCTTGATTGAATAGGATTCAACATGCAAGAACACATGCGAAAAGCCCTAAAAACAATCCACCCAGATTTATACACTGTTTATTCTCATATTAATAAGTCACACTTCGTCACTGGACATTTCTTCCGATTAGAAAACTGGTTTGTATTTATGTTCTTAGGTCTAAAAAGAGATGTCTTTTAAAGATTTACACTGACCAACGGGAATTATTGGGGTATGGATTTGCTTACTTAACAAATGCCCCACGAATTCCTTTTTGGAGATAGTGGGTTTGAATCCCAGCCTTGACAGTTTCAAAAAAATTAATTAAAAATTTTTTTAAGTCAAATATAATTCTTAATTTAGTTTAAAGATGGCACCATGAACATATTAACGAAAGCAGTCATAATATACATAGATGTTTATGTCATTTTGAATTGCGTCATCATGTCTTATTATCATATAATTCTCTTATAAAATATTTTATTCCAATCAACAAAAGAAAACAATTTTAAGAATGATTTTATAGTACCACATAATAAAATTGATTTAATTTTAAAAAAATACATAGTAATAACACTAGTTTAATAAGGCTGCATATTTTTCTTAATTTCAAAGCTTTATTAAAATAAATATGAATGAAATAACTAATTTTAAAAGGCCTATTAAAAATTAATTGGTGCTGATTTTTTTACAAATTATGAGAATAATAAAAAAAGCACATCGTATTAAAACGATAGACTATTCTTTTCTCAATATTTTCTGTAAAATAGTTTAATAACTTGTCGAAAATATTTTCAATGTTCACTTTTCAGACTGAATTTCATCAATAAGCAAAAAAGCTCTGCATTTCCTCTAAAATATTTCAGGATCGTTGTGTAAAATCTAACAACAAGGAAATAATATCTTTCTACAATCAATCAAAACAGCAATATTTCTTAATCTTACCTTTTAAATCAATATTTCTTTTAAAAGATGCCCTTATCACAATTTGTTTAGTCTTTTATTAGTAAACCGAGGATCGTCTTCATCTATCGATTGCTTTTGATAAAGGAACCACAAACAATGCATTATCGAAAGTCCAAGGAAAAGGAGCGAAAATCAGTAACAATAGGTGCTTTCAGAGACTGAAAGTCTTATTACCAAGGAATTCTTCGCTTCGAGTATCATAATTACGAATTAACCACAGTCATAAAAGCTGCACAATTAAGTAATTATTCATTCTAGGACTAATCTAGAGACTGTTTACTGACATTGACTAATGCGTATGAATAACAGGAGGATTGAGAGAAAGACAAAGAAATGTCTTGTTTTGTTTGCACAGACGACAAAAGAGGCGATCCTTTATCAGATGGCTTTGCTAGAGACTTTGTTAGATGTTCCGTGGGTAGAATATGATCTCAGTTTTAAGATTCTTTTTCTTACACATGGAATATTTTAAATGGTTCAATAACTTGACTTACTGGCAAACGAAGAATTATAAATTTTAAATAAAACACAGAAATTAACTTTCAAATAGAGAGCTTGATTCATAACAATATTGTCTTAATATTAAATAGAGTTTATTAGTTTTACTTGATATTGATAAAATAGATTTAAAAGGGCCCTGTTGAATGTTTTGCAAAATCTTTTTGTTACAAAAGAACTGAATAGTTTTAGTTTCATTTAACAAATAAAACCATGTTTGTTACTAATAAATACTTTGCTGCTCATCTGAAGTATATCAAGAAATACTTCAGATGAGCAGCATTAATTATAATTTTGTAGTTTTTATGATATTTGATATGATACATCTGATTTGCGCACTGAAGCATTTTTCGTTTTCTGATGGTTTAAGATAATAATAAAAAACAATTGGATTGTGATTGAAAATAAAACAGGTTTCTTAGATTTATGGAACCAAACATTTTGTTTGTTAATTACTGATAAGTATTTTGATGCTATTCTTTTCAAAAGAAGTCAAAATCAAATTTTATCCAGTTACTTGTTCCTCATTAATCGAGTAGCTCAACATTAATATCAAATCAAAGTTTATTAATATAATCTATATTAAAAAAATGTGGACTGTTTAGAAAAAAATTTGCACAAAATATTTAAAATCTTTGGATAGTAATATTTTGGTAATTTATTTGATAATATTATGGATTTCCTTGAATGCACACTTGTCAGATCCATTTTAGAACTTCTTCCATAGTATAGAATGATTATTTTGAAAATAGCTGTATGACGATTGAAAAAATTCCTAATATGATGAAATAAATTACTCAAAAAATATTTCGAAAAGATGTTATAATCATAATCCTCATAAAATATAATTATGGCAATCAAAAAGATAAAATTCCCAAAAGTACTCTGTTTTTTGGTAAATTATTAATTAATTCTAATGAGTTTTTGGCTTATTGAATAATTTTTCTTTCAAAATTTAATTTATGAAAAGAAATTCAATCTCTTACTTTGCTTTAATATAAAATCAATTGTTTAGTTATTAAATTTAAGAAGTACATTTTATAATTAATTTTAGTAGTACATATGATAAATTTTTATGATGTGCAATAAAGCAATGCAATTTTGATGTATTTTGATGCTGACAGAAGCATATAAAATTTTCGTACGAATTGAATTTTTATTGTCTGTTAAAGTATGCTTTATAGGGTCTACACTGTGTATATAATAGTGTTTTGTTATCTATGATTTGAATATTCAGTGTAGAATATTTTGCAAGCAAAAAAATGGAAATATTTTGAGTTTTTATTATAGGGACTTCTGGTTGTAAGTGAATTAAATTACTCCTTTTTATGAATTGAGTTAAAGATAAAATTTTAAGAAAAAATACTATATATAGCACTGATTTATTTTCACTTTAATAAAACTGCAGGTAAAATTTTAAAAATTAAGACAGGTAACTAAATATGTATCGTATGAGAATTTGTCATAAATATATAACAATTTAGGAAGTAAAAAAAAAA
>JAPDSC010146635.1:654373-810160 GCA_026290005.1 Latrodectus geometricus | reverse complement strand
AATTCAATTGAAATTGCTACGGGATAATCTCTAATTCTAATATTCATTATAGCCCATTTTTCAAGCTAAATTGCATCAAATTTTTACCAATATTATTTAGAGACAGAGAAGATGAATCATTCATTTTGATAAGCCAAATATGCATGTTAAAATAATTTCCAAACAGGATGAAATGTGATAATAAATAGATATAGAACTAATAAATCTGATTGTAATAATTTTAATTTACAGACCCGTATTTCAAGTCTTGAAGAAAAATATCAAGGAACTAATATATACTTCCCTTCAGTCTTCTCGGTGAATATGATTGATAAAATTAATATGTATCAATACATTGTTAACTTGTGTGTGTTATAAATTTATACCTCAAATTCTCTTTAAACTTTTTACATAGACTTAAATTCTCTTTAAGCTCTTTACATACGATTGCTGTGACGGTTGGATGATCCACGATTACTTTTTTTTATGGTAGTGCTTATTTAATTATGCTTTGAGAATTAAAAATTTTCAGAACCTCTCTAAATACTTCTATAAGGGACTTTACTTCAATAAGGGAGTCGAACTCCACGATACATGATTATATTAAACTAAGCTCTTATCACACATTCAACTAGGGTGTGACAATAGATACGGAAGTTTACTTAATTATAAAGATTTTTCGAAAGAAATCATTATTAATTATAAGTAGAACCTTACTCTTCTATTTGCCGCTGGCGCTGTGCTAGTGTTCATTTTGTCAGTATGACAAACAAAATTTGGATGTCGAAGGCGTACGTGCTTTTCGTGAACTTCATTCTGCCGTATTACACTTATTACAAAAAATGTATCAATTCTTCTTTAGTAAATGAGACAGTAATATCCTTTTTCAGAAGCTTTCTGACATTAGACAATTTAAATTTCATGAAATCGATTTAGCTCATATTTATAATAGATGACGCTGAGAGGAAATGCTTCAATAGCATAGATTTGCTAAAAATTGTCTTGAATTGTTCACACAACTTTCTGAAAGGATATTTCCCTGATAGTACATTGTATGTACGTGCGTTGTAAAAGAAAATCCAAAACAAATGTTATGAGACCCATCTTAAGCAGCTAAAAAAGTTATGCCCAAATCTATACCCATTTACTTTAAAAAGTCTAAGAAGCTTAGATCCATTTTACAAATTAGGATAAAAAAGAAAAAAAGTGTATAGTCTATAGGCGGGTTTGTTATATAATATATGAACTGGTACTTTTCACTTTTCAGATTACTGATTCAAATTTAATTCTACATATCTTTGATGTATGGAAATTTAAAAACGTTGCATGAGAAGAATATTAAAAAATACAATACTATATAATTTGTGTAAATTATGTATATTCCTCTTCACTAATTTATATAGTATTGAAAAAACACCAATAATCATGAGTGAATGTCTATTTTGATTACATTACATTTAAGCAGTATTATTCCAAATTAGAAATATTATAACTTACAATTTATTTTACTTTCTATATAAAGCAAAGTTTTATCAATTAAACTTCGAAATTTAATATTGAACCTCGATTAGCAAACTCGAAAGCAAAGTTTACTTTAACAAGTGCTTATCCTTTTTCTGTGAAACTATATGTTAAAGTTTCCTTTATAATATTCTATTACAGCAACATTACGCACAAACACAAAATGCATTTAACAATAAAATATCTGGAATAGAACACGGGAGGGAAATAAATAAATTGCAGTGTCAAAGAGGGTGCAATCTTCTTATATCCTCACATGTTTATTCGTGGAAGGATTTTTCCGCCCACAGATCCGGAAATGAAGCTTAGAAGCACCAGAGGGGCTGTCATTTCGGAAGAAAGATCGGTTCGGCGCTTGTCGGGGAAATGAAAGGGGATAGACGAGTGATTGAATTGTCCCTTTGGCGGCCCGTGTCCACCTTCTACTGTCACCGATTTGTAAACCAACGCCGCCTCTTATACATACATTCAAGGTCTCCAGTGTCACCCATCTTGCATTTGAGATGTTTCCTCGATCTTGAACGACCAAAAAATAACCTTCAAAAGTAAAAAATACTTCTCTTCAAATAGGACACTATTATTGCTTCGATAATTTTTCTTATTTGAGATCTCCTCTTCTAATTCCTAATATTTTAAAGCAATGTTCCTAACTACTTGGATATTAGTCAATTCTGCGAATGTTTACAGTTAGAAAATATTCAAATAAGCAATGGCGTTTGTAGAAAATGATTTTGGAAGGTAAATATTGTCAGTGATTTAAAAGAAGCGCAAAAAGAGGCAATTTCTTGGTGAATATCTACTATGAAACTTAACTTATTTACCGCCCCTTTTTTTTAACAATTTAAGGATTGATACAATTTCTATCAAGCTTCAAAAATTACACAAATTGAAATTATTTAAGAATATAAGGACACCGTGAGAACGAAACATTTTGATTAGAATTGGGGTTTTCAACATCACTTAAAAAAAGGATATGAAATAATAAAAAAACAGCCAGATTTTTTAACAAATAATTAAATGCGAGTTTAAGAAAATGAAAATTCCTTTTAGTTTTCATAAAGTTGCATTTATTCTTCGTTTTTGTTTTTCTAAAATATTCTTGATTCTCTCCTTAAAAAATCCTTTTACTGCACCCCTCTTTCAGTGTCTACCAACATCTCTTTCAGTGGCCTCAAAGCACTTTCTCAAAGACTGTAAAGATTTTTAAGAATTAGTTTGAAGGTAATTTGTGTAGAAACACCCATCACTGTCAAATGAAGGCCTGATAAGTTGTTCATTTTCATCCTCTCTGGAGACCCAAATATACCAAATACTCATTAGCGTTGTTTTTATCTATTTTTTTTCAATTTAATTTTTGACCAGTAATAAAAATACATTTGCTTTTTTTACATTCATTAATATTTTTGTTAAAAATATTTTCTCATATGTTAACAGAAATGCCACAATATCTATTTATACAGGCCAATTTGCTTATATTCTTAATTGTTTTATGGAAGAGTCGAGTATAGGTACCATATGGTAAGTGAAACATGGGACATTTAATTACAGAACTTGCTCAATAATATTTTCACCGACTCATCAATTTTGTGATAACTCTGTCCAATGCTTTCTAAATAAATTTTCTTTTAATTTTCCTTCTAATTTAAAGTAAACTATGTAAGTAGTAAGTTTTAAAAATTTTTTTGCTTTGTCTTGTTTTGAAAATACATTAATGTGTGACTAAGTATTCAATATTTGTTTAAATGATATTCAATATTTATTTAAATGAATATTCAAATGTTTATTTAAATGTATAAAAGGATTAAAATAAAATGTCACTGATCTGTATCATGGGACCATTAAAATTCCTTCACCATTGTTAAGATGGTTGTATGCGACAAACTCGTATAAACTAAGTTGGTTACTGAATGTTCTAAATTAGTCTTCATTTCATCAGTTTGACTCCACTCTGTCATATAGGTGTGAATGTAACAATGTGAAAGACATTTTCAACCATATCAAATACACGGTTAGTGTATATACAGAAAATAAATTTAACACAATGGACTTTAAGAGAGATCCCTGACGTTGAATCTCTCTTCTTTAATGTCATTAAATTTTTTTAAAAATACCATGTATTACTATTAAACTATATAATTAATACTAAATAAATGAAGAGATTATTTAGGAATACATACGTCGCATGAATTAATTTCCTCACCTACACTTGGATTGAAATGAATTAAAATGAATTTCTTCCTATATTCATGAACGCGATGTTCTAATTTTGTTTGTAATAGTCCTATGAAATTCATCTAATGAGGAGAACTATGGTGATTATTATGGAGCTACTTTCTGATATTAGTTAGCTCGTGTAAGATCTATTGTGCTCATTTCAGCAAAAACTAGCTGCAATGAAAATAAAATAAAAGCCTTCTTAGCTAATAGGGCCGCAGAGTTCTCAAAACTACATTGTCTTAAAATCGGCGACGGAATTCTTTAGTGAAATTTTTTTAAGTTATACATGCTGTGCTATTTCATATTTCCTAATTAAACAATATTTAAAAAAAAATTGAATGAACTTATCACTCTACAACACTAATAACATTTAACACAAAAAAGGGTTTTTTTTTTTTTTTTTTTTTTTTTTTTTTTTTTTTTTTAAGAGAAAGCTTGTTTATTGGTTTAAGAGTGTGGTGCAAATTAAAGACATAATTTTCATTTTAGGATATAGACCAGCTTCAAAGAAAATAAGATAAAAGATGTTCTTCAATAGATTTGAAATATAATCACCTCAATAAAATTTCTTAATATTTTAAGGGAAAAAAAAAAAAAACTATTTGAAAAATAAATGTATTTCGCGGAGGAGACCAAAACCACTTTCTTGATGTTCAGATGGAGAAAACGAAGCCATAGTTCTCTCTGTAACTTCATTTAAAAAAATGCTTCAAAAATAAATTTCATCATTTAACAGATAAATTTAAAATTGCTTGTGAGTGTTACATCTGACATATAAGCTATATACTACTATAAAATCTTCCACATTCCATGAAACGGAAATTTTATAAAAGTTATGTGTGAATGAAAATATTGCTAGATTGAAAAACATGTCTTATTAAAAAAACAAACATTTAGCCTGAAATTTGAAAAATGTGCTGAAATTATATGTAAATCCTTCGAATCAGTAGCATTTCTTAAAAATTTTTTGCAGAAGTGAGAATAGAATGTTTGTTTCTCAAGTGTTCTTCATCTTCTTCTTGAGTTTGTCAGATATGTGGCACCTCTGCATTGTTGCATTTTGTACAATGCTCCAAGCTCAATTTTTTCCTAGTTCCATTGTCTTGGGTCACCTACTTTGTTTTTAAAGTCTGATAGGCCCTCAATGGAGTTTAGGTGTAACTCTTTAGGATATGGATTACCTAGAGTAGTGAATCTTGTAAGGGCAAGTGCATCACACTCATATAGGATATGATGAGCTGATTCTACCCCTGCGTGGCATTTCCTACAAATTGGTTCCTGTTTAAAAAGTCCCATTGTATGAAGGCGTTTCCTGAAATGATAGTGCCCAGTAATGAAGCCTACAATTGCTTGAGTCTTCAATCTTGGGAGTATAAGAATTTCAGATGCAATTTTCTCAGATGAGTTGAAAATCATACTTTTTGCATGTTTCTGTCCAGGAGAGTCACGTCAAACTTTGTTCATCTCCTGTTTTTCCCATTTTTGAATGGTCTTCCTTGTAGTCTTCATGTTGAATGTTCCTATTGGATTGAAAGAGGATCCCTGTTTTGCAAGTTCATCAGCTCTTTCATTACCTTCTATTCCTATATGCCCTGGCACCCAAATAAGAATAATTTCATTCCCATTTGCCAGTTCCTTAAGGAGATTTTTACATTCCATAACAATTTTTGATTTGATTTGGAATGAGTAGAGAGCCATCAATGCAGCTTCACTATCGCTGAAAATAAGAATACGCGTACCTTGGTAGCCCTTCTATAAATTTATCTGCAGTCAGTTGGTGATAGCAAGAACATCCGCCTGAAACACAGTGGCATGTTCCCCAAGCCCTTTATAAAGTCTGAATCGTGGTGCCACGCTACAGACCCCCAGTCCTGAGAGGTTGCCTTTTTTTGATCCATCAGTAAACCAGATAAGATCATTGCATTTCATTTCAATCGTGCTGTTTTTCCATTCTTCCCTGGTAGGAAAAACTACCTCGAATGGTCTTTCAAACACGTATGTTCTTTCCATGCTGTCTGAAGGCATTTGGAGAGTTGGGTGGTTGATTGTTTTGGTAATAGTAGTATGACCTCCAAAAGAGGGCTTATCACACCACTGATTTTGCAATTTCATTCTATATGCAGTTATTCTGGCAGCGCTGCATATGAAGATATCTAGTGGAGTCAGGTCCAGAATTGCCTCTAGTGCTCTGGTAGGTGCTGTGGACATTGACCTGTGATACACAAGCAGGCCATTCTTTGCAGACTTCCTAGCTTGTCCTTCAAAGTTTTCTGTTCCACCTTACACCACCATATCACAGATGCATATGTAAAAGTAGGCCTGACAATTGCTATGTACATCCAAAACATCATTTTTGGCTGTAGACCCCAGTTTTTACCAAGCATGCGTCTGCATGTCATAATGCATTTTTTTGCCTGATTGATTTTGTAGTCAACATGTTTATTCCAGGTGAGTTTTTGGCCCAGAATTAAGCCCAGAAATTTCACCTCAGAAGCAACGTTTATTTCAACCTCAAAAAGTTTTGGGATAAAGATTCCCTCCCTTTTTATTTTTCTTGTGAATGGTATAAGGTGGGTCTTCTGTGGATTTATGTCCAGATTCCTTTCCTTACACCATTTGCCTACATAACTTAGAGCATTTTGCATTAGCTGACAAGTTATGTTAAAGTCTTTACCAAGGATGAGTATGACAATATCATCAGCATACCCCTGGGTATAGTAATCTATAGAATTAAGATGTTTTAATAGGCTATTTACAACCAGATTCCAAAGTAATGGTGATAATACACCTCCTTGTGGACAGCCTCTGGTTGTCTGCTTTTCAAATGTCTCATTGAAGATTTTGATTTGTATAGTTCTATCTGAAAGCAGGGTCCTAGTCCATGAGCAAATTTCTCAAGTGTTGGGTTATTATTATTATTATTTTTTTTGCGAGAGAAATTTGAGCATGGTTTTTAAAAATGATGTTCTCTAAGTCTTTTAACATTAAAAAAAAATTCTTTTTTTATACATACATATGTTTAGCGAAATCTTCATTGCCAAACATATGTAGGCACAATATTAAATAAAAGAAAAGAATATTGAATATATAATATTTATAGACATTATTTCAGCATAAGCATTTTTTGAAAAGATATTAATATTTAAATACTGCGCTCGATATTCAATTCTTTTCTCAATCCTTTATTATAATTAGAAATTTAACAATGCCCTTCAATGCAGCTAACTTTGTCTCAATATTTTTATTAACATAATCGTAAATATTAGCTACACCCTTCAACAAAGATGTTTAGTCTTTCAATTATATATTAGAAGATTGGCCGTTCTCAAATCTGATACAAATGAAAGAATTTATATTGGTAATATTTTTCATTCTAGGATGATCTCAAACTGTTCTAACGTTCCATTTAAGTTACAAAACAGCATAAATATAATTCACTATCTAAATTTAATAGATTTACTTAAAGACATTATCAGTTTAAAAGTAAATAATTATTAATCCTGCAGCAAATTATTTTTTATCAGTAGTGAATAATATACATTCAAAAACATATTTGCTATTCAAAAACATATTTGCTAAACATATTTGCTATACAAAAATTTTTGTCATGGCAAAAGCGGCATATTTGAAAAGTAATAATTTTGAAAATATTTACATGTTCATACTTGAGTAAACAAAAGAGATTTTAAACAAAAAAGGAGGCTTGATTCTACACAATTTTCTCCCCTTTAAAACTGAAATCAAAATCCGTTCCAAATATTAAAAGCTCTTGTCAAAGGTAAGTGACCGGACCGAAGCCTGAACAGCCGCCAAAGCCCTCCAACAATTTGGGAAGAAAACTAGTTCTTTTGACAGGCTGAAAAAAAGAGCGAAGAATCGGCAAGAGGATCTGATTTCAATATTCCATTCATTAGCTGCTACAGGTTCTTGTGACACAATTTACAATCTGCCAAATTTTCTCTTGTTCAACATTTTATTGAATCGACTCCACTTTAATAAAAGTGGACAAAAGAAATAGTGGGACTAAATTAAAACGTATTTCCACTGCTCCTGTTAACATTATGTCCAAGATGGGTTAAGAATTTAATTACTGATTAAATGTACATACTTATGAGTAAGTCCATTTCAATAGTATCTTGAAAGGAATTATTAATTTCTGATGAGTTTAAAACAGATTTTTGATATTCATTAATGTTATTAGAAATCAGATTTAATAAATGTATATTTTAACTACGCTTCTTTGGAAGTTTATGATGTAAAAAAGTTAAACATTTATACTGAACATGGTATCTAAAATTCATTTGGCACAGCAATCGCATTTGTAGGCGTAATAGAATGAATGCTGATGGAGAAATTCAATGAGAGAGATCGTAGAATTCAAATATGTATCAAAACAAATAAATTTGTATGCTACTGGTGTAGTTCTTAAAAGCAAAAATACTTTCGATTAATTTAAGAACATAATTCCCACATTATCACCCAGCATAAATACTCGATAGGTTTATTTGAGAAAAAAATTTCCTTTTTCTATTTTATTTATTTATAAAAGTGAATGATTTATACATATATTAATTTTACATAACTATATAAACATTTTTAAATGAACTACTAGTAATTAGATGTCACTTTATTTATGCATATTAAAAGAATAAATATAATATTTATAATTAATAGGAAATTAACAGAAGAGGGATTATTCCTTAAGATTTTCATTGTAACTTTTTACGTAATTTTTACGCAACATAATTAAAGTATGAAGAATAAAACAATCTATTTCCAGATGATTATTTTAACTTAGTTGATTTAATTAATTTCTCTAGATATTTGTAGAATTGTGAAGAAAAATAAATGCAGAAGATACGTATGTGAACGAAAGGTAGGGACATCTAAAATATAACCCATAAAATAACTTTTAAAAAAACATTTTATACTTCTAGATTTATAAAATCTTTGTAATCATAAAATTGTACTTTTAAAGATTAAACCGTTTTCTTCTGTTTATCGTATACTTTGATGTTACGGCCTAGTCACTAAAATTATGAAGTAATAGCACATTATCATTACACATAATTTTTTTAAATAATTGGAATTTTCTTCATAGAACAGAATGATTCTTAGAGACATAAATAAAATAGAAAATTTAAATTTATTTTTGTTTACTTCATCAATATAAACTATCTGTTATAAGTATCTGAACAACAGTTTTGTCAAGCAATGAATTATTATTATTTAAACTGAATTATAGATTTTGTGATAGCTTCAAATTGTGATATCTTAGTTCTTTGTTTTCATTAATATGTTATGAATATTTTGGCAAATGTATATTTTCTTTTAACATGTCAAAAAAAAAATACTTTGCAGTTGAAATTAGAAATAAAATGTTGCGATATTTAGAAAAATTGTTGAAATGAAGAATGTTTCTTTTTTAAATTTTTGATTGTTGCAAAAGATATTGAAAACTAATAACTTGGAAACATTGATGGCTATTAAATAAATTTACTGAAAACATCATAAAAATATATAATTAAGAAAGGTAAATTTAAAAATATATAAATTTTAATTTAACATATGTTTCTTTTTTTTTTATCTGAAAATACTTTTTAAGTGTATATATAATGTATAATTTTTTCAATGCTGGGATCTAATGAATCTAAAAATTTAATTCTAATAAAAAAAGTTAAAAATTATTTCATAAGCATTATGTTCTCTTAATATTAAACAAAATTACTGAAATTTTTTGCTTTTTAAACCCCATGATCTACATGTCGTTTTCCTGAAACTCTACATTATTGGAATTATTTTTGCTTTAAGACTTTTTAGGTGTGCTAAAAGGAAAGTTCGTTTTCAAAAACAATACACAAGAATTAAAAGTTATTGGTAAATTTATTAATATATTGTTTGATGTGATCTTTGCGTTAGATTTAAGTTGATTTTTAGGTTTTTCGAGGATAAAAGATTGTGTTTTCCCTTATGAGAGAATGTTAAACGGAGTGCAAAATTTACAACCACCTGCCACACTGAACGTGTCTGTGCACTTTTTATATTACTGCAAATACTTAAAATACTACTGATAAATAATCCATTACATGCTAAAACTGCAAATTTTACTTAATTTGTTGAATATATATAACATCAAAAGTTGATTTGGACATTCTTGAGGAGTGGATGCGTTATTGTCAAATTCATTCGACATCACTAATGCGACTTTTTTATATCTATCATTTTTAGACCCAAAATTTAAAAGTTGCAACTTTGAGAATAAAATTCAGACGTTAAGCAATTCCCTGAAATTATATATTTCTTCTGTATTATCATTATTAAACTTTAAAAACCCAATAACATTGATGAACAAACACAATTCTCTAAATTTAAAATTGTAATGAACTTACTTAATTATGTCTTAGGTGGCTAAAATGAAACATTCATAAGAATTAAATTATTTCATTTTAATCATATCTTACTATCCCATTTCCATTATTTCCTTTCTGAATGTTTAAGGACTTTTTTAGGATATTTCTTTGTAAATTATACCTTGTTTAAAAAAGACAAATAAATCTAAAATTAGGTTATAAAATAATATTAATGGAAAAATATCTAATAAAATATCATTAATTCGAGTGATAGTAATAATAGGAATTGTAGCAATAAATGTTTCATTCTTTTTCGAAATATTATTTATTCCAACATATAAAAAAGAAGATACGCGGATTTGAGTATTTGTGCTTTAAGTACATTAATTGTTGTGACGAATTTTTTATGTTTGTTTAAAACTTATAAGTATTATTCTCTGAAGATTCTTGATTTTTTGCTATTAAAATAGCCTCCATATTATATATCTTGCTTGCAGTTATGATACTGGGTCAAAAGAAAGGTGTCATTCATCATACAAATACTTTTGATGGAACCTATCGATAATACCACTTCCAAAATATTTTTAATTCCAACATCTGTAGAATGCCTCACAGTCATTTGCTTCCACAACTTAAAAATCCTTTCTTTACCTGGTGATCAGTTCAGGCCATATTGTTATCTTCATCATTTTGAAGTACAGTAAAATCCAGAAATTTGTCTCATACTTTAAGTATAAATTTCAAGTTTTTTTTTTATATAATAGCGTAAACTAATAGTATAATAATCCATAAAACATATTTTTAACTTAGAGAAAAGTGCTAAATACGTATAAATATTTTTACTGTCATTTTTAAGAGCAGAAAAATGCACTGTAATGTGCATTTTTATATATTACGTAATATAACTTCTGGTCTCTACAAACTTTTAAATTACACAGCTATTATACAGATTTCACAAAAAACGTGAACTTACTTTAAAAAAAAACAAGAACAAAATAAAACAATTATTTTGTAAATTTTATGTACATTTAAAAATGCATTCAGTTGAAATATTAACTTTAAATAAAAAAAAAATGTAAACAAAGTCTTATTGCATTATTGTAAAAAGTTATAACCAAGCAGCAAATAATGCTGTATTAGAATTGTTAAATTGATATTAAATGGGTAACTAGAGAAACAAACATTTAAGAGATATAAACGAACGTTGCTTTATTTTTTTGCTTTCTAAAATAAGAGTTATTAATTTTATTTCAGAAATACAGAAAAAACTTTAAATTTTAATAAAATATCTGATTTTGATTAGAATAAAATTATATTTGTGAAAAAATATGTCTTGGGGATCTTAAATTTAAGGATTAGGACAGTGAAATCCTCATGAACAATCCTGTAAAAAAAAAAAAAAAAAAAAAAAAAAAAAAAAAAAAAAAAAAATCTAGTCATTCAAAATTTTCAGCGTTTTTTTTTTAATTGCGTTTGATAATTGAATTCTTCAGTAGTTAACATTACAATTTAATTGCATTTTAGAACTTAATAAATATCAACGGATTACGTATTTCCCTTTTATTGCAGTCTGTAAATATTTCTCACTCTGCATGAAAAAAATAGACATGGATTCTCTCTTAAAACTGAAGAAATATATTTTTTCAGATGAATTTTAGCTTGTTCATTAATTATATTTTGAATGGAAGACAAGTTTGAAGACATATAAAATTGATCAGTCACAGTCATTTCTCACACAGCATAAGTTTTGGCTTCTAGCCCGAACCAAACGTGCTTTGACAAAAATAAATTTTTGCATTTGGTATATGCCTCATTTTATAGAAAAAAAATTTTAACCACATAAAAATTTTTTTTTATTTCTAAATGATGTGTTCTTTGTTACTAAATGTAAAGGATCCCCATCTCAGTTGGCATTTGCTGAATGGCTTATGACATTTTTTATCTCTCATTATTGATTTATTATTTTACATCAAAATTGGCTTTTACATTATTGAGAAGGGTTTCAGTAAACAGTTTCATTAATTCCTAACAACATCAAGATATATCTGAACTCTCATTTTTATCTCAGTACCCATAAAATATTATAATTTTATTTTGAAAAATATCTTGCAAATCTATTGAAATATATTGAAAAAGACTTTGATTCCTCCATTTACTTTCAGAGTTGCTAAGATTTATCGATTTATTTGAAATATTATGCTAGATAAAAACATTAAATTATTTTTGTAATTAAATAAATAATTTATTGTCAATAAATTATAATATATATTTTAATTATTGTTGATATAACTTCGCAATTGTTGATAAAATTTGTATTAATATAACGAAAAATAGTTCGATTGATATACAAGTTTGCTAACGTTATGTCTTTTTCTTTATGTCCTTTTGTGAAATACGATACTAAATACACGATGTACTTAGTGTTCTAAAATATTACTTCATGTCAATAGTAATTGTCTTGAATTATAAAGCATTTCTTTCATGAACTATATCCTTTTTGTCAGGAAAATGTCATTCATCCCGAATTCAGTATCCTCCTTTTATATTATTTTTTCAAGGCAGAAGAGTTTACACTTAGGATTGTAGGAATATGCCCGGAGAACCTAATTCTATGATTATATCTATTTATAGTAGTGCTGTAGTTTTAAATCTGATTGAAAAAATTAAGATTAAAGCAAATGGATGAAAAGGAATAATCTTATGAGCTGAACTAAAAAGGAATTGCTATTTTTTTACCTTTACTGGAAAAAAATAAAATAATTATCAATTACAATTAAGTTTGGTTTCTGAAGAATTTCTTATAAAATAAAAACAACAAAAATAAAATGCAGAATGCTCAGTAATCAAAATTATTAAATTAATACAAGTTTCAGTTCAACAAGCTATCAGGAAACACATCCAATTATTTTCTGTTTGAATTATGAATTTGAATGAATTCATGGATTCAGTTCATAGAATTTCTCAGTGAAATTAGGAAAATACATTTTATACTTTTTTTCATTAGAAATCACGTTGAATAATTTGGTTTTGAAACTATCTACAATAAAGGTTTAGTAAAATGATATTTCTTCAACTAGGTTATAAAAATAAAAATAAAAATAATCAATGCAACAGTAAATTAATTTAAATGAATTGTTCGAAATAATTGATTTTAAGTAGCCTCACACACAGCCAGCAATGACTGCTTCCTATTATTTGATCTCTCACTTGAAAATATTCCCATATAAATCTATCGTTTCTAGGAGTGAAAACCCATTATCATACTAAGTTTGGATGACATGAATTATTTTGATGAAAAGGTTAATTCTTGGTATTATTTAGTTTTCGAATGATATTTACACTAGAAATGATCATAATTACATATCTCTCTTTTCCAGCTACTCTAAATTACTTTAGTTTTTCACGAATACTTATATTATTTGCAGAAGCAGTGACTGTACTTCTAAATTGGTGAAATTGAAAAATTTCACATTTTTTAGCAATTTAAAATTTTTTCATTTATTATTTTAAAAATAGGGTGCTTGAAATTTAATTTATAAATCTTTGAAACGTTTATTTTAGTGGTCTTAGAATACCTACATTTTCATTACAACTTTATTTAATCTTTGTCAAATTTGTATGGCATTTTTAATAATTTTAACTTACAGTTTTAAAATTCGGAACACTTCCATTCTTTGTAAGAGTAGTAGATGACATCAAGGGAAAAAAAAAAAAAAAAAAAAAGAAAGAAAGAAAGAAAAAACATTGCGATTTCTTTTTATTGATTACTTTAAATAATTTTCATATCATAAAGTCTGGTGCCTATTCATCAATTTTATTATTTTATTTCAAATTTCGTTCCATATTTCTTTTAAATGGGTGTAATATAATTTGATTTCTGCATTAATTTTATTAAACACGGGTCTTGAGTTGTTTAACGATGACCTGGTAGATTCGTTAAGAAAAGATGTTTTCGTTTTTGTTAAAGGGGATTTAGCGTAGTAGTTTATTGAGTGTAATGCAGGGCAAAACATTACTCCAAAAGATAAAGGATTTAGTTTGCTTAGGTAACATTTACCGGAAAATTTGCCAGCTTTGGTTTACATCTCCCATGAGCGACAATGAATCCAGTTCCTTATCCAGAAATTCTCAGAAAGAGGATCAATTAGTCTTTTAAAATTTCTCACTAGTGTTTGATATATATATTTTTAATTCTATGTTAGGAAGATGGTCGCTTCCAATGTACTCCTGTATTTCCCAAGAGCGCATTAGATGAATAACTCTGAGCTTATCATGGTAATATCTAAAGCCTCAGATATGTTATAACTGAAGGAGGTATGTGTATGTGCTCTATTGTTAATCATGAAGTCTTTGAAATGAACCTGAACCTCAATGAACCTGAAATTAAGTTTATGAAGTAAAACTATCTTTTATTCCTGATATCGCATCTTAAAAAAAAAGATTAATATTTATAAAAAAGGATTAAATTTTCCTGTAAAAAGATTATTTAACTTTTATTCCTTTGTGATATCTAAATGTTGAGTATTTAAGTCTACGAGATTAGTTTTAATTTTTTTTTTTTTTACGACAAATGACATTTACACTTTCAAAATTCCACTTTCTTTTCACAAAAATATATTTTCCCTACAGCTAAATCCTTATTTTTGCAAATATTGAAGACATATTTTACACTACGCTAAACTGTGACATGAGGAAAAAAAAAGGAAATCATTGCTTTTTTCAACCACGATAATATTTTGTCGTATACTTCTTCCACGTATTCCTCACCTACGTCACCTGCCAGGTTTCTATATGGGTATACCAGGTACCCAAAGATAACATAGAGTATTTCCATGAATTGTTAAATTATTGTCACCGTAACTTTTATTTTTGAAGCAAGGTAGAAATTTCTTTCAAGCAACAAATTTTAGCTCGTAAATTGAATAATAGCTGAAAGGAGTACTATATTTTTATTCTCAGTACTATAAATACATGATATTATAAAGGCATTTAGAAAAATGATGGCAAAGTTAGCTGATGTATTACTTCAAGAGGAAGCGATGCAAAGTGTTTTTTCTCATGCATTATCATAAAAATTTAGTTTAGATTAAATATTCAAAATGAAAATTTTTTAAATAAAAAACATGTAAAAACTTTAGATGTAATTAACAACAAAGTAAAATATGAAAATAGTTCCATAAATTTTATATTAGTTACTAATTTTAAATGTTAGGCTATCTGTTTGACAATTTTTTAGTGCTGAATCTTTTTAGGGAACATACATATATTGTAAAAAAAGAATGTGTCTGCAGATACAGGGCAAGAAAATCTTTAAATTTAGACTTTTATTTCCTTAAAACCCTGTAAAATTCAGAAGGAAGGATTGCAGTGCTGTAAAATTATTTAAATTTGTTAATGAAAGAGAACACACAATTTATTCAAATGAAGTTGATAACTTATTTTCTTTCAGAAGTAAATTTCAATGAAAATAATTCATATGTTAAAAGTTTAGGATTTATGATGAACAATTTAACAATAAATTATATCTAGTATCTAGAAAGCTCCGACATTTTACTGGCAAAACATTTTCGTATTTGATTATTAATATAGTGAATATGATTCCACTGAATCAAATTGCGAATAATGAATAGAGCAGAAAAAATAACTATATGTTGAAGCATTTTTATACACCTTTCAACTTTGTTGGACATGTTCAATGTCTACTTAATTCTCTTCACTTCCATTGAATTCATTCAAGTATTTACAGTAAAAAAGTAATAAAAATCGATTTTTTTGAGTAATCCTAAGAAAATAAAGGATATAAAAATGTGACTATCTCTCATTAGTTTTCAAATTACAATGCGGAGTCTATTTCGCTTTGATCATACGTCATTACGTGGAACATTAATCTTTTTAAAAACCCCGTTGAAGATCTTAAAAGCCTAATGTCATTTATAATCTTATTTCTTTTTCTTTTTAACTTTTTCTGAAAGGCATAGACTTCTTCCAAAGTGCCACTTTGAAAAACCACTTGCGACCACAACATCTTGCTAAAAGAGGCAGATTACAAATTCCTTAGATTAACGGAAACTTCAAACAAAATTAATTACCCGGCTCATTTGCTCCAAAAAACTTTTCTATATATCCTAATAACAATATAAATTTATGTACCCCATCTTTAAGTAAGACAAATATAATGCCTTTACATAAATTGCTCGATCAAATTCATTTGTTAATATTCGTTTTCATTTATCAAGCCACTTTGATTTTAACGATTTACTATATTTTTATCATGATTGAAACAGTTATCTTATTTGAACCTAATAAATCTTATACAATGTTATAAATTTTTTAGGGTGATTATTATTGAAAAACAAGCTACATTCATGCATTACAAAGTGAAATTCTTGGTTGATGAACATATCTATTCCATTTGATCAAGTTTACTGATGTGACTAACAAACGAATCTCTTAAGAATAAATTTCTATAAGAATAAATAACAAAATGGGATTAATCTCCTTCTGGCACAGTATTACTATGTAATAATAAATGGACTGATTAGTTAAAATCTATGCAAAATCTAGAAAAGGGCCATTTCATTACTGAAACAAATGTTTATTTCCTTTTGAAGTTAGAAATATTTTATGAGAGATTAAACTGTTTAAACATGGAGAAACGAAGAAAATCAGTTGTAGAGCAAATTTTCACAAAGTGGGTTAATTTGTCATTTATATAACTTTTGACATTTATGAACATCAAAATGATATCCAATAAGTAATATTGAAAAATAGATAATTTATTTAATTAAAATTGATGATTTAAATGGAATAAGTTCAATCTATCTACGCTAACAGTGTTGTACAATGAAATGATAAAAAAATTATGGTAACATATAGTTATTAAATAAAAGATTTTCAGCCAGTGGTCCACTGAAGGCTATTTTAGTGGCCTTATATACGAATTTGGCCTTGTAAACAACCTATGAAAGTTGTAAGGAAGATTTTAACTTTTGATGAACACATCGCTAAGGCGTTCTTAAAACATCATCGAAAAGTTTGTAATTTGAATCCTAGGGACCAAATTAAGAAAAATATCATTTCTTCTGATGTAAATCAAAATTGTTGTTATCTTTTCTCTCACCTTTTACTTATAAGGAATTTCAGAGATGTCTACGGAAGTTGTGTAGGGAAAAGAGAGATGGTGTTGACAATATTCTTCCTGAATTCATACTAGAACTTGGAATAAAAGCCTGACAAACCATTCTACATTTTTTTAACAAAACTTGAGGTGTCACTTTTCCAAGTTGCTGGATAAAAGTGGACGTTATTTCAATTTTAAAACCAAAATAAGCCCTCTAATATCCATTTTTGACTTACTTTTTTGGCATGCATTTTGAGCCACTGACTGAGTGAATGGTGATTGATCGCCTACAGTTTTACTTGGACACTTCCATTTTTATCTGCGAGAGACAGGCTGGCTCCAGACGGGACTATAATTTTAAACCAGCATGCGACCGTGTATGAAGAAAGATGCCCTTAAAATTCTTGAAAATTTGTGCATGAAAATTTCGGGTCATCTCTTTAAATGGATCAGTTATTTCTTTTCACAGAGGTTCATCAAGATCAAAATTGGAAATTCTCGTTCCGGTTTTTGTTAAACCAGACATGTCCTTTTATAGAGACCAGTTTTATGTTCTGTTCTATTTAAAAACATGGTAAATGATGTAATGAGTTTCATCGAAAAAGCTGTCGTATAGGTTGGTTCTTTGCTATATGCTGATAGCCTCATCCTTTGATGGTCGACTGGCTTTAATATCTGTTCTTTAGAGATTACTCTTAATAAAGCCCATGAGGCCCTTGAAAAATGGACGTACGAAAAAAGGTTTGAAGTTAATCCTGAGAAGACCAATATTCAACTTTTAACTTTGAACATGAAGAAGTACAACATCATATTAGTTTTTGAAAATAAAACTCTACACAGAATTGACTGTGCTACTTACCTAAATACCAACCTTAACACTAAACTAATCTGAACTAAACGTATAAGTAAAGTAATCGACAAAGTGACAAGTAGTTTTAACCTGTAAAAAAGAATAGCTGGGGTTAAATGGGAGGCTTGTATTCTTGTTTCAACATTTGACTCATATATTAGACCAGTTTTTGTATAGTGCTGAGCTTTTTATTTCAGCTTCTGTCAGTACTCAATAAAAGCTTGACATTGAACAAGACAAAGCATTGAGACCCATTACTGGAGCTGCTAACTCAACTCCTATTGCTGCTATACAATTAGAAACTAAGATTTACAAGGTCTGGCTTTTAATTTCCAGGACTGACGTAACTGTAGGGGAACGAAAAGCCGGAAGATGGCACTAGTGATTGCATATTGAAGAGAGTTTTCTTGCGCATGTGCAGTGCAATCGGCGCCATTCTGAAGTAAGTGGTTCTCTTGGAAAGGTGCATTTAAACTTAGCTCTTAAATTCCTATTGTCAAAGTGAAAATGGAGCAGACAATTAACATTAAATTTTGCTTCAAATTGAAACCAATATGACCCTGAAACTAAGCGTCAAAGCTCTGAATGGCGGTCTCCAAGTTCACCAAGGCAGAAAAAATTTCGATTTGAAAAGTCCAAAATTAAGGTGATGTTAATAGCTTTCTTTGATTGCGATGGATTCATTCATCATGAATTTCTTCCTCCTAACATGACTATCAATGGACAGTTCTACACAGAAGTTCTCGACCGACTTCGAAAACGAATTCGTAGAGTGAGGCCTCATTTTGAACAAAATGGGAGTTGGTTGCTGCTACATGACAATGCCAGCCCTCACACTGCGTTGCCTGTGAAGCGATTCTTAGCCCAGAATGGTGTCGTTGAGATCTAGTATCCACCATACTCTCCAGACCTAGCACCTGCAGACTTTTTCCTGTTTCCTAAGGTGAAAAATTCGCTGAAGGGAACAAGATTTCAGGAAGTCGAAGCCATCAAGAAAACCGTAACGTCAGTATTAAAGATCATTCCAAAAGAGGACTTTAAAACTGCTTTCCGAAAACAGCCGAGCCCAGACGTGAATTACGGCTGATGGGGATTACTTTGAATCATATTAAATGACTACGTGTTTAACTTTTTTCCTTCTGAGTTATTCTATGAGTCCTGGAAATTAAAAGCCAGACCTTGTATATTTTATCTGATAGATGTATCGATAGCACCATATCACTTGGTGAAAAACTACTAAGAAAGGATTTTTTTTTAGGCACAACTACATCCCTTCCCAGATTAGATTAAAAACACGGCATGATTTCTTGTTTGAGTTCCATCAGCTTACTAGAGATTTATTGCAGTTGAGACAGACCATCTTTAAACCACCTTTTTTTCCCAGGTACTCTAAAATTTGCTACTGCGAATTTCAACTTGGTATGCCCTGTCCGTAAACATATTTCTATACATACCGAGCTCAATATTTCACTTCAATATTTTAAACTATTTGGATGTATTGAAGAATTCTACGACAAGGAATTCAAACAATAATGTGCAGTACACTTCAAATTTGAAAGAGAGAAAATATAAAAAAAGATTTTCCGATTTTCGTGAGAAGAAAGTTCTTATTAAAATTATCTTCTCTCCTTTTCCAGCAGATATTGGGAATGTTCCACCTATATTTCTTTAGAATTTATTAACTTGCAAAGTGTGTGTCTTTCTAGTAAAATGCTAGTTTCTTAAATACACTACTTTAATTGATGTTTATTCAAAGTATGTGGCCAAAGACGAGTAATTTTTGAGATTCTATTGTTCAAATCTTTTATTCTGAGCAACATTTATGCATGTGAATGGCTTTTCAAAGTGTAAATTGAACGCTTCTAAAAGTTCTAAACGGAACAGGTGATTTTACTCTTCTAGTTTCGTGCTTGTTTGAAGAGCTACTATTAGTTGTCCTACAGAAATGGAGATGAGTGATTTGGTGTTAATTAACAAAATGCTTTGTAGCAATAACATTTTGACATGATTTCAACAAAATAGCTCCCAAAACAGTTAAATTAAGGAAAGTTTACATTTTGATGATTAATAATTTCAGATGGCAAAGTGATTTAAAAAAAGGTCAGTTATTTGTATAGAATTGACTCCTAAGTCTCGTCACTAAGAGAATATTGTGACTAATCACTGTGGATGTATTTTTGTTAGTAAATCAGCGAATGTCGTTGAGAAAATAGTGGCATCAGTTTTTGTTTAAAAAAAATAAATATAAGACATTTTACACTTAATTCACTATACTTTAAAGTCGGCCATTCTTGAACTAGTTTTGCAGACAAACGTCCTTTATTAATATAGCTGAGCTATCTATAAACAATAGATGTATCAAAACGTTTGTCATTGTAAGCTTCTTTCATTAACTTAATTGTTTCCAAAGTTTTCTTAAATGATAGCAAAATTTTATGACACAAAGAATTTCTTTGTTTAAAACTGAATCATTTACCTCAATTTCAAGTGGGGAAATAAAAAACCTTTTTTTTATTTTTTAAGGCTAACGAGGCTAGGAAAATGAAATAGTCGACTTCTTTTATACTATTTTTGAATAATTACACAACATTTTGAAAAAAATCACCTGCAGTTTCTTTTTCACTTTATTTAGATATGAAACTCTCTCTCTTTTTACAAATGAAATGCTTAATATTTTTAAAATAAGAAACACATAACGCAACTTCTTAAACCGGTACATATTTGTGGTATAAAAATAAAAATTCACTCATATCTCGTATTTGATTTTACATTTTTTATTAGTAAAATTATTTTGTTTTACGGAAATGTATATAAAATTGTACAGATACAATTTCTAACACATTTCCAAGAGTGCAATTTTAAATAGATACTACTCTATATTAATTTCTTAGAGACAAGGAACGTGAAATTTTTTGCTTCTTTTAGAATATTCATGAATGCTCATTCAACATTTTAAGAAAATCACGTGCTCTTGTATGTTTTACTTTCACGGTGTTGCCATTACGTAAGAAATTTTTGTTTTTATGATATACCTTTTGTATATATCATTTTATAAAATATATTGCCCTTTTAAATTTGATATACATTTTTTCGATTTTTCTTCGTGATTTATAAATTTGCGGTATTCCTCATATTAAAATAATAATTCTGTTTTACCACTTTTTAAATAAAATTTATTGCAATCCCCATCTTAAAGAAGGTTTAAAACATATGAATATTAGGTTGGGGAAAAAAAAATCTATTATTTTTTTTGATGAAAAAATCTATTATTTTACACCGATGATTGTAGTGTTCAATATTTTGTTCAGTATCGATCTTACAATTTCAAATTTCTGCTCGTTGGAAAGATCACATTTCGCATAAAAAATATATTTTGCTGTTTCTTATTTAGTCCATTCAGTTATTAAGTACATAATGTTAAAAATGGGAGTCAGAATAAAAAGAGAAAATGTAGTACATTCACAGATTTTCTTTGATAAAGGCGAAAATACAAGTTAGATAGTTGATAATCGAGATTACGTATAATTTTGGTTTCCTTGATTCAATTCCAAATATATTTGATATTCAAGATGTGCCTCGAAAAGATAATCCAATAATTAAAAGAAAAGGTAAACAAATTCTCAAAAATATAGATAAAAATCACAAAAATGTCAAAAATTGACTAGCATGTTAGACCAACAGCAAGCAGTTTGAAATCACTTACACAAAACTAATAAAAAACATGCAAATAAAGCCTTGAAGTTCATGTGAAAATAATGGATTTATTTTTCTCCAATTTAATATATTCTTTGTACTTTATACATAAAAATGGCTTTACAAACATATCAAGGTAACTTTTACAAAAGAAAATTTATGAGCTAATTGAAATTTTCAGCTTTAATGCCTCATTTAGATAACTATTTGAAAACCATTAAATCTTAAGCAAAAATAAAATTTACATTATAAAACAAATAAAATTAATCTAAGGCCATTCTGCGCCAATATATTTCCAATACATTTACTTTTTTTTCAGTCAAGGATTGTTGAATTTAAGACTATTCTTTTTTTAAAAAAAACCAGGTAAATTTTAAGTCTATCAAAATTATTTACACTTGAGAAATAATCTTCTGTAAATGAGGGATAAAACACATTCAATTAAATTATTTTTAAATAATAAATATCTATCTAGCATACTTAGATTTTGATAAAGATATTTTAAGTACTTAATTACAAATAACTAAGCCTTTCTACTTTTTTAATTGATTACATTTAAAAATTTTGAACATTCTATATAAACTGTTCGTGAACAATTTTCTGAGCAAAATTTGTTCGTACATGTACAAAATTAGAATGATTACAAAGCTTTTCTTATATGTTTACGAACTTGAGATTTCTATGTAAGACTTTTCGACACTTTATTGAGATATTTGCAAAAAATTCATACATTAGAGGAAGTCAGACTCCCGCATTTGGTAATAAATTGAAACAGTACCACAAAATCTTAGGGGCCCTTCCCTCCGCAGAATTTAATTCCAGTAAAAAGAGCAATTATACTATCCAAATACAGAGGGATACTGTTACCGATTTCTCCATTAAATAGGAGTTTATTTTACTTGGAGAAAATGTATTAAAAAAAGAGAATGCAATATTATTTATTTTTACATTCCATAATTTGGAATGGACATTTTGTAATACTAGTAATAATTATACTACTAGTTATTAAAAAAATTCTAATTCGACTGTATAAAATACAATTCAGTATTTTATGATATTCGAAATTTCAATAATTGGTACAAAATTTTTAAATAAAGTATAAAAAATGCCGTACTTATATCAAAAGAACTAAATACAAAATATTTATCTATTGATATTCATGAACTATTTCTTACATGGCGATTGAAATCGTTACATTCATACATTGTACTTGAACGTTTCTACATAAAGTGTGCAATAATAACGTTGAAAGAATTTTGGAAAAAAAGGATAAAATATACTTGAAAAATTAAAAAGTTCTTTTCTTCGATTTTATTAAAATTGATGTTTATTTTCTCTTTATGAAATAACGAAGAACTTTCATAATGGTATACAATTTATTCATAAGAGTTATGTGAAAATTTAGATCATTAAAACCATAAATAAATCAATAATTGACGCTTTTTTCCCAATTTTTGAAATTGAATCAAAGTTTAGAGCACAAATCCAATATAAATCAATTTTTATTTAAAAAAAAACAAGCAAATGAAGTTATTTAAAACTTAAGTAGTATATTATTTTCTACTCAAATTAAAGGAAAATCATTCATAATAAAATATAACTGATACTTTTTATAAATGACAATAAAGCTAGTTTAATCATTTAAAACCTGAAGAATATATATAAATAGGCTAAATAAATTTTAAAAAATCACTTATTCGACTGTATAAAATACAATTCAACGTATATTTTCTAATATTAAACTCTTATTACTATATATACATATATATTCCTGTAAATAATATTAAATGTTTTAATATGTACACGTACTTAACGATTCCAAACTTAGAATAACACCGAAATAATGGCATGTGCAATATTTTCAATTAAAATTCAAATTTTTAATCAAGAGACTATATAACGAGTGCAAAACCTTTTCATAAAATTTTTATAATAAAAGAAAAAGGATTTTTTTATACATTATTATTTATTATTTTAAATGAATTGTAATGTAAGTCAATATAAAGAAATTATATTTATGTCATTCCCATTCGTGTAAATCTGATGATTTCGCTAAGTTAAATAAGGATTTTTTGTTTTGAATTTTAAAAACATGTATAAATTTCAGTTTCTTTAATCTTTAATTTTATTTGAAAAATTTCAAAATTTGTAATTGTGGACTCTAATAAATATGCCATTTGGTTTGCAATAAATTTATCGTAATAATTTAACGTACTTAATACATGCACTGAAATATTTCGATTCAGATTAACCAGTGAAATAAATTTTTATTTGTTCTTTTTTTTTTTTTTAAAAAAAAAGATAAAAGGTTGTAATTTATAACTAAAGTTATTTAGTTTCGTGTTATCAAAAAGTATTCAGCTAAGAAAATTTGTCTTCCTAATTTTAACTATAGAAAAAAAATTATATTTATCTATCATAAATAAAGAAAACAAATAATATTTATAATTATGAGCTAAAATTCTTAACGTAAATTATCATTTATTAATGAATATTTCATTCCTTTTGATTGTTGAATTATAAAAACGTATAAATATAATGCAATCGGTTTTAGGATATGGGCAGAAAACAAATGAATTAATTACAAATGTTCTAATCAAAATTTTGAATGGAAACTTAATTTTTATTTTAAGTTAATCTGAAACTAAAATCCTAATATGCTTCAGCCCATTCTATGCAATCACTCTCAATTCAACCGCGAAGAAAATTTCAATGAACCAACAAAATAAAGGTAAAATTGGTGTTTCATAAACATGCTCCATACTTTGGAAAGCAAGGTTTTATATTTCAACTATGCACTTGAAATACAATTTCAATTTCAGATTTTGATTTATATAAGTTCCAATAAATTTCTTTTTGAAAGTTTATGTCGTGTATGGAAGTTTATTACGTATATTTATTTACATGTCTTCAATATATATGGGATTATGATTAAATTTTAAAATCATTTTGAAAGTTAAAGCCTACTTTTTATTTCAGAAATTACCATGAAAAAAATTTGAATATTGAAAATAAAATTATTTTCACCCTTGAAGTAAGTGAGATATATTGTGTCAATATGAGCGAATTATGGATCCCTTATTTTAAGTTGAAGCACTTCTTACGGCAATGAATGAAAGACAGTTAAAATGCCTTGAGCAGAAATCAAGGGGAAAGATGTTTTAATTGCACTGATGTGCTAAGGAAGTCTCCCCAGTGAATCCTTGGGTGTCCTTGTCACATCAAACGAACGTAGGACAATGGCAGATAAGAGTGAGTATGGCCTCAGGAAAGTCACGTGGCCATCGCTGTGGGATCACTTTCACAGATATTAGCGCATCCTCCTGTCTAGTAAAAAGTTAAGGGTTTTGATTCCCTGGGTCAGATGTCTAGATAAATGCAGCAGGAGTGGTAGGCAAATGGAACTCTCCCCACGGAGCAGCAGATAACAGGTGGGAAAGAGACTCCAAGTTGGGATAAAGATGCCCAAGGGGGGAAAAGTAATAAAAATAAACTGCGTTGACAGAAGAATGGGATAAGCGTCTACTTAAAGGTGATTTGGTAATAAAAAATGTCAAACTGTGTGTTTTTAGAAATCAATCTTTACCACTAAATAAACAAGACTATATGTCAATACCGCTTTCAGAAAATTCAAAAATTGCCCCCAATAGGTAACATAATATATAATTGCTCAAAATATAATGTTTGAAAAAATCGAAAATTGCAAGAAAAATTTTATTATCTTGGAATTTTTGTATTTTTAAATTTTAAAGTTCTCTTTTGAATGATTTGTTAACATTAGATATGGCATAACGTATTGTAATCAGAAAAAGAATAAGAAAAGAAGGCCTAATATCTTCATATTGCTGTATATTTTTGAATTCTTGAATATGGAGCATAATCTCGAGTTCAAAAGATTTCGATGGAATATTTTAAGAGGTCACAATGTGGAAGTACTTTATATTTCCACGAGCGAATATAAACCGTCAAAGCATTAAGTAATGCAAACAAATTTTAAATGTGAATTTAGTTCATAAATAAAATCCCCTCACATAAACCAAAAATCTCCAACCAATAAAAATTTTGTAAAAGAGTCTAAAAAAATTATCACTTCAATTTGTTTAGTTTTGTTGAAGATTTCTTACTTCTGAAACATTACGCTAGAATTTTCACTAGCATGATTACTTTATTTAAAACTACAGATTAGCATTGCTTATTGCAATTTTCGTTATTATTTTATTTTGATACACTAGGTAAAAAGTAAAAGAGATGTGAATATGATTGAATGGAGAAATTTTTCAATGATATTCACCCACTGCTTGGTATTTATTTTAACTTTTACTAAACACACATACTATTAATGATGCAGTTATACGTTTCATTTCATGAAGTATTTTTTAACATCTTAATTTATCAAATATTATAAGTCAATAAAATGGATCTTTTTATAAGAATGTAGAAAAAACATTTATTGTAAAATTATTAGTTTTTAGCAGATAAATTTTATTAGTAAAAATGTATGAGAATAAATGCTTTTAAACGACAGGAAGTTAAAAATTCTAATGAAAAAATAGTGAAAAACTATTTTAAAATAAAAATACAAAAAATTAAGTCATTTTATAAACATTCTTTCACTTTGTTTCATAATTTTATTCTTCTATGTTAAATTCTTCCCCTAATTGTTTTAAACTTCTTTACTTAACAGTCTGTCAGTTTACAAAAATGTTTTATAATAAATTTACAGAGATTCATCATATATATATATATATATATTTTTGATCTCAATTCATATAATCTTCAAGACTTTTAATTGTACTTCAAGACATATTTTAAAATTTAGATATTAAAGGGATATCCAGTTTACAAATATTAAGCATGAAAGAATTACTATGTTCTCGATGTTTTGACACAAAAGACTAATTTATTTTAGGCCTATATTTTCTTACGAATCTTTTAGATAAAGTTTGTGACATCTTGGAATAATACTTTAATGAACAAGATTTTCATCCCATTTTCTGTAATTAAGTTTACAGATAAAGGCAGATAGGCAAAGCTATGAATCCAACCAATTCTATATTTCAATTTTAGATAATTTTTGATGTCCAGAAATTAAACCCTAGAGTACATAATTTTGGTTGGTTGGTTGGTTGTGTTTTGTGGCGCAAGGTCCAAAAAATACAAGCTGCGCCAGTACATAATTTTGAAAGCATGTTACTAAATCTTTAGGTAAACTTTATTATTTAGAAATTTTTATTCAATCAACATCAGTCCTTTATTCGATAACATTTTATATCATTTATATACATCAACAATCTTCAAAATGTGTTATATTTTTAACTACACACATTTTTTAATTAATTTAGCTTATTATTTGTATTTCCTTCAGTTTTATAAGAATGCATCTTTGATATTAACCTCAGTTTTAGAAGAAAACAATTATTCTATAATTCTTTCTCATTTTCTCTAAATTATCCTAATATGTTCGCATTTACTCATGGAATAGCATTTCTACTGTTTTTCGATAATCTCATATATTAAAATAGTCAATCATTTATTTTATATTTCAAATTTATTCATTTTTTAAACATTATATATAAAACTGATTGCATCCATGTATAAAAAATTAATATTAGTTTCAATTACAGGTTTCAAAACGTAATGATGAAAATCATACACTAAATGCTTTAATATATGAAAGTTCATTAGAAGAAAAATTGGTTTGACGAATTTTACTTTAATTTGTATACGTGAAACGACTAAATGCTCACCAAATAAAGTTTTCCTTATAGAACTAGTTTGGCAAACAATTTTCTTACTTGTTCTTTATAATGACGAATAATTTATTTTCACGTTTTTGATTCCTTTTAAAAATAGATAGTTATTCATAAGTTCATAAAAATCTTTTAAAAATCGTTTGCTATTTTTATACACTTCGGAATACCGAAAACGATTTTTTTTCCATACAAACTGAATGTTTAAATTGTTTATTGTTTGACAATTTTAATGTTTAATTTGTAACTTAAAAGATTTTATGTATTTCTGTCAGTTTTAATCCCATTATCAAATACTGTTTTAAGCATTAATTATTTAATTTAAAGTGTTATGAAGAACATATATTTTTTATCATATAGGGTTGTTAATAGATCCATATAGAATTCTATTCTCTGCGGCTACAGGCAAATCTAAATGATCCGAAATATTTCAGAGTATTTCATTTTAACTTATAATATTGTTTGAATCAAAATATACAGTAATGAAGTGAAAAGACAAACAATATTACATTACTGTCATCTGTGTGAGTTTATTTCTTCTAAAAAGAAATTAATGGAAAATTCAACCTTATTAAACCTCAAAAGAATACGTACGTGCACACACTATTAGTAAAATGATTTACCACGAGATGCGTAACGCAAGTGCTCAAAGTGTGTACCACCCGTCCGTAGACAGTGTTCATAGCTTTCACGCAGATCTTCACACATATCTTGAAACAAGGATTGCTCCTGCAAAAGGAGATTATTTTTCTCATATGATGCAGTCACAGATCTTGATAGCACTCTCCTTTAACTAGTAAGCTTCAAGTGATGGAAGATAGGAGAAATGGGATCGATATAGGAAATCAGTATCATGTAAACTGATTCGTCCTGAAAAGTGTTCCTGGAGATGGCTAGATTCTCCAGCCGTATGAATGGTCACTCAGTCCTATTGGTACCATTGTTTATTCATTAGAATATTTTTGCACGACAGAACACTCTCAAATCGTAAAGAAATGATTGTATCACTAAAACCCTGCAGCGCTCTTAGATGACTGCAAGACATTACAAGAACAGCGTAAATTCGTAACAATAGTCAGTCATAGTCAGTTTTGAGACACATTTTCCAAACCTTGCTCACCTTCATGACCTCTTCCGCATTAGCATAAATAAAATTCTAAATTATGAATACCTTTTCCTTCTTTGAGACACCAACATTTAACAACAGCTTCACAATATAACTTATTTCTCACGACTTACTAAAACGGGTAGCTATGTCTTGTCAATAAACACAACCACGCATTAAAGATACGTGAGTTTCCGTACTATATATTATTGTCCATACCATATATATATACTCTTAGATTTATTTGGAATATTTGGAACAATTTCTTATTTGCAGTCATTAGAAATAATCATTAAACCTTTTAAATTTACCATAAGTAAAATATTGACTCCTTTCTCAGTTGTATAAATTATTTATACCAAAATGCATTAAATATATAATAAGAGCCTACATTTTTACCATAGTTTATGATTGTTGTTAGCTTTTTCATCTCAATTAAAACACTGAGAAGTACTCATTTAAGATTTTTTCCCTTTTCTCTAGGCTGATAGATTTTCAACATTAGGAGGTATTATAATCATGTAGTATAGCTCCATCTCCTTTTCCTTTGTTTTTAAAATTTCATTTTGAGATAATGCAATACCTATCAAATATTTCAGGTGGGATCTAATCCCACTTGGTCACTCGGCCCACTGGATAGGGGTCAACATACATATCTCTGAAGTTTTCTAACATATCTGGTATTCTTAAAATATCTGAATTTTACTAATTTTAGTACATTTACCAACATTTTTAGTATCAAATATTTTTCAAGTAATTATAAGTTCATTTATAATCTTTATCAGAAAATTATTTTCATACATTGAATTATGTTGAGATAGAATTTATTACATGATAGAATTATACATTAAATTTATGTTGAGATAACAAATTCCGTTTTTTTTTTTTATGTTTCTTCATAATACAAAAATAATTGCAATTTTTTTTATGTAAAATTTAATTTTTCCAGACACATTTTAAATTTATCGAATTATTTTTATTAGAATTCTCCTGTTTTCCGTTTTTTGGTATACTTCTGACTCAGCTAGAAGACAAATTTGAATAAATTAATCATAAATTTCTGGTCAAAATGTATTGTTAATGTCTTAAATTTCAGATCAGTATTTAGAATAACTTCATTATTTGATTTGTACCATTGAAGCGTTTTTACAAAGAGATGAAAATTATAGCTTGCTAAATTACAATAAGAATGAGTAAGAAATTTGACATCCCAACAACGTTATATAATCTTCCTATATACTTTCTGTGCTTTAAGGAGAATATGGTCTATAAAAATTTTCCATCGTTTGATTTATCGAAATAAAATACTTTTTGATCCATCGGAAGAAATACTTTTTTCAGTTTCAGTGATTTTGTCTAAATCTACCATGTTTTTTATACCTCTTCATATCTTTTGGTCAATAAATTTTCGATCAGGTTATTAATATCCCTTTATGTTCTTAACTTAAAGTCTAAGTCTCTGATTCATAAACATCAGCCAATTTGATCGGTTTGATTACAGTTTTATACACCAATAGTTTCGTCTACCGTGTTATTGCTTTATGTCTTATTAGTTTCTGTAATGCTAAAAAGCTGAGGTTACCAGTATTATTCTTTTAGTTGATTTGAGGCATCATATCATTATTATCTGTGAAAATTGAACCCAGATAATTAAACTCTCCGTAACTCTTTCAAATTTAGTTTATCTATTTATCTTAAGTTCAGTATCTGTATCGGTTTATTTACAATTCTTTATCATATATTTAATCATTTTATATTGATTTCTAATTCAAAAACATCAGCTTCCGTAACAAACTTAATTCAATCAAAGCACTTATGTTTTTAGCTATCAAAATAACATCATCTGCAAATGCCAAAACTTGTGTCATTTTGTTGAAAATTTCACCACTTCTGTTTGATAGTAGGTTGTGCATTAATTTCACCAGACACACGTTAAGAAAAATATAAATAACATTTTCTTAGCACCTCAATCTAGTCACTATATGGAATTATTTTGACACTTTATTTTGAGCCTCTGCTTTTGCCTTAATTAAAGCAACTGTCATTTTCACTAACCTAATCATTTTTTCGGGGACATTAAATTCACGTAAAGCTGTTAGCAACTCTACTCTATTTATTGAATCATAAGCTTGTTAAAATCAATATAAAGTTGGCATATATTTTAGCTTTAACATATGAATATATTTTTAATTTTTTTACTGTTCTATTTGTCTTCAGTTGAATCTCTCTCTACATCTTTATTGCATTCCCTTTTTAACTTTACGCCTATAGTCTTAGAATAATTATCTTTATTTTCTTTACTACCTAACTTCCTCACATTAAAATTTCCTTGTTTATCTCCTCTTGTTTGTATTTCAAATCTTTGAAGTATCTTGTTTATAATTCATTATTACCAAAAAGTAATCAGTATCACAATAAGCTCCCCTCTAGCTTCTGACATCTGAAACATCAGAAGCATGTCTTTTATAGATTATGATACTGTCAATTTAATTTCTTCTATTTTCATAAGGGTAAATCCATGTTTACATATCAGTGGCGTATGCTTTAACCACAAACATACGTCTGTGGTTAAAACATATGCTACTGATAACCATGTTATTGTTTGTAGCAGAGTCCACTGTTCTTATTCCATTTTCATTTCCGGTCTCATGCAAGCTAAAGCAACCAACTGTTGGTCTGAATGAGACATCCTTCCTTTTTTAACATTTAGATCCCCTAAGAAAATTTTTATATCATGCCGAAGTACATTTAATATCTCCCTGTTGAATTTCTTATAAAATTCACTATTCAGTTCTTCCACCGCTTCTTCAGAAAATGCATGCTTGCTGAACAAAGTAATGTTAAAAAAATCAACTTTGAATCTTAAAATGCAAATTCTTTCATCTACTGCTCGAAAATCAATTACTTCATTCTTTACCCCTCTTCTTATCGCAAACTTAGTACCATGGGTGTTTTAACAAGATTAATAAAACATCATTAATAAAAAAGTATCTTCCCAAATCAATAATTTTGCTCTAAATTCAGCTTACCCCCTGCATCCCCAAAATATCCAATCTATATTTATTATATTGTCTCTGTAGTTGTCCTATGGCACTAGCGCGAAACAAACTCAAAACAGTCCAAGTGCTAAAACTTAAATCGTTAATCCGTTTCCATCACCCATTTTGCCTGTCAGCTTTGCATATTCTTGCAAGAAGCTTCCAATGATATTTTCTTCCAAAGAAAGGCTGTTAGCCCATTGTCCAACCCACAATCCATAGGACCAGGCTTCTTTATTTATAAACTCTCAGGAGGCATGGGTGCCAGCTATACTTCCGAACACTGGATGTGGACTTTAGACGCCTCTTACAACACGATTACTATTCGCGTTGGGAGTATTATTTCGCACCCGGTCATCACAGGGATTCCATTGTTTAAAAAAAGTCTATGGGGTGGATCCCAATTGAATCACAAAATTATTAAAAATATGGTATGGTATCGTTTAAAATTAAATATATGACATTAGACTAAGCATGAGAAACATTATATGGCTTATTACTTTTTTCCTCAAGAATTCAAATTGTTAAAAATTAAACGTTTCTGTGTGAAACTTGTGTTACTGATGTGAAGTTGAATTTTCTAACACCTGCATTTCATAGAGGTAAAACTGATAATAAAATTACAGTATGTAGTTTATTGTTATGATGCGAGATCCAAATTTCCAGATATAAGAAATAAGTAATAGTTTTACAACTTTTATTACAGAAGAAAGTAGCATTGTTGGATGAAGTAATCTCGTTACAGGTTTAGTATTAGTAGTTAGTATTATATTCCTTATTGCTAGTGATCTTGCCTATGGATTATTCCTTATTAACTCCAGATATACAAATCTAATGAAATAAAATAGCAAATCCTCTGCTAGTAAGGGAATCTGATGTATCGAAAATCTGAAATACGAAAAGATTAATGTTAGTATCCCAAAGCTCCTAAAATACGTAGGCTGGTAGTATACATGCAGAATTTGTGATTGTTTTTAGAATCAAAGTTTTAAAGCACCGTAGCTTCAACAATGATAATGCAGCAGGAGATATAATTCAGAGTACTATCATAAATGTAGAACTCTTAGTCAATGAGTCTAACTGTTGTAGATGCATTTGTCATTACTATGATATACGAAAATACTGACAGAACTGACAAGAACTGAGCTGTTAAAAAGTATAGTAAAATTTTTTGCCAAATTTCCTATATTATGAATAAGTATTTTTAATTCCCCAAGGCGGTTTTAAAAGGAATTTAAAGATATGTATGTCACATACCTTGTTTAATAACAGAAGAGTTTTAAGTCGAATAAGAAATGGTGAAATAAATAATGGCTAAGCACTGTACAGACATTTAAAAGCAGGAGTAAGAATCATGAAATATTATCATAAGACATAATCTTAAAGTAATAATTGAGAGACAAAAGCATTTTTCTAAGGTTTAATAATAACTGGAAAAAAAATCTAAGAAATACTTTCATAACACAAGAGTAGCTAATTTGAGATAAATTTAAAAATTGGTATAGATTCGTTGAAGTAACACCCAATATGCATTCAATATGAATTTGATAGCATTTGAGAAATTTAAGCAATCGTCTACACTTCTCTCACAGATATAAGACAAGTGGAAGAAAAAAATTTTGTCAAATATCACACCCAAGGATTTTACATCATAGACCCCAGGTATAGGAATATGCAAACAACAGTCATTGTGAAAACTATTTTTCTTGTAGAAATAGACAAAATGGGTGACTAGTGACAAAGTAAGGCCATTCCTTACAAATCATGCTGATATTTTATTAACAGCTACTTTTACTTTTCTCTCAATTAAAAACCAATTTGATCTATGGTAAGGTATTTACAAGCTATCAAAACATACAAAATACTGTATCCTTAGAACGATAGATGTAACTAATGAAGGATCTTACTGATATGAGGGTTAAAAATATTGTGATTCAAATAATATTACCCTGAGGCTTGTACTCAATTTGAAGGAAAAAATATTGAAATAGAAACTATACTGCTCAAAACAATTAAGGGATATTGCGCTTCTTTATACTTTCACTTATAAATTTTCTCACTAACTTTAAACTTCTTATAAACTTTCACTAACAGCCGGGAAGATTGATTTGATATCCGCATGTCTTAATGATCACACAGCAACACCACAAGCTGTTGGTCAAAGAATGAGATCATTTGCAAGACAACAAGTGCCTGATGGAACAATATGATTGGGTTTGCAGCAACATGAACTGTCATCTCCACGACTATAGTTTTGACTGTCATTGATGATATATCATAGACAGTAGTATCTTCAATTATTTGATTAAAGACAAGTCTTGAAGCAGGAATAGAGTAATTTTGTGTGTTTTCAAACGAATCCCAATACCTGTTTACAAAATCAATTGGGGCATGCTTGTTTGGTGCATCGTGGACCTAGCTAGCTTTCATTCGGTATACTGGAGTGAATGTGCAGAAATTCACAGGTTACACACGTATGTCAAGTCTTGTTTGGCATTTTGAAAATAGCCATTATATTTCTGTTACGGTATATGACCTAATCCTTTGAGTCTTGTGGAACATAACGTTTCAGTTGGATTATACGCAACGATATGTTGCTCTCCAGATCTCTCACTAATAGAAATGTAGGATCAATGGTTGTCAAAAGAGTGTCTTGTCACCATACGAAATTCATTATAGGCCCTGATGTTAAGCATGAACTTATTATCCAGTCATTATGGCTAAGAGTGGTTGTTCTTGGAAATAATTTCTTTGGATCTGTTTTCGAATTCCTGGAAAATGTTTTTTATTACTTTTTATTTTTGTATAATATATTTGACTAATATATATGATTTGATTATTTATATTTAACCTAGGTGTAACAATTTTAATGCAAGTAATGTTGAAATTTAAAATTCAAAGTATATCAGAATATTTTGATTTATGCAGATTTTGAAAAGATAAATAATTGTCAACTATGTCTGTCGCAATCAAACACCTTCAAATGAAAAAAACTTGAAGCAATTAATTTATTAAATAAAATTTTATGATTAATAATTTTTATATGTTAAATATGAAGGAATCGAAGGAGTTAATATATTTGTATACATGAGAAATATGAAGGAAACTAAAAAACTTATTGACGAAAAACCTAAAAAAATTTAGAAAAAGAAAATATGATACATGCTTAAGAAAAACACTGTAGAACCAATGTTCATCATCTATGTTGAAATGATATTCCCTAATGCAGAAACTAAAAAATATTGCCAAGAAATTTTATCTTGCAATTCCTTTGATTATGAAACAAAAAAGATGCTTGTTGCTCTTTCTATATATGATAGATGATCACTTTGCTCTATTATTTTTATTTTTAAAAAACTTATATCCATTCTATACAGCATCTTATATTAATTGTTTAATTCTATTTTAAATTTTATAGGTGATTTTAAATTTGTTGTGTTGAATTAATAAATAATATTTTACCTAACCTATTGTGACTTACTGTGAAAAAAATGCCTGTATATTTATTTTATTATTAGACATTCTCTGAATAAGAGGTTCAACAACCAATATATGTCGCAAAGATCCTTATAGTTCCCTAGAGAACCAAAGTTTAAAAGCGTTTAAGACTTTCACTGAACAACTAAAATTCTTACTTAACAATGGTCTTCTTTTTATATACACGTATCAAATATTGGAATCAGAAAAATGAAATAGAGAATTATAGATATCTTCAAATAAATAATTTACATATTGGAAAACTTTACAAAATTTTTTTAAAGAAATTCTTATTCTTATTCTGGTGAAAAATTAGATCTTATTACCAAAAGTAATTAGTTGTTACGATTATGTAGATTCTGAAAAAAATGAAATAAAAACACACACAAAAAAATATTATCTTCTTAATATAAATTTTTATAGTATAATTTATAAAAATATAAATATGGTAGCATAAATTATGAAAATAAGTTATCTGATGAAGATTATAAATGAATACAAAAACAAAAAGTATTTGATAGTAAAAATTTTGGTGAATATACTGAATTTTATGAAAGGAATTATTCATTATAAATCATCGGAATTCATTATGAAAATACAAGATCTTTTAAAAACTTCACCAATTTGTATTTAAACAATTATGATCTAGATTCCCCTTGGTATTGTCCCAGGATTATCATGGGATGCAATGTTAAGACCAATAAAATTAAATTGGAATTACTACATGATTATGATAAAATTTTACACTCGAAAAAGGTCTAGAAAGAGGAATCTGGATAGAGTACTTTTTCATGTTGTAACAAATAATAAAAATAAAAACTAGAATCTAATTATTTAAAGCGCTTAGATAATCCATCATTAATATGACTAAGCAATGAGTCACTATTTGACTTTTGGCAAAGTGAAAGGTTTAATGATGAATCTGAGATTACACACAAATATTAGAAGTTTATTCTGAAAATCCTGAGAGAGAGAAAAAGATTTTGCCTCCTCCCTCTCCCTAAGTTTGCCTTCAGTAGTTGAAAATCAAATTCCAAATAGATCTAAGACAGTAAACTATTAAAAATAAATGTGTTCTTCATAATGTAAACATGGGGTACCTCTTAATATATGAAATACTTTAACAAAAGGTTAAAATTGACAAAAAAAAATACATAGATTCTTACAATTTAAGGACTCCAGTTGATTTAAAAATTACTCAAATTAAATACCAATGTGAGTAAAAAGTGAAAACGATTTTTATAAATTCATGATATTTCGATTCTCTATTTATAAAAAGTGAAAAAACGAAAAATGAGTTATACGCAAATGTATTGTAATAAGGAATCTGGTTGAAAACTGGTTTCTTCAACCAATTCTATAAGGAGAATTATATTTGATGAGAAATTAGAAACTGTAAATATATGAATCAAACTAAAATAAAATTTTATAAAACAGTCTGTTAGAATGAACAAATTCGATTTATCAAAATAATTAATATATGGTTGCCATTATAATGTTCAGAAATATGAAAACAGAGATCTTAATTTATCATAAATTTTAAATATTATGTTAAAACTTTTGTGAAGATACGAGATCAATTATTGGTTGTTTTGATACAACACATTAACAAACAATTGATATTCTAATCTTCAAGTAAATAGGAATAAATTAGGATAATTTAAATATGAAAATAGCGGAAAATTCTGGAAAAAAAATTTGTAAGCTAATGATCAAAAAGATAGGCTGCTAAGACTGGAAAGAATGTGTGAAAAAAATTTAAAGGTGTTAAACTATATGTGTAGTTAAAAGCAGAATATCGTTCCAAAGATCCTAAAAAAAAAAAAAAATTTTTTTTTAAGAACATTACTGATTTATGAATTTCATTAGAAGTATATTACACGCATTGTATTCAGCTCAAGTCAATAAAATAGCACCATCACATAAAAATGATAAAATATAGAACTTATGAAAAAACATAAGTTATAAAGTTATAAAAAAACAAAAATATGTAAAATATCATTTGTAAATAAGATTCTTTAATGAATAAATAAAAGGATGGTATTACTCTTAATTAATCAAGATTTTCCTTTCCCCAAAGGAATTTAATGAGAGTGGTCAGTGGGTTTCTCATTTCATGCATGTTTGATTTTGATAGAAAAAAAATAATTTATATTACTTTTTATTTTATTTTTAAATTATTCCAGATAACAATTTACTACTAAAATGGAAAATAAATAGTTAGAGAAGAGTTAAATCATATGAAGTTGGACAGTGGAAGCATTGGAATTTATTGACATTTTCAATAATTTGATTGAATTAGTAAAAAATGATAAAAGCTATATTTAGCACTTTTATTTTTAGAAAATCTAAGAGAATAAATAAAGGTTGAAAAACTTTGCTGAAATAATAATGAAAACTATAAAGCATTAGGAGCATAGAAAAAGGTGAACAAATGCGCAATTATAATTTGGATATGTTTTACATTCTAATCTTTTATTTTGCGTAAAAAATATGTTACGAGATAAAAATTGTTTGTAAGTAATATAAAGTTTTATAAAAGATTTTGTATCTAAAGAAACGAATTTGCCAACATATTAATTTTAGCGTTGATATACATTTTGCTAGAACATTTCTGACATTCCTTGGAAATCAGAGCAAGTCTTTTTCTCTAATGATTCTGTGAAAACAATGATTTCCACTGGACAATCCCTTTAAAAAACACAATATCACTGAATGACTAGTGCTGATTACATGATCTAGGAAAAAAATCAATCGGTGTCAGATACCCAAATCAACAGTTGTTTACTGGGATCCAATACAAGATTTATATTGCATCTGGCAACCATGGGCCCGGATTCCATGCACGAGAATACATAGAGCAAGAGTTATAAAATAATAACACTACTTTGAATAGAATAATCAGCGCATTTGAACAGAATAGAGCCTATCTGGAATATATTCGAGATATATCTTTATAATTTGTGCAATCCTCCTCATTTCCACCTCCTCAGAAGCAGTTTCACGTACAGTATCATAAGGCCACGGTGACTTGCTTGGCGTCATTCTCGTCGTCAGAAGTTAATGAGTTCGAATCTCAACCAAATATCAATCGCATTCACTAATGGTGGCAGATACACGTTAAATAAATCACAATGCCCTCTAAGTGAAATAATACATCTGGAGGTGCCAAGTCAAGCATTGGGTATCTTCTGCTTAATCCTGGCTTATAAATCAAAAGATTTTCACCCGGCTGCTTCAACTTAACAGGTAGAGCCTAAATCTGGGCTAGATACAGAGAAGTATGGAGGGACAACAATACACTCTATCATAAAGCATGATACCGACTAGAGTCAAAACGTTTGATGTGATAGTGGATCAGTATTAGGAAACTTCTGGACGTTCAAGCTCAGAATTGCCGGATAAAAAATCAGAAGGCAAAATATAAAGCCAGATTAAAAATTTCATCACTCAAAAAAATTGCTAGTGTGGTAAGTCTTGAATATTGAAACTTTTTTCATTGATAAAAAGCCAAAATAAATTCCATAAAAAGAAATTATTTTCATTAAATTATCGTTGATCAAAATTATTATTTGTACTTAATTACTTTTAATTATAATTAGCATTGAGTACGAAAACAAATTATTCTTTAATTTGAATGAAATCTTAAAACATTTTGAGTTTAATACGTTAAGTAATTTGGAAAAATATTAACTTGAATCTCATTGAAAATTATAATTAAATAGAATATTTGTTAAATAAATTCAATCAAATCCAGCTTTGACTCGTGAAAGAGTTTTAAATATTTGTTTTATGTTATTAAGTGATGGATATACTAAATACAGTAAAAATAGTATATAAAAATAACAAATTTTTTATTATATTGTAGAAATGTTCACAAAAGTATTCAAAAAGAAGAAAAAATATCTGATCAATACTTTAAGATGCACAAATGAATTTTAAATTTATCCTATGGCCTCTAATATATGAACTGTTAACTTATGTGATGCGTAGAAACTCTAAATAAATATGTCAACTAAATTCTTTCCCTTCATTTGTCATTTTAAGCACTAGCGTAATATAGTGATTGTGCAGTGAGAAAGCAATTTGGTTGACATGTTAGTAAAATTCCTCTAGAAAGGCACAATTTCAGAGGACTTCAGAAGGCTGTGACGAGTCTGTCAAATGCCTTATGTTTAAAGCTATTTACCAAGATTTCTTTTGTAAGGGATTTTTTAAGAAAGATGATAAAAATGTTCCTTTTTTTTATTAACGGAATTGGACTTAAAATTTTCTCATCATATTTAATGTGGTATAATAGACCTTTTTTTTTTAATATTTAGTATGAATTTCTTTAATATTACATCAAATACGCAAATTTTAATTAAAATATTTAAAATGAATTACATTTTTTTGATAAAACACTTTATTTTATTGAAAAAGATATTAAGCAAATTTCGAAATTTGTCTTAAAATATAATTGATGAAATATTAAATTGCGAACACACCATTAGTGTAGGAAGTTTGTTTTCCCTTGTAATAAACTGTTTTAAATTATAAAACATTTAAAAAAGGAAATGTAACAAAATAATTTTTTATATTTTACGAACTTACATTATTAAAAGATATAAAAGCTAAAAGCTGAATTTGTGCTTTAAGTTTCATAATAAAGAAAAATCGCATTCAAACACGAAACATGCTAGAGAAACTTTCAATTAATTTGTTAGAAATCTGAATTTTTATTATAGTATCAAAAAAGAAATATTTTTAAAAATGCGTATGAAGAACCTCTAATACTTTACATTTGATTTGTTCATTTTAACCACCTATTATTGCCTTTAATTTGGTCACACATGCTTAGGCCCCAAGCAATAACACGTGTTCTAATATATATAGTAAGATAGCAATGTATACTATTTACATAATATGAAGAGAAAGAGCTCAAATGTAAACATAATGTGTGTGTGCCTTCTTTTAAAAATTCAGATATGTTTTGTTCACAAAATTGCCAGACCTGCTCTCTGACTAGTGAGTATCCGGCCTTGAGGTGTCAGGCCCCATGCACTTGAATAACGGGTGCATATTTTTTTTTTAAAGAAGGATTGATCGTAAACCTCTAGTCTTCTCAAAACAGGGTGATCCATCATTTTTCGGCAGTCTCACGATTCTTTTCTATTCTTTAATACCAACCCTAACCGCTTGCCTTATATCAACCACCTTACACATTACCGCCCTGAATTCTGAAAAGAAACACCTGTAATTGGCTTGTTTATCGCTCCTCATTTCTAATACACATGTATGTATGTGTGAATCTTTGTGTATGTGTGCCCTGATAGATATACAAATAGATTTTAGTATATAGTTTATTAATATCCCATGTATAATCATTCTAATTCATCGCAATTATATATTAGGGCAAGGAATCACTCAACGAATTATCGAAATTAATCAGAAAAAAAATTACTTGTATAATTTCTTAGAGTTTTGAAATGTTTATTAAAATAATTTTGTGAAAATATCATTACTGCAATAACTCAAATTGACAACAAACGCTTATTATCTAATAAATTTGTAATGTCACGAACTTTCAATGAAACCCCAAATTTATTCGATTATATTGCATAAGAGTAAAGATGAGATCTTCTGACCAAGAAATTAACACCAGTGAACTAACTAGGTTACATAAAATATGATTCCTCTAATTTCGAAAAATGAAATAGCTCATGAGATGCTTCAGTCCCTTAAACTGTAGTTTTAGGGATCAATCATCCAATTTCATTCCCATTTATGCAACAACACCACAACATACAAGAAGTCACGTTTCAATTAATGTACATAGTTCCCAGAAGAAACATTTTCATTGACCCGAACCTATCAGCACAAAAAATTTATTGCTTACTGAAGCATTGTATATGAAAAGGAAAAATCAATTCATCCTTTTACATAAATTTTTCTCCTTTTTCTAAAGTTCGTTGATAGTTATCTGGTCGCGCGCGCTGAAGTATTTAACTGGTAAAGTATTTTACGAGAGTATGAAAGTTTCATAGAATACATAATTAAACAGAGATAAAATTCTAAACACTGTGGCTCCCATATCCAATAACGAACAAACAGTTTAAAATTCTGGTGTTGCTTACGGAATTTATTGCATTGACGTAAATATCATGAAGGAATTTTTCCAATTTGATCTGTCAATAAACTAATAACATGTGAGTTAAAAAAAAAAAAAAAGAAAAGAAAAAACTAACTAAATAAGAAAAAAGACGCCCATACTACATACGTACAAATTGTCTTTGCAGAAAACAATTTTGGCACTGATACCTTTATTGAAATAGATGCATTCATGCTAAAGTATCATTCTAGTAATATATCGAAGAGCTCTTAATATCTGAAAGCCCTCTAAAATGAAATGACCTACAGGTCAAGTTTCGAAACTTCACTCAGCATTACAGTCATTTAAATCTTAAATCTCACCATAAGGCATTTAATTAAGATAAATTCCATTTGATATGAGTTTGCGGACGTCACAGTGGTTCTTTTGCATCTTATCTTTTCTTTATGGTTCAGTTGATTTTCCATGTATTTATATTAGAAGACTAGTAATTACCTAAATTTACGAGACAAGTTTACACATTACACAACAGGAAAGTACAGAATAGCATAAAAAGAAATCACCATACAATTATAGTGTTACCAATATTAGCATATGTATGCAATGAACAAATGAGAGGTGTAAGTTTGGTATAAGAAAAATATACCTTTAATATAGGGCATGATGGTCCCTAGAAGCAATACAGCACATGCAGCAATGTGTGATGCTTTCAATTATGCGGTTTATTAATTGTGTCAAAAATGTTATCCATTGCTCTTCTAAGGCAGTTGAAAGCGATTTTTAAAGTGATCACGTCATAAGTTTTTTTTTAAAATCCTCTTGTTAGAATAAATAATTAATCTATACACACACAGATATGTCAGTCAATTTTGCTCTAAACGGCTTGATATTTGATCAATATTATAATGAATAGTTCCTTAAAGGCAAAGTCATCTATATCTATAGTTTTGAACATCTAAGATATAGAAGTATCGAAGAATCTCTTTGTTAAGAGAGAATCCAAGCTACAATCAACTTAATATTATTTGATTCCTGCTCATAAGGATAAAGTGATATCCAGGGATACTACTTGGAGACATCTAGCTGAAGTTAATATTAATTGTTAACACTGTCTAAGATGCTTCGTCTGTGATTACTGAAAGTTACCAGTGTAATCTGAAAATCCAAATGATTTATTTAGATTATGTGCTAATATTGTGAATTTAAAGGATTAGATTATAAGAAACACTGTTAAGAGACAGTTATGTTACAGATGCAATCATGGTTAAAAGGGAAATATCTGACATTAAGATATAAGTTTTCTAATACTATTAAATCATTGATCCATATTTCAAAATAAGTATAGCAATTTGGATTTTATATAATATCTTCATTCTGGAGTCATTAACGATCCTAGCATGACGAGATCTTATATAACTAAAAAATTTAAGTTGATCGAATCTGATAATCATTTATTCTTGCTGATGCAGAATTGTTGATAATTTGAAAATGAAGATTTTGAATTGAATGTTTTTATCACTCTATACCCCATAATTCTAAATAATATCTTGTGAACTGCATTGGAAAACTGATTGTTGCTTTAATACATTTTCTGAGCTTATTGAAAGAGTTATATCAAGAGTTGTTCTTTATGTTTTACTAATATTATTGCCATGTCTATATGTATGCTACTTACTTCATGTATGGTACTTATGTGGATCAATAATGATTTAAAAATCAAGATATAAGGAGATTCGATTCTAATCAATAAAAAAATACTGAAAAAAATCATATGCTGAATGTTCTTTCCCCTAAAATCTTAATTATAATTATACTTATAATTTCCCCTAAAATAATAATAATGAAAATTTAAGAAAATACTAAATATGAGATCATGTAAAATAGAAATTAAAAAGAGAAAAAAAATGGAGGAATTTGGGGCTGAAATGAAATCGAAGATGTTTCATATGTATATCGTCCTGCGTGTGTAGGTTGAAGTAAGTTTTTCTGAGAATATATCTGTATAAAATTACTAGATATATTCTCTAGATATCTGACTAGAATTACTACATACATAGAATAAAATTATTAGATATATAATTAGAAACTAATGTTACAAAGATTACATAATAAAAACAAATATAAACTAAGTATCACGCAGACAAAAATAGGTTACAACCAGGCAATAAAGCTAAATCTATAACGTAAGGGAAATGTATTTTTATGAAACTAATTTTAGTCAACCGGAGCAGTGGCACCCACATTAAAAAAATATTTAGTGTATTGCAATCTACCCCTATTTAAATGAAGCAATAAAATTAAATCTATAACGTAAATATATATTCTTACAAGATTCCAGAGTTTCTAATCAATTAACATTACTTTTTGAATATATGAAATATTTATATACAATACTTAATATATAACATTAAGCAGCAATATTAATTAAAATCAAAAAATAACTAACCTAGTCATTGCATTTCTAGAATATATCTGTATAAAAGAAATATACAATCAGAAATTCTAGAATGTATCTTTAAAAAAGAAATACACAAAAATATGCCGTTCATTTGAATTCACTTAATGAGCACTTTGAATTTATCGCCAAACAAAGGGAGTAGATTAGTAAGTCATTTTTCTTTTTCACATAAAAAAAAATTCAACGCAGTTTAATAAAATTTCGGAAACTCACTACAAACATTTATAATCTAGACACGGGTGTCGAACTTGTAAAATACCAAACTGAAAGTATGTACAATAACCATTCGGTTACCAATATGCATAAATTAAAGCATAAGCAATGGTAAATACAAAACACAATTTTGAATTATTTCGAGAAATTATTTTAGTCATTGTTGTCGTGTGCCAGCCAGGCTGGCAATATGGGGTGCGCTGCTCCATATTTCCAACTGAACCATATTTGGTGTGGAGTCCGACTTCCTCAGTACACACATGCCACAGGTACCCGTTTATAGGGTAGGCAACCATTCACACACAAAGAAATGACAAAGAAAAGAAAGAGAGAAAGTACATCCATGCCCGAGCCAGGTTTCGAATCCAGGTCCTACCCATCTGTAGTCAGGTACGCTAACCACTAGACAGGTTGGGCGGCATTTTAGTCATTAATAATAACATGGAAACTTAAAAAAACACTTCTGTTTGGGATTTGTCTAGAAATAAAATATAATATTTTAATACGTGACTAATTACAGTTAAAGATGCCATAGTTCTCAGTATATTGAATGGTAGTAAATTAATTTCAGGAGAAACAAATTTAAAAAAACAACGCCCACACACATTAATCTTTTAATAAAACAATTACCAAATATAAATATCAAAAGACGCTTTTTACTGCTATTGACGACCTTTAAGTATGATATTTCAGGAATAAACTCAAGAAAAAAAAATAAAGAATGAACTATAAAGAAATTTTAAAACTTTCTTTAAGTTAAGAATTTTTTTAAGCAAGCGTAAAGTATTTTGCATGATTTTTAAATTTAAATCTCATCTCATCACACTAGTATTGTACTATATTGGTGGAATTGTTTGAGTGTTTCTATGGTATTAAATAACCGAAGTAGAGAAATTTTTGGTATTAGAAATGGACTGCATTTTGTTATTTTAATAGATAAATTCAGAACTCTGATAGGAAAAGAACAATTGCGTGTTTAAAGAAAACTAAATTCTATTACAAAAAATTCTAATTATTTTTCAATGAATGATACTGACATGAAATGTTATTAAAGTCAACACTTAACTTAGATTTAAGAGCTTAAAAAAATTTTCTTTTGTTTTTTTAACATTTAAAATTTTCCATACATATTGATGTAAGTAATTAGATTCAGAGATTTAGTATGTAAAATTTTAAATTGTGTTAAAATTACTTTAAATTTTAATTTGTTTATTACTGATATTCCACTGAAAAATTGTATAATTCTTCTAATTTGAGTGATGCATAAAACTTCAATTTGTTATCAAACTGCAATTTAAAAAAATAAAAAATGTATTTTATAATAAGGCTATAAATGTATGACACAAAATGAATAGCATTAGTAATATAAAATTTAAATTATTTAATATTTTAAAATTAAGATAATATTTATTTTGCTATAAGTCACTATAAGTGTTAATTTTTAACATATTGTAAGTATTTTGTGACAAATTTTAATGAAGCTTTTCAACTTTTCAACATTTTGTAAAATTGAATTTTTCCCTGTGATATTTAAAATTGCTCAGTTTAGAGAAAAATCCAAGTACAGAAATCATAGTACTTACAACATAATAACAATTCAATATTTTTTTATTAGCAGTCATAAATAATTTATTTCATAATTTGCACAATAAAATACATTTTTAAAAGTATTTTAATGTAATGGCATCCTGACTGATGGATTGTAAACGCCTGTTCGATTTACCATGGAAGCCAACAATTTGTCAAACAACAATTCTCCCAGAAGCCACTTTAAAGGCCTGAACGGTCACATTTACACCCGAGGTTCCACTAAAAGATAATATAAACAGCTAATAGACTGCCATCACCAATGACACTGCTGACCTGCAATCATTAATAATCCTAGTCGAATCTTCTACCCAGTAATACGCTGCAATATGTCCAATACTCGATTATAAGGAGCAGATTCATCATTTGGTGACTCACAGAGGGTGATAAATTTGATGTTTGGACTCTTTCGAAGGGGAAACTTTTTTTCCACAAACATCTATCGCACTTGATTATCATTTCTTTCCATTTGTAATAAATTATTAAGAAAATAACGTGTGAAGTTGTTATAACTTTGGAAGGGTAAACTAAAAAATACATTTATTTTTGATGAAAAGGGTTTGAATTTTAAAGGAAAGAGAAAAACAAAAAAAAGTTTGCACAAAAGTTTGATGTACACACTCAGTTCTTATTCCGAAAAATTTAATATATTTAAAACAAACTCAGATAAAAACTTCAACTGATGCGAAAAAAATTCATTATTTGCTTTTTTAAAAGATAAATGTCCCATTTCTCCATCTCAATATATTTGCGTAGTTTTCAAATCAATTGATTTTAAATAAGTATTTGAAAATCTTTTTTATGCGTATGTGCGCGCCCGCAACTCATTGCATTCAAAAATATATATTTAAAGCCTCCCTTCATTTGATAAATTAATATGTGTGTGCACAATATATCAAATCTGGTTTACTTCAAGTTAATTATTCTACTACATTGTAATAATTGTCATAATTTGCTCAATGCTCAAAAATTGTTCTGTACAGTTAAAATGATCCAAATTTCAAAATAATTTACAAATAATTAGAATTTACTCATAACATGCAAATAATGTAAGACAAATGCGTAGCACAAGATGAATTTATAAATTTAATTTCAAATACATTATGGAATATGTCAGTCAATATTTTAAGTATTTTTATCACTTGCTGAAATATGTGTGGATAAATTGTGAACAACAGGTCGTTAAATCTGATTTTGTGTGTGTGTATTTTTATATATTAAAATTTATTTCCATACTTAATTTATACAATTAATGTTTCCATACTTAATGTATAATTTCTTAATCCTGATAGAAGAAAATTTTTCAACCCTTATGTAATGTTTTAAAGTCATAATTTATGTATTTGAAGATGTGAATACCTGTCATTAATGCTTCTAGGATTCAATACTAACAAAGATCTTTGCTAGTGCAATCTCAGCAGAATAACAAGGAAAAAATTAGACAATTTCTTATATAAATTTATACATTTTTGTGTGAATTTGGGTGCATACATTTTCGTTATCAAAAGAAATAAATTAAATAGGAAATTGCAAATTATTCTGATAATAGAGTCTAAAACTGAAATTCGTTCTAATCACATATCAAAAAAACTACAAATTAACATTTCTTAAGCTATTAGTTTAATTTAAATCATATTGACATCGGCAAGATAATTTTCTTTTATAACTATATCTACAGAACACAACAGTTGAAGCTTTCGATAGAGATTTATATTCTTTGTCACTATACAGAAATATGCATCAGATTTTTCCAAATATACCGTGAATGAATTTTTGGGAGTTATAAAATCTATTATCCGATTGGTGTGATGATTTTGCAAACAGCAATGATTAGGAGGGTTATTTTATGTTTTACATTAAGTATTGTATATAAAAATTTCATACATTCAAAATAGTAATGTTGTTTGATTAGAAACTCTGGTATTTTGCAAGAATATATATTTACGTCATAGATTTAGTTTTATTGCTGCATTTAAATAGGGGTAGATTGCAATACACTGAATTTCTTTTTAATGTGCCATTGCTCCGGTTGACTAAAATTCGAGTTTTCATAAAAATGCATTTCACTTACTTTATAGATTTAGCTTTATTATCTAGTTGTAACCTGTTGTCTGCGTGATACTTAGTTTAGATTTGTTTTTTATTATGTAATCTTTGAGACATTAGTTTCTAGTTATTAATATTTTAATATTTCTGTAGTAAGTAATCATAATGAAATATTCGAAGTTTTGATATTTGAAATTTAAATAGCGTTCGCGAAATTGAATGTCAAGTGTTATAGGTATCTGACAACCGGATATTGCATTTAATGACGTAATTTAGGTTGGCGAGATAACTGTGCTGCGCTTGGCGTGAACATTAAAAATCGCGCTAAACCAGTATAGTTAAATAGTCTTTTCCCAAAATTGAAACTGAAGCTCACATTTTGCTTATGAACTTTCAATCTGCTACTATTCTTCTAAAAAGTATTAAAATGAATAATTTTTTTTTCCATTTCAGTTTTTCTTGAAAGTGTTTGTGTGTTCAAGAATCGTCAAAAAATTATCTCTTGAGGTAATGGTGTTATGGAAGCCAATTTGAAAATATTATACAATTTCCGAATTCACTTTCCTTAACTTTTGAAAAATTTTATGAAAGAGCTTCTAAAACATGAAGTCACGTGAAAGAAGATACTTTTAAAGATTACGAGAAAAGAAATTTTTATATTTGAGCTAATGACGATGTGTTCTAAATCAAATCCTGCAAGAAGATAGCTCCAATAAGAATCTGTTTGTTGGTTGCTGGTATACTATCCTACCTTCTTGTTATCGAGATATTTGAAATTGACTTTTAGTTTTGTTTAAAACTGTTACTTTAAAGAAAGTTCTCAATATTGGAAGCTTAAATTCCTCTTGTAACAACGAAGGAAACTTTGTTTTATATAATCCAAACTGTGAGGTGATGAAAGATGAAAAGAAATTAGCAAACTTTCTAATCAAAGAGATTCATATCAAGCAAAATGTAACGTACAAAATTAAACGAGTTACAAATTTTGCAGAAAATTGTGAAACCGTTAAACAAATTCCATTCAAGCATACATGATCTCGTCTTGCTTTTCTTCATATAAAGAAGTTTTTTTCTTTAGTACTCGCATTGCCGATGACGGGCCGAAGATCTGCTAAATTTGACATAAAAGCTTTGGATATACTTAACAGACCAGGATTTGAAGTTTATTAATTTTCTGTAAATTAATGTTAATAGAAACATATTTCAGTTGATGTGTGACAGCCCTTTCTCTATTAATGCAATTGAAAATCCAATCACTGATACAAATGTATATGATCCACACAACTGAAGCTATACTAAACATAGTATAGCTTCAGATGGAGGAAAAATGTCCCGACTTCCAAGTTTCACACCAATGTTTTGGAGCTTAGATTTTCATATTATCAACAAATATTTGGCTGTAATTATCATGTATCCTTGCAACAAGTGTTGGAATCAGAAAGAAAAACAAGAATTAAATCTATTTTTACTTTGCATTCATTCGGAAAGAAATGGGAACATTCCTGCTAAATTATTCAGAAATGATTTTTGTCTTAAAGGATTTGCAATTATTATTAATGATTTGACAGTTGATATTTCTCCTGATGAAAATGAGATACTTATATACATTGCTGATTATTGTATTTTTAAACTAAAACTTGTGTGTGACAATTGCAAACGGTATTTCATGTTTTTCTTGAAAGTGACGCAGAAATGTTAATTTCTACTCTCGAAATGATTGATCATTGTTTATTTAAAGAAGAATTTAAAACAACTGCAGTTATAATATTTGATATTTCAAAAATTAATCTCTAAGGAACTATTTCTTAACCATAGTAGACAAATATTATTAAATAATTTAATGGAAAGCTATTTGAATGAAAGTTACCTGATTTTAACAAAATATGTAGTAACTGTAACTCCTATTTCTCTATAAATATTTTGAGTTATTCATGTTTTCGTACATTTTTAAGCATTTACTCAAAACTTGAAGCAAGTAAAAATATTTTCAATAAAAATGTAATGAAAATTAACAATTCTAAAAATAACTCGAGCTATTCTGATAGGAAATTGAAAAAATATAAAATGATGCCTAAAAAAATTACGAAATTTAGGGAATTTTTTCAGATATAAAATAATATGCTTACGTTTTTTAATTATGATTCGACTTTTATGCTCATAATTCAAATTTTAAAATGAAAAGTTATGGTAATATTTTTATTCCTTGATTTATGCAAAAACATTGTATTGTTTCCCAAGATTTATTTAACTGTATATATTTAGAACAATTTATATAGTATTTGATGGAAAAAAATGAATTTTGTTTAAAAATATGATTATTTTTCAAGACTTCAGGATGCAAAACATGCTTAGACAGAAATTTTAGTTGGTATTGATACTTAAAATGTTTTAAATAAAATTAAAAGATTTTATATATCATTAACACTAAAAATACCTAATAAAGTACTAAAATATGAAAGAAACAAAAATTATTTTTAATTGTAATGGTTTTTTAATTTAAAATTAATGATTGAAAAAAATTTAAATAGAGTTACTGATTTATATACTTTTTTGAAAATTATGTGTAAAATATGTTTACGTTTTGATAAATAAATTTCATTAAATATTTTTACTGTTAACATTTTTATGGGGAAAAATTTGTAGAATTTAAGTTTGCTTAAAACAGTATGATAAAAATACTCGAAATGAGATTTGCTTAAAAAGCATTTATACTTTTTATTTATGCAGGAATCGCTATAAAAGTGTATCATCAAATTAATCAATACAAATATGTTTCAATGATCAGTTACATATATTATTTTAGTACCCTCATATTGTACTGTTTATTACAAAAATAAGTGAATCTTTGATAGAAAAATTTGTTTAATACAATTGAAAAAAATTTATTGTTAAAAATTCAAGCAGACAAACTTTTGAGTCATTATGTGCCAACTTGAGAATTTCACATTTACAAGATGTTTAAACAGGCATTTTCAATGGTTAAGAAAAAATATATAGGTACTATTTTAGATTATACGTTATAAATATTTTATACATATTTTTTACGTTAATTTTGAAAAGTTAATATCGTAGCCTCAGAAACGTTGTACTGTGGAATAACATTTAAACAATAGCTACATTAAAGTTATAACATGTAAGTTAACCCGCTTGAAAATAAAATAACGTGTAAAAATTTGAATAAATTTAAACAATGTTTCAACATTGGCTATTTAAGCAGACTTCAAATAGCAAAATAAATAATTTATAGTTTCTTTTAGACACAAACAATAAACTAATTTGTATATTGTATGTTGCTGATAATTACTTTCCCATTAAAATGAGTGCAGTGAAAAGAACAATACACGTATGTAAGACAAAATAATTTTAACAAATTTTTGTTAAAATTATTTTGTCAAATCTGATATTGAAAATATAGTTATTGTGACGTTTTTTGTAATAATAGGAATGCATTTAAGATAAAATAAATTTCTGTTTTTAAAATTTGGTTACATATTTTTGTTTTCACCGAGTTAAAGTAACTGAAAACTGTTTTATAAATCTTTATATTATTTAAAAAGCAACTGAATTAAGATTTGATAATTTTTATTAGTTTAATTATTTTACAATTCTTCATTCAAAATAAGATAGCAATTTATACAATTTAACTGTCAAATGAAATTTTTCTATTGTTAATAAAGTATTTAAAATTTTTCAAAATATTAACAGATTTTACGATACCTGTTTTGTATCAAAGATAGTTGAATATGTGTATTTGATTTATAAACTACAGAATAGGAATTGAAGGTAAAATTTTGGTCAAAAATACTTTAAAAGAAAGAAATAGTGAAATTAATATGAAATAGTATTTTTTACTTTGTATTAGTGTTTAGGAAGCTAATACCAGTGAAATATAAAGAACAGAATAAATTAACTTCTTAAAATAATCCAACTTAATCTTTTAAGAGTATATAAATTTCAAATAAAATGATAAATTTATACAATTATTATACTTTAGATTCTCGACTCATATTTGGAATATAATTCCAAATTTTTAAATGGGCTTTTAAAAAACAGTATATATTTAAATTAACAAAATTATTGAAAATAATTTAAATAGCATTCTGAATGGTAGCTCTAAATTAATCGGTTACAATCACCGGTTTCGCTTTCATTGAAACCGTTTAGGGTGAAGGACTGCCTCTGTGACGCCACGAAAAGCTTGCATGACCTTGTATGTTTGATATCATAATGTTGACTGATTTCATTTGTGTAGCATTTCAAATGACCGAGGGCGTATGCTAATAACTCATCCGGTTGAACTTTCCGTTCTACCTTAGCTGGTCTGCCGGATCATGCTCAACTAGTCTCAGTCTGCCTCTCCCTTAAACGTTTTACTACTGTTAGAATAGTTTGATGAGAAAGATTTGGGTCTGCTAGAAAACATTGCTGCTGATCGGCTGGGACTTCAATTTAGCGTTAGAACATTTCACGGATGCTATATAAATGAAAAAAAAATACGGAAACATTAAACGCATGTTTTCTGCCACGATGAATTAACAAAAAAAGATGAATTCAAAAAGGGTTTTAAGTGCTCATAAATTTGGACATTTAGTCTGAGATTTCTCAGCAGTTAAATGTAATTGGTTCACAGTTATTCATAGTCAATAAAAAGCGGCATCAAAATACGGAATTGGATTACAGCTTTATGTATATATAAGCCATGTAAACTAACTGATCGACTCCAGAGAAACTTGAAGCGTGCTCCTACGAGAAAGAATCGGTAGTCATTTTTGTTAGAGATTGCACAGGACTTCCATCTTATCTAAATATAGAGGAAAATGATTGCCAAGATTTGATAGCACTTGATTTTCATACTCCTTCTAAGATTACTGTAATTAGACTTTAAAGCAGGAAAAGAATATGCAAAGTGATAAATCATGATACATGATTTAGACTTTAAGAGACATATTGGATGCCAAGTGACCGGTATTTACAGGAGTATATTACATCAATTTGGGGGTGATTTCTGGTTTAAATAAGCTCTTACCATTAAATGATGGATACATAACTGCTGGTGAGTAAGAAGACATTTTAAATAATAACATGCTTCTAAAATAATGCTAACAGTTTGGAACATTTCCTTTTCAACATCAATGAATGTGTGAAATAAATCTTCCGTTCACGTAGAAAGTGTCGTTTTTCAACAGTAATAAAATCGAGTACTTGCCAGACCTGCTCAAAACCCCAATTTGAATCTTATGAAACAGTTAGGATGAGTTAAAGCATTGATTGCATTCCAAATTCTCATGATCAGAAACAAATATAGAGAATCTATCATGCTACATAAGGAACATAACATAATTAAAAGAACATCTTCCAGAACTTATTAGATGACCTATTCTGAAATGTAAATATTATAACTAAAGTACAAAGAAACCAGACGCTAAATTAGTTATACATTTGGTGCTTCTCGAACCAACACTATGTAGTAACCTATCTTATTCACTCTCCCTCATTTCTGATACTTCCATTCTACAAAGAGGGATCAAAACGATTCCTCTGTCTTTTTAAAAATGTTGTCCATCAGGTTCTGTTTAACTTTCTTCTACTATATTCTCTTCTAATTTATTTTTACTCAGCCAAATGCACGGCATTCTAAATATTTACATAAATTATATCAAATATCTATACCTAAAAATTTAATTTTTTTTTAAATTTTAATTTATTCTTTCTACTTGTAAAGGCTAAGTCCTAGGAGTCTGCTCGACGATAAACTTGCCGAACTTGTTTATTGGGCAAGAATGTATTTTTGAGCTTTTATAATGTAACTTGATGTGAACATGTGCGAAATTTGTTTGGAATTTTAGTAACACTTGAAGCACTTTTCCTTTATTTGCTTAAGTGTTTGAAGCAATTTTGAAAACGTATATATATATAAAAAAAGGAAATTTAAGTACTGAAATTATTTTTTGTCAAATTGAAAAAATTTTGAATTTTATTATTTGGAAGTGAAAGGCATGGATGGTGATAAACTGAATTTTTGATTTTTAATTCTGCAAGGGATTGAATGGTGATTACACTTTCATGCATGATAACGACCCCAAGCACACAGCCCTAAACACAAGGCTCTGGATACTATATAATACCCCAAAGTTCAGGAAATTTCCTCCTCAATCGCCGGACCTCAACCCCATTGAGAATTTATGAGACGTTCTTGATAAAAAATATTAGATCTAGACATATTTCTAATAAAAATGATTTGGAATCATCTCTTAATCAAGAATGGGACGTCGTATCTAACTCAATAACAGTAAAATTGGTGGAATCGATGTCAAAGAGACTCAAGGCAGTTATTCGAGCTAAAGGATATCGTACAAGGTATTAGCTGAAATATTATGATTGTATTGGCCCATATATCGCTGATGAACGAATACTTTTTACACCACAAGATGTTGGATTGTTTCAGTTTTGCAAATATTTTTTCATGTATAAAATTATTTTTGTGTAAATTTCACATGAAACTAGTTAAAATATGTTCTATTATATATTTATAATTAATTAAAATGGAATTTGTTTATAATTTTTATGAATGGATCTCTTTAAAATCAACTGTCGTACTGTACGAATACTTTTTTTACACACTGTAAATTCCAAGAATTTAGCATTTTTAAAATACTTTTCTTTTAATATGGATTTACATACTATTACTCTGATTATTAGCTACAAAGGTGTCAATTACTTCCTGTTTTTTTTACTTCTTCCCTAACTGCTTAGACTAGAAATTATATATATATATATATATATATATATATATATATATATCATCTGCATTGGCACGACAGCCCTTTGTGGACCTTTGCCTTCCTAAGAAGCTTTTCCCAATCTGCCTTTCTCCCAGCAATTGATCTCCAGTTCTTTACTTTTAGGATGGCGAAGTCCTCATCCATACAATCTTTAAATCTCTTTTTGGGCCTTCCTCTTGGTCTTTTATTGGAGGGGGTTACATAAAAAACTTTTTATGCTGTTCGTTCTGAGCTCATTCTTACTACATGCCCTGCCCATCTCACTCTGCTTAGTTTTATAGACTTGATAATATCATTGTCATTAAAAATCTTATATATTTCAAAATTGTATCTTTTTCTCCAGTTGTTATTATGAAGAACAGTGCCAAAGATGGTTCGCAGGACCTTCTTTTCGAAGGTCGCTAATATCTTCTTTTCATTTTTTGTTAAGGTCCATGTCTCAGAGGCATAAATCAAAACCGACTTGATCAGTACATAATACTGCAAGATCTTTGTCTTTCTTTTTCTTAAGTAAGATTTCAATAAGGCTCTTTAACCAAAGAAGCAGCGATTGGTTTCAATAATTCTTTTCCTAATTTCAGGATTTATGTCATTTAGGTAGTTTATTTCTGATCCTAGATATGTGAAATTCTTCAGATTCAAATTTAAAAGAATCTATTTCAAAAAATTTAGGGATGATTTCCATTCTACTACTATACATATATTTTGTTTTCTCAGCATTCACTCTTAGGTTCAATTTTCTAGCTGATTTCTCCAGTGCCAAAATATTTTCACCCAAAGCAATTATAGGTCTTGCAATAATGTCCACATCATCAGCATATGCTAAAATCTGCACTGATTTACTAAATATAGTGTCCGAAGTATCTATGCCAGCATCTCTAATCACTTTTTCTAGAGCTATGTTAAACAGAAGGCATGCCAGTGCATTTCCCTGTAGAACTCCATTGTGAATTTCAAAAGAGACGGATAGTTCCCCCTGAATTCGCACCATTGAGATGGTTTCAGTGAGTGTGAGCATTACAAGTTTAATTAATTTTGATGGAAAATTAAATTTATATGAAGTAAATTACTTTATTAAGGAAATAACTGATTTAGAAATCAAAAATTCACTTGAATATCCAACAGTTTTTATTATATTAGTATTGGAAAACTCGGACTTCAAAATTCAGCCTTGAGCTTCTTTGTAAAAGTAGTTCAGAAATAAATATAATATTTGGTAGCTCTCTCTCTCTGAAGTAATAATTTGTACGGAAGAGATAATCAGAAATTGCAGACTAAAAACATCAATAGGGATAATGATTCATCATCGATACATTGATATTTTTGTTTACAAAATCACACACACACCAAACATGAATCACACCTTAAACTCAAAAGATTTCTTGTAAATGAAGTTTGCATACTTAAATTCCTTTCTGAAACAGGACACAGTCTAACATGCAAATATATGCATAAAAATATGTACAGAATATTTTATCTTCTGAAACAGTCAATAACTATTTTTCTTTCTCTTTTAAAGAAAAAAGACAAAAGGGCTTGGTTAAAGAGATAAAAAGAAAACGCTTGAATCAGTATCAGCGTTTTCTTTTATCTCTTTAACCCCAAGTTTATAATGGATTTTGCCGAAGTTTTTCATAAAATTTAAGTAATTTATATAGAAATGAAAATGCTTTCAAGAGTTCTCTCGGTTAAAATATTTCTTTAAATTGTATGGCTATGAAATATTTATACCATGTAATTGGTAACAATAGTACCCAAATTAGTACTGCCATTGCAAGGACAAGTTTCAAATTTTTCTGGTTGGTTATCTCAAAAGATTTGAAAACAGTTTTATTTAAGAGAACTGTATAATTCGCAAATATTTATGAAACTTTTTTAACGCTTGACAATTCCTTTGTTCAAAATTTAGGTTTTACAGTAAAAAACTGTCTTTCTAGACATTTTCCACCTTGATTTAAAACTTAATTGATCGAAGAGAAATTGGAGAATCTAAGCAATTCATATTTCACTTTTATTCAAATTTAAATTATAGTTTCCCATGTTTATCAACTAGAGCTAGAGATGTTTATCAACTTCTTAATTTTAGCATTCAAGAGAAATCAAATATGTTAAATATAATACAGCTGAATTTTTGTTTTCTCATCTGACAGTATAATCTTCATTTTTTTCAGAATTTTTGTGATAAATTTATATTTTTTGAATTTCTTTAAAAATTTAAATAATTTTATTGTTTTTTATACAAGGTTTTAATTTCCATTCTTACTCATTTCTAATATAATAGTTTTATTCTCAGAGTCTAATTGAACATTAAAATGAAAACATATTAAAGCATCAAAGATCAGATATCTCTTAACATTTTGTCTTTTCTTAATTTGGTAAATTGAAACAAAGTAATAGGATATTGTATCAACAAATCATCTCAGAAGTAAATTGAAGAAATATCCATTTTGTTTGAATAAAGTCTAATTGTGGAAATTTCTGCATATGTTGACTATTCGATCATATATATATATATATATATATATATAATGTCTGTGTGTGTATTTATTAGATTGAGAAAAAGGAAATCTATTTTTTGTTTTTTGTGTAAGTTGGATGTAGTGATCGATATCTCGTAAAATATCGATCAAAAATTTTTTATTTCATTCTCGTTGGAAGGTGACAGTGACATTTTACAGTAAAAAAGTCTTTTACTGTTTTTTTTTTTTTTTTTTTTTTTTTTTTGTTTCATTTATTCAGTTGTGAGTTACAGGGTGTTAAAAGTGATAGTTCGAGATATATATAAAGGTGAAAATCCAATGCAAGCCAGGCGGATGATATAGATTTATAGATGGTGTTTGTGATTCCTATATTGTGATAGTGAATTTTGTCCAAGTTTGGTTTCATCGTTTCCATTCAAGTAACTTGATATTAAAGATGCACCTTGGAAAGATAGACTAAATAAAATCACAGAAATGATCAAAGTTGAGCGGCATGCTAGCCATCCATCTTGACAAAGCTTTATTCGAAAAGAAGCTTGATGCTAGAGTACTACATTAATGAACACACAATAAAATGATTGATAGAATTTCCATCTGCGAAGCCTTGGTCAAATAGAATGAAATCGACACATTTCTTAGGTGGATGGTGACTTGAAATGAAAAATGGGTTACATATATATGGCAACATTATACGAAAATGATCATTGTCAAGGAACGGTGAAGTAATTGTATTGTAAAACTTACTTGGTGATAAGAAAATGGCATCATGAAAAGTGAATGAGAGAGAATTGATTATTATATGTGTATGTTTTTGCCAATTTGGACCAAAATTTCTATGAAGCTATCTTAAATGGTAGCAAATTAAGGAACAAAATGGTGCATTTTTGGTCAAAATTAGTAATCCGAAACATGGTAAATAAAATCTAGAAATATTGTATTTCTTTTCCCACAACTTGTTACATATTCACAATAATTATTTTATATGATCTAAATAGTCAAGCTATTCACAGACGTTGTTTAAAGTACTTCTCAAACCAATCACGAATGATTTTAGGCTTTGCCATTAGACTAAATTGAATGTTGATTTGATTGTATTAAGTAAAAACATTACTGTAAATTATTACAAAGGAACTGAACATAATCATTGATTAATGTTTATTTCAGTTTGTTTAGAAGCAGATCATGCCATGTAAAACTTCCCACATCATTATGGATCTATTATCACTGTGCAGAAAACTTATTTATTACTTAATTTCATGGCCTTGTAAAGTAAAAGCTTTATCATCTGCTTTTTTGCATTTGCATTGCTGGGCTTTTAGATCTTAATGATAGAAATATTCTTATTCAAAACATTCTGTTGAAACTTGTTATTCAAGTTTCATTGATCATGGGAAAATTATTTTCGAAATTAAAAATATCTTAAATTTTGACCATCAAGCAGTAATTTAAAAAAATTCTTAATGCAAATTAATCTAACCTACATCGAAACTTATGATAAGCTCATAAAATCATTATATCTCTGATATCATTAATCATGCCTTTTCAGATTGAACTTTATTTCTGAAACTTTTATCAGAACAGCAGAAACATCTTGTCTGCATTGTTAAATACCGTCACTTTAAAGGGATTGCGAAAAGGCGCCCATACCGAAAAATCATTTGGAGAAGGTGATTAGGAAAGCTGAAGACTAGAATCTGGTATCTACTCTACCAGGTAGAGAGAGAGAGAGACCAAAATGTGTCGTGAATTTTCTATGAAGCTTCTACTATTGTGGTCGAAAGAGCTTCCGATTCCTGCTATTCTTCGGAAAGAGCTCGATCGGTATCAAATGAATTGGCAATTACTTGATCATCAGTGTAAAAACTGTGGTCAGTGCAAAATCTATTGGGAGCGAATGCCATTCATTATTCATTCAAACATTTTTCCTAGAATAAATGTAAAATTTCTTTTTTATGCAAAATCATATCACATTTAAATCAATAAAAATTACAAAATAAATAAATAAATAAATAAATAAAAATACTAAATGTGCAAAAAAATCAAGAATTTAAATTGTAGCTATCATTCAAGCTACATATGCCTCAAAGCAAATGTTTAAATTGAGTGCCTTTTTAAAAAAAAAAAATAAATAAAAAAAAAAAAACGCTGATTAAATTAACAAGTGTGTAAGCTGGATAAATCAATGACAGAAAAATTACGATGAGCTTTGTATTTATTACAGTAACATATTTCATTTCTTATAGAATTTGATTTTGAAATTGAACACACAGTTAAGAATTCTGTGATTATTTACGGTTGATCATTTTATTATTGAAGACATAGCAATGCATTTTTTGAAATCATATTTTATATTCACGAATAATTAGTATAACAATACTAACCTTAAAGGCTACCTGGAATTTAAATTATATATTTAAATACTGTGCAATTTACAGGGTAATGAGCTCTGTTAGTGATAATCTAGGATACAACAAACAATTGTGTTACATGTAATCTCATAAAATTTTATACCATGGTTAAATTATAGATATACTAAATTTGATTCAACACCAAAGAGCAAAGTCAGAGGGATTGTTTTTCATCTCGCTGATTTAGGGTAAGCTTTATACTGTCAACGAATTTCTTTCAATTTTTTTTTGAGACGTAAGATAAGAAAAATAATTTGTTTTTCAATTACTGATTTATTTTAAAATGTATTCTTCAGTTTAATAAAATTAAACTTTAGTTTTTTCTGAAAGGAAAAATAAAGTTTTTACGTAAGCATTTTTAAAACTTTGTTGATTTGATTCAATTCTTTTTTTTTTTGTTCCTTTTCCGTAGAATGTCCCAATGTAAAAACTTCTCTTACAGAACTAAATTATTATTTTAAGTATGTAGACAATAAAATATAATATATAGTATGTAATGTATAATGTATGTATTAAATGAAATTCATAATATATATTGGATGCATGTTAGTATAATGAGTATGTTAGATGAATTAGGTAAAAACAATAGGAATTTGTGGAAAACAAACTCTCATTTTTGTACCTTTAAAATCAGTTATCGTGTTCCATATGCTCTCTGTTTGACTATGAATAATATATAAATGGTTTGTAATATACAGTGAAGCCTAGCTGACTTTCTAAATTACTTAAGTTCATTTCTCTTTAGAAAATACTTATTATAATTTTAATACGAAGGAAGGGGAGCAGCATTTTAAAAGTTATTTTGTGGGGTGTAAGAAACAATCCATATTAAAATCAGAACGTAATTGAGTACTTTCCCAGAGACGCACACTTGCTGATCAAACAGCCACTTTCAAAGGAAAAAGCTCAGAAAATCAAATAGTTTTAATGTTCTCCAACAACACAGTCCCTGCAACACCCCTCAACCTATCACTTTTAGCCCTTGCTCAGCTTCCCATGTTTGCTTTCTGGTTCTTTTTTCCATTAATCCATTTGCACAATCGATTGTTGGAAACGAGAAGGTGGAAAAATATTTGCACAACGGGGACAGCTTGCCTTGTACTTTTACCCACATGTTAACAGCTAAGTGCATATGATTTTAATATTTTTAAACAAGTTACTTCCAAAAGGGAAAGCATAATCAACTCATATTTAAGATTATTGAGTGTGGGGAAAAGAAAATGCTCTTATAAAAATTTGACTCATTCGTTAATTGATGTTTTTTTAAATCAAAAGTCTATATAGTTAAGCATATTTTCTTTAAAAATAACATGTATGCTTGAAAAATCCTCCTTAACAGATACTAATTTAAGTGTAAAAATAGTTTATTCTACCTACCTTTTTACTTTTCAAAATTTTTTCGCAAGTTGTTTTTCATAGAATATATATACATAGAGTTACATTCACATATATTTCACTTATCCTTAATTGAAGAAATATACTTTTTATGTAAACATATTTTAAATCATAATATGTAACAGTATAGAATACAGCATGAATAGTTTAGTAATATAACTGGGTGAGATAAAATTAAACTTGGTATTTTAACGTTTGTTTTTATTCATATTAATGTTTTTAGTCTCGGAATGAATCGAAAGTATTTCTTTTAAAAGATGCCATATTTATTTTCCTTCAAATTATTTATAAAAGCAATAACTATGATCTTAACTATGATCTTTATAGATCAATAACTATGATCTTATATTTAAGTAATTTTTAATGCTCGGTCCTTCATCTCTAGCAAATCTAATTCAATGGCGTCTATCAGTATTGATAGGATTTTTCTCCATTCTTTTCTTCAATTGACACTGCTTCTTATATTTAGTTTCATTATTATTCTTAATTAAAGCTAAGTGAGATTATGGAAATGTATTTGCAAAATCATAGGTACTTCTTCCTTTATTAATATCAAGCGAACATAATAACTATATATATATACAAGTATTAACAAAGTAAAGGAAAAAATTCCAAGATTATCAAATTTTTTAGTTTTGCTATACTATCAAAATAATTTCTTTGTGAAGGAATTTCCAATCTCATTTATAACAAAGTAAACTCTTTAAGAATTCTAAAATAAATTCTAAAAACAATCAAATATCGAAGTAGATTTTATCAGTTTGATTCTTTATTGTTTCAACCACAGTTTGAGATATTTTTAATGGTAATTTTAAAATATTCAATTTTTTTATTAATAGTATATCTTTAGAAAAAAAAGAACCTCAGTTATCAAGATATAACTACAGTTTCACTACTCAGAAAGAAATTTAAAGAGAATGACTAACACACACACAAAGTGTCATTACATATTTATTTTAATTCTGTTCCATACAGCTATAAAGAAAGTTTTGAGGGAGGAAAAGCTGACTTCATACAAGAAAGTTCAAAGGCTACACATTTTTATTTAAATTTTTGCTTATGTAATTTTTATGGATAACAAATTCAATTCACTGAACAGAGTTAGAACTTTTGAGTAAAAATTATCCCAAGTCATTATTTTATAATATAATTTGTAAGCCGTTATTATTTAAAAAATATTTTAAGATTCTGAGAGAAATTATTATACATTGTCTTATGAGACATATAATTTTGTAATTAATACAATATCTTTAAATAAAACAATTAAATTTTGATGACAGAAAAAATTAAAATTTCACAATCCCTTTTATTTTCCACAAATAAATTTTTAAAAAACATTGTTGCTATTTTATATAATATTAATATTGATAATTTAATGTGGGCATCCCAAAATATACGTTTTAATAAATATATATAAATATACGTTTTAATAAATATACGTTTTTATAGAAAGATATTTCAAATTACTTAAATCGTGATCTTCACTAGGAAGTCAAGAAATAGTCATTTTAAGAAATAATATAACAAAATTTAACTAAGCAATTTTCCATAACTATTCCAAAAGAAGTAAAAATCACCTTCATATGCTTTTTAAAAAATGTATAACACTCTAAAACCCCACTCACACACATCAGTTTGGTTACTAACCAAAATTTGTGTCAATTAAGAATATTACAGCCAAATATTAAATTGGCTAAAAGTGTTTACAAAATATAACGAAAATCTTAAATTTTTAAAGTTTCGTAGTAACAACTTATCTAAAATAACAGAGAACCCTACCCACCTGAAAGAAAGAACTACAAACTAACAAATTCCTGAATTACTTCAGGCATGCATTAGTTTGGCAGAAGTCTAAAATCTCATTTATTGTACTAAATGACGACTCAAAAAGTTTTTAAAGTCATACCAAAACACTAGAATAAGGAGATAATTATGGAAATTTCTTATAGTAAAAATTTCAATCTTTTGTTTCAAATCTCTCTCCGAAAGAGTTTGTACCTAAAATTATTCCTAAAACTTTAAGATTTCAAGCTTTGATAGCACAAGTTCTTTGTTTACACCTTACTTATTGTAATGATTTTTTTTTTTCACTCCAGATAAACGAAATTAAAAGAGGAAAAATATCGTGTGGTCAGATCGAAGCTTGCAGCGGGATCTAAAAATACCTAAAAAGCTTTCAAAAAATAATAAGGTCTAAAAAATGATCCCTCCGAGCTTGTGGAACGTTCGTCTTTTCAAAGCATTGTCGTGTTTATGTCCGCTTAGTTCCCCTGAAAAGGATAGCCATACATCATACTAGGCTTCTGTGCTACAGTAGCGCATTAATCATCCCGTGAGCCGTCAGTCCCCCTGCTCTGCCCCACTCTCCACCTCACTCTGCCGTACAATTTTTCCACGAAGAGGTGTTTTTATAAGTCCATCAAGAAAAATAAAACTGCTATAATTTTGACGATTATTGAAAATTATAGTCTCAGATATGAACAATAAATTCAAAAAATATTTTAAAAGAAAAATTTTGAATAATTTTTATTTATTTTGTTTGAATATACGTATTGCGAAAATATGAATTCAAGATTTTATAAGACCATTGACTTCATTTTCTAATAACTATATGAATTTATTTAACACACAGATTTTGATTTTAAAAAAATAAGAGTTTTCGTTAGGAATCTCTCATATTAAATACCGTTTAATGTATGATGGATTTTTTTTGTAATTTCTGTTAAGTATTCTTCAATTTACTTGTTAAATAATTCATTTAAACTGTATAGTAGATGTGTTTAATATATTTTTCTTAACAAGCAAGTTTTAATAGTGGCTTACTGAAGTACAAAAATACTACAGCTTAAATCTTACAAAAGATGAATATTAAACTATAAATTTTTGTTCTTAGAAATGGTTAAAATTAAATTATGCATATGATTAGAGGAATTCTTTTTCTGAAACATTATAATAACAATAAAAAATTCTAAAAAAATTAATCGTCAGTTATTAGGAAATATTATTACATATTAAAATTGATACAGCTATTGCTAAAGGAAGAGTGATGATAATCAGTTTTTTATTTTAGTTGTAATGAAGACTTTCTGATTCTATGCATTTAGATTTCCTTTCTTGATAAAACTTTTATTTAAAACTCTTCAAGAGTCAAACAAATATTTAATCACTAAGAATAAGTCGAATTATTAATTGTTTTCCTGAAATTTATGGAATTTTATTGTAATTTAAGAAAACATTTATTTGTGAAACATAACTTTTTCTGAACATTCTTTTGTTTAGCTGAAGTATTTAAAAAAATTTTTTTATTATATATGAACATTTTTAATAAATTCATGCAAATGAAAACCATCTTGAAATTCTAAGACTACTAAGAATGGCTATTACTAGGCTACTAATAAATTCCCATTTGTATATCTAATTAAAATTGATGTGTCAATGATTATTAATTCTCTGATGACTACAAGTGCTCCTGAGAAAGTAGGTCAAATTCAGAAATATTGGAATAATATATATATAAATTATTATTAAATTAGCTTTCATGAGTTATTAATTTCAAAAAATGTTATTTTGTTCATTCATTTAAAGTAAATCATGCAACACAATAAAAAAATTTATTAAAAAGTGCTGTATTTAGAACTTATAAATATGAGTTACAGAATCAACACTTGTCAAGATTTGAGCAAGCAATAATTCACAACTATAGTTTTCCACAACTTTGCGACTCTTTTATTTTTCAAGAGAAGAAATTGAAAGGATAAGTATTTATGCAATTTTATTTAAACTTGCCTATACAAATAGTTATGTTATCAATAATTAAAACATTTTTTTTAAAACTTATTCCTCTTTAAATGTATAAAGTTATGAAAACACGTTAAAATTCCTAAACTTGCGATATTTTCTAAAGGATTCTTTTTGTATCTAAAAAAAAATATCGTTGAGCAGTAAGAAATTGAAGTATTGATTTGCTTTGATAGAACATTTATCGGAAATTTTATAAATAGAGTTTAAATTCGTGAGGTCATGGGAAAGAAACTGTTTAAGATTGAACCATTCAATTTGAATCCAGATTATTCGTCTCATCACAGGTATCTAGTGTAAGTTAATCATTTCAAAATGCATAACTTTATATATTAAAGGCACTTTTTGTGTAAATTTCATTGAAACACGAAGAAAAATTCTATTATGAAACTTATTACACACAGTATGCTACGGATACTTTTTAAGCATCCGTTGTGGCAGAAGTCAACATTTTCAAATACAAAAACTTCCCTGTTTCACCCTTAAATGCACAAGAAAAAGTTTATTAACGATATAAACAATTGATAATTGTTTATTTTACAAAGTATTTCATCCAAACTTTATTGAAAGTTGGATTGTAGTATTTAAACTATATTTTGGGAGAAACGCTTTTTATTGGTTGTGAGTTGAAATACCACCTAAAAGATTAGTTAAATACATTTAAAAATATTTTAGAAATGCACGTAAATATGCGTAGTAATAATTAAGGAAATAAATTACTACATTTTAGTACTAAAGTGTTAATGAGTCTCTTTACTAATGATTGTTAAAATATCTTGTCGTAATTTTACCTTATAGATTTTAAATAAAAGTTACTTAATTTATAAATTTTAAATAATTTAGTTATGAATAATTGATAATTAGTACTAAATAGTTTCTAAGGCATATTAAATGCTTTGACTAACCTAAATAAAATTAATTCATTACAATATTAAATACTCATAACCATTTTCTTTATTAAAATGTAATGTTTGTTTCAACCTGAAACATCACTTAATTGAAAGTTTTTGAACATTTTCTTCTTTATATTTGCTTTCTCCTTTAACACGAATAAAATTCCTATTATTAAATGTTGTTGAATTTTGATAACATTTTTTATTAATAAAACTTAATTTAGTTCACAAACAAAGCATTAATTACTTTCGAAGAAAATTCCATAAATTGTCTCTGAGAAGATAATATTATCAGTATAACTGCTACATTAGCTAGAATTTCAGTATCAGGAGCATTGTAGGAGAAAATGAAATTTCGAATACTTCAATTTATTGTAAGGCATTTGTTCATTTGTGACAATTGTGATCATCTTTTAATAGTGTAACTGGCAAAAGAAATTTTAAACTTATCAATATGCAAAATATATATGTTCAATAAAAATTTTAATAATGTAATAAGATTAATAAATTAGAAATTTTCATTGTCTCAAGAAATTATGTTGTAAATTCTTAAATAAAATATGTACTCATTCCAATAACTTGATTTAATTTTTGTTTAAATATTTATTTAAGCAAAATTGTCATTTCTCTTGGTTGAACCTTAAAGAAAAAGTAGGCCAGAAACAATAGATAAGTCAAATACTTAGATAAATATGTATTAAGAGGATGTATTGATGAAATAAACAATGGAATGAACAAAAAATATCCACACATATTCAAGGTAGAGATGAAAGCAATCTGCAGTACCAGATTCTCATAATACATGACCAATTACTTTCAGTGACTCTCTACAGGTGTTTAAATAGAATGTCTTCCAGAAGTGCTAGATCATGCTATTAGAACCTTGGTTACTGGGAGTTCATTTGCACTTGTTTTCATACATGTCATATCACTTGTTTCCTCTACTGACAATAAGCTTTTTAATCCATACATATTTGGTGTGCAAAATAATCTTACTTTTGTTTTATATGATTGTATTTATTATTTATTCCTCTTTTGGGTGTTTTTCATGCTTAAAAAAATTTGTCAACAGTTCTATGAGCAATTTTAAATTTTTATGCATATTTATATGGTAAAATGTATTTAAAAGGAAAAATAAAACTCTTTATTTTACATTTACATTCTTGCTCTTACAGAGCAAGCCTCATGTTTTTCACACGTAGAAATTTGTTTTGCAATTCCATAATTGTGATATATAAATTTCTTTAACTTAAAACAAATTTATATATCACAATTCTGAGTTTCCAAAAGTGGCTCTGCGTAAGCACGCCACTTTTGGAAGCTCAGAATTTCATATGAATTCTTTCTCCCATCACTATGCTTAAAGCCTTACGTGGTATTGCTCAATACCTCAGCTTTGATGGATGACTGTATGAAACTCCAAAATCTTGGATATTTTTACCGAGTCCAAACATAGATCAGAGAAGATTGTTTCAGACTTGTAGAGCCAAGTACATGGAAAAGATGTATCCAAGGATGACTTGATTGGATTATGAGTAAAATTAATAATTTTAATATATGTTTTAAATTCTTATAGTTCTAAGTACCTTATTTTGGTGTACTAAAATCTCCTTGAATTTAATCTTTCATATTTTTTATAGTTTCTGTGTTATACAATATTTCCTGCATATTATGTAAGAATAGTGTTGATTTAAAAATTTTTATAATTAACAAATTTTCACTCATCTTTTCGAACTGTAATCTGAGATAACCATAAATACTTTAGACAATATTTCGCTGCATTATCTGATCCAAAATACTAGACAACATTACAAAAACATTCGGGAAATCATCACAATGTGTTTTCCATCACCTTTTCCCGAGATCCTACACATTATCATATTACCTTCCTTTATACTATATTTATTTACATAATACATCTAATTATCTTATAAGAGATTTTACTTCACATTATTTACAAGATATTACAGAAACACAATTTTCCATACTTATATTTTGTAAATATGAAATTTTAAAAAAAAATAACTTGATCAGAAAAATATTCTTGTATATCTTATCAAATATTTGATAAGATATGTATGCTGCCTAATAACAAATTTTCTATACAAACAGAGGACAAGAAACTCTGAATTCAGATTGAAATAAGTTACATTTTCTATGGCAAAAGAAAATAAAACTATTCCTTTTGTGAAGAGATTGGTGTGCGTATTAAAATTATAAAGTTTTTTGTTAATTATTTCATGTTTTGAGAGTCAGAAAATTTTGTCTCTTAAGACAAACAACACAAATGCTTAATAACATGTTAAATAAAAATAAATAATTACATAATTAATTGCGATCTAGAAGTGTACTCTTAGAAAACGTCGTAAGAAGTATAACATAATACACAAAAAAAGCATGTCTTATCTTATGTTTCGGCCAAACAGTATACGCATAAAAACATCATAGCGCTGCTATGGAAATGCAAAGAATTCTTCCTTTTATTTCTATTTTAAGAAAAAAAAAAGACTGGAAAAAATGAATTACGTAAGGAAATGACTACCCTGTAACAAGAATGAAATTACTGCAATAAACAACGAAGACAAAATACGATCAACTAAAAGGTTTTAGCATCCAAAAAGAAGCTAGATCAGAGACTCAATTTATCAAGGAAGAAATCTGGCGTAAAGTCGATATCGTCAGATCTAGCTTTCTTTACAGCTGCTAGGAGAGAGAATAAAAGGGGTTGATGTTTAAAAATACTTGCTTTTTATTCTTTCATCGCTTATTTATTCCCGGAACCGGGATTGGTGTTCGATGAGCTATTTGATTCAATCTTGTTTGACATGGCAGAGGAAAGTGAAAAAAGAGAAAAGTAGAATTGAAATATAATAAAAAAAAAAATAATAGAATCAATCGAAAACACCGAGTATTTCAACCAAGTGAAAAAAGGTAAATAAAATTTAGAAATTTATATTGTAGTGTGATAGTTTTTTGATTCGCATATTCACGTTTAACTGGATTTATAAATAAAAGTATGCCGCTCTCTAGTAAAAATAATATCTAAAGCGTTTTATTCAATCGCATATTATATTTTTTTTAATCTTGCGAGTAATATTTTCCAATAATTATTTACACACAGTTTATGTTAACAAATTTGACGGATAAGAGGCTTGAAGTTTTTCTGGGTTGAATTTCGCCCCCTCAAAGTTATCTGAAAATCAATTTAACATACCCTCATTAGTTTGTGAAATTTTATACCTTGATTAAATGTTTTACGAATATATGTTTTAATGTAAGTTGAATATTTTAGGTATGCTAATGAAAGAAAAACATTTAACACAATATATAAGTTCTATATAATTTGAAGTTTTTCAAACCATAAGTGATAAAAAAGACAACTGCAGCAAATAAAAATCAATGAATAGCTGAATGCAATATCAGTAGTTTATTTTTCAGTGTGGCATCTTATGCTAATGAAAATAAATTATCTTCGCCTGAGATACATTTGTGCTTAATATCCTTTTTCCATTTTTAATTTTCAGTTATTAAGTTATCCAATGAAATTTGATATGGAGACACTTTTCAATTTATTATTAAATTGTCAATTACCGGTTTCAGATCATTATCTTGCACTATTAGAGTAAAACAAATTGCTTATTTCGATGAGCATTCTAATTTGTCTCTATATTTTTTATCATTTTATTCTAAGGAGCACGGATAACATAAGCATGTTTAACCAGTTCATATTTACAGAAAACGTAAACAGCACATGATATTGTTGGCGAGTTGTGTTAGTTGGTTGTCTTCTTAAAAATTTAATTTTCTTCCATGTAATTTATTATGTTTTATTTATGTTTCATCCCATCCTCTCCCTACCTTCTCTAAATGATGAAGAAACAACTATAGGCTGAAACGGGAGTTTCACCCTATCAACTGCTCAAAATTTCACTAGACCTCTGTTATTAACTTAGAAGTTGAATAACATGCAAGAGGGTCGACCAATCATCCTTTGCAAGTACCGCCCAAAATAATCTGTTGCCCACACTGGAAGTTTAGGCCAATGACCTTTAAACAGCCCATTTAAAATTCCAGGCTCAAAATTCTTCCTTAGTTGTTTTTAGGATATCAGTAGTTCCATGAGACCTGTGTCAAGCAATTATTTTTTATTGAATAAGTTTAGATGTGTGTTAAATTATTGTATGTAGAATGACGTATGACCCAATGTATTTTATATAACGTAGATTTAAAGTTTCCGCAAGAAATATTAATTTTGTTGAAAAATTTCAATTTTTTATTGTTTAGGAAATTGATTTAATGATTACTGAAAACAATAAATTCAGTTTTTGAGTTAATGCAAAAATTGCAGTAACAAGTCGGAAGTATGTTCTTTAATATACCAATCCTTATCTGGTGTTTGAAAATAAGGCTAATTTTGTTAAAGCTGAAATTTTAAATGTACATGGATATTAAAAATCAAGAATTTTTGAGTATCTTGCTGTGGACAAAATTATTGATTTAATTCTAGGTAAATATGTATATATTGAAGGACAGATACCCTTTAACATAAATTTGGAAATAATTTTATGGTACTCAAAAAATTTATATTCTTCTAGGTGCTCATTGACTTTATCATTTGTTAAGACCAGAAAGAATATATTTACCAAATTCAGAGTTGTTTTTTCAAAAAATTTTTTTTTGGATTTTTGGCAAGTGGTAGTGTTTCAGAATCAGGTAGCAAAAAATTTCCCTGGGGATTAATAATTAATGACTATTTAAATAGCACAATGAAAAAGATTTGCGAATTAGAAAACGTTAAGGTAGAAACTCGTAAATCGGATGAGGCAAAAGTATTAGAACCTTTTGTTCAAGCTCATTATAAAGAATCTTGTTGAAAATATGTAGTTACAATCGCATTTTGAGGGGAACCTAACTGCTTAGATGAGTCTAGAATTACTGCTGTTAAAAGACAACATTAACTGTGATTTAAGTCACCTTGTAATCAAAATTATTTAAATTTATATTAGGATTTTATTAATGAATATGAAAGAATAGAATACATGAGAGACGTGTCACGTGATCGAGAACCAGAGTTGTCCTACTATTTGCCCCACCATGGTGTTTACAAACCTAAGAAGGTGACTACAAACATCCGAGTTTTGTCTTCAATGAAACAACAAATGGAACTTCTCTAAATAATTTGCAACTTAATGAGAACGAGATCCAAGAGGATTTAATTTCAATCATGATAAGATTTCGGAAACATCCCATTGCATTTACTGTAGACAAACAAAATATGTATGATATACATATATCCTATACAGCGAAGTTTACAAACCATAGTATGGAAGGACAATGAATTGAGTACAGTGAAAATTTTCAAACTCTCAACTGTTTCTTATGGTACTTATACACCATTTTTGGTGACTAAAACGCTACTTTAACTAGTGAACGATGAAGGACACCATTTTCTTCTTTTGCAGCTTCTATCGTAAAGAATGACTTTATATCGATGACGTGTTGTCTGGAGCAAAGGATTTACCTGAATGCGTGGAGATGCAGCACAATTCGCTTCAATGTTGATTAAAGTTGGAATTAAACTGCATAAGTGGTGGGGACATCATCCTCAGTTTTCCGCCACATCAGAAAAAAGCTGTGAGTTTTCAAATGCAGAAACTACGACTTTAGGTGTCACTTGGAACTCTACTAATGATTGCTTCTTCTTTAACGTGTCCAAAACATCATCAGCTGCCCATACTAAACGAACAGTTTTATCTACAATCGCAAAGCTCTTAGATCATTTGGACATTTACAAAAATTGTGGCTTTTATACCTTCAATGGGATGATCAACTTCCTTCAGAGAATTACGTTTAGTGGAACAACTTTTCTAGAGACTTATAATACATTTGCAACATAAAAGTGAACCGATGTATTTTTTCCCCTTTTCTAATGCTGAAACTATGGAGCTGCAGGGATTCAGCGACGCCTCCGATGCTGCCTTCTTAGCAGTTGTTTATTGCAAATCTCAAACACTTTCGGAAGATGTTTTCCTCAAGCTAGTGGCTAGCTTGCCCAGAGTGGCTTTACTGAAGAAGATAACAGTACCTCGATTGAAGCTTTGTGCCCCTGTGCTGTTTGAAAAGTTGATGCGAAGAATTAAATCAGCCCTTCGATTGGAACTATGGTAAACTTAGTACTGGAGTGACAGAATGATAGTCCTTTCGTGGATCAAGAAACAACCATCCTTGTTGAAATCTTTTGTAGCAAACCGTGTGGTCACAATTCAAGATCTTTCCAAGATTTGTTCAAGATTTGTTTTGTTGCAAAAGAATACATCTAGAAATTGTGAGTGATCTTTATGCTGAAGAGATTTTTTACAAAAAAGATGAAGCTGACAAAATTTATTCGGACAATGGGAAAACCTTTTATTGGTGCTAATAAAGAGTTGAAAAATGTTCATTAAAATTATCAAAAATGACAGATGAGCAAATTTCGAAATTTTTAGTTAGTGAAGAAGTGAGTTGAGGCACTTCATTCCTCCCCGTGCCCCACATTTTGATGAACTTTGGGAGGTGGGTGTGAAACCTCTTAAAAATTAGTTTAAAAGAGTTGAAAGGAAATTAAAATTAACATATTAGGTATTCATAACCGTTACCAGCTAAATTGATGCAATGCTGAATTCAAAACCACTCATACCGCTGTCGGAAAACACAGACGAAGTGAAAGTTCACACTCCAGCTCATTTTCTTATTGGTCATTTTCCTCTTACCTCATTGAAACACATTTAACAAAGCTAAGTGAAAATAGATCTAAACTCTAGCAAAAAAAAAATCACAAAATATATACTCAGATGAACTGGAGAAAATGGAGCCTTGACTACTTAAACAATATGAATTAAAGAAAAAAACGAAAATTCAAAAAGAATGAGGTCAAAACAGAGTATATTGTTGTTTTAAGGAAAAATAATTTGCTTCCTTGTAAATGGGTACCTGTAGAAGTAATTGAAATTATACGCAGAAAATATGGTAGGGATAGCGTAATAATAGTTAAGACTTCATTTGTTGCATTTAAATGTGTAATTACGAAAATATTTATGTTACCTTGTAACGAATAGTGTTTAAATAGTTTTTGTTTTATGTGTGCTTCTCTGTATATACATTTAATTTTGTAAAATTTCAAATTATATTAAATTGTTAATTTGTGTAAAAAATTGAAGCTTATTTAGTATGTTAACAATAACTTGTCAAGTTGGGCTGTATGTTCTGGGTTGCAGCTGTGAATGGCCTTATAGTTGCAAAATATTCTGCTAAGGAGTGTTATGTTATTTGAAGGAGAGAGGCCGCATGTATAATGAGCAGCAGCCTTCAATTTATATACTTTGTGTATTAGTAAATAAATTATGAAAAATAATCGACTAATGTAATTTATGAAATACTCTGCGTAACAACAAATATAAAATTTCATTCAATTCCTGCAAATCCTTCTTTGTATTGGGATTTCATTGCTAAGCAAGTAACGTTTTAATGATGTAATAAAACTGCCGAATAGTGCATTTGCGTTATTGAACATAATTTATTTGTTATATTTTTTAATTTTAATGTGGAATCTATTATTTATATCAATATTATACTATAAATTTTGTTACAATTCTTGCATATCATCCTTTTTGATGAGATTTCATTGCTAAGCAAATAAAGTCGTATAATATTTTTAGATTTTATGGTTTCATTTCAGTGTTTCAACTGTATATATATTCAACTGTAAATACTAATTATTATTATATTTTTCTAAAACTTTAATAAATTTTATCTATAAATGTTATATAATTATGTGTGCGTGTGCACTTTATAAGGGAAGAGGAGATTGTCGATTTGAAATATTTTCATGCGTCTTTTGCGTTCAACTGTGCCTCAAAGAAAATATTGAGAGAGCTTCTGACTTTAATTGAAGAAGAATAGTAGCCTACAGTGATTACCGATTATTTTGGATGAAACTAAGCAATTTTGATGAGGATCTGTAGTCACTTGATGCAGGAAGAAACGGCGGAGCAACGAGGTTGATTGTTCTCACCTCGTTGCGCCATAACAAATATATTGTAAGCATGCAATTTCTAATATATTGTGTGCTTGCGGTCACTGAGTCCAATCACAAACCATGGCACAGCAGATTCTGTCTATTACACATCCTTCAGTGTCTTCTCATGCCATTTGATATAGTTTGCAACTGAGTGGAATGTCTGCAAGAAGTCCACTGTTTTATTTACCATTGACTTAATATCACAGATGTTTACGCCGCTAATATTTAGAGCAATCTTTGCCTGCAGCATTAAAAATATAGTAGTGTCAATATTTCATGAAGCTCTGACATTTTACTTGATTTTATAAAATACATTTTGAATTTTAAATACATTTAATGTCTTAAAATTGATAATATTTCACAATTTATATAACAAATTACTAAAATATGTGTCGTTATAAATTATGACTTATTTGGTTCAAATTTGTGTGCAATAAATAATAAGACAAATTTGTTAACAAAACAATTCCAATGGTATTTTATTTTCATGAAAATATCACTGTGTATTCTTTACCATAAGGCTTCAAAAATGATTTCTTATTGAGAATGGAGGGAATACATAGAAACAGCATAAGCCAGTAGCAGGGATTTTACATTTTCTAGAAAGAATGGTTTTAATAGTAAATAAACATTATTAAGAAAAAAATTATAATACAGTTTAAAAAGATTTCATCCATAAAATTTTGTTTTATATTAACAAGAGTATTGTAAATTTCGATAATGTATTAAAAGAACGTGGCATTATTTTTTGAATGTTTAAAAATAATACCAATTAATGAACAAAAAATAGAGTTGTTCTTTTGATCAACTTTTATAATAAGAATATTCAAGAATATAGCGATAGCATGATGTAAATGAAAACTATTTTACATAATACAGTTTTTAACATTTATAAAGTAATTTTTACATTGAAAGCTATAAATATTCAAAACTTAAAATAATATTTTAATGGAAAAAATGTTTGTTTGCTTTGTAAAAAGAAATATTATTTAAAAAGTATTTTAACAGATTTTTAGATATAACATCGATTTTTTCTTTCTTTTAAAAATTTTATCAATATTAACTTTCATAAACATTATATTCCAAACAACATTTAATGAGAAATAAACAACTTGTTCATTTATTGTTATTTAAGAGTTTTATACAAGAAATTAATAAAGTCCTGATATATTACTATTAAAATAATTTAGAAAATAAATAGTAATCTCATAAATAATTTTCAAAAAAAATGAGCTCTCGAGCAATGTTACTTGCGATGTTTTAAAAGTTTTGATGCATGATTGCTATTATTATATTCATTGAAGTTTTAAAATAAATCATTTCTCTAAATGTTTATCTTTAGAGACTAAAATGAATTACTTATCTAACTTCTTATGTACCTAACAAAGCAATCACGATGATATATATATTCGTTTCATGTATTTTTTAATATTAATAATTTCAAATTTTGATGTAATAAAATTGTGTAAAATATAGTGAATTCAAAAGTATTTATAACTCCATTGATTTTCATGGTTATCGATATATAGTTAAAATCAATTCACTTCTTGGACATCGAAAGCCAACAAACACGATTTCAACGCATGCGACAATTCCGAGAAGTGACTTCTTTTAAAATTGAGATTATACAAACAGTGCATTTTTAAATGAAAAGACGCATAATTCGTGCCAACATAAAATTGAGGAAAAAATCACTCATCAAAAATATAAGAACAATTTAATCAGTCACTCATCAAAACGTGTAAAGCGACTTATAATATAAACATAAAAACGTTTAGAGAACATAGAGTTATGTACATAATTCGGTTTCATAATACTTGAACTAATATTTAATCATATACAAGAATACTGAATAGGACACAACTAAAACATACATAAATAAGTCAATAAACTTTCACTCTAAAGCTTATTATAAAGGTTTGCAAAGTGGTACAAGAAAGGTCAATGAGAAAACAGCTAATATATCTTAGAAAACACATGAAAAACTAGCTTTTTAAATCTAAGCATTGGCACACTGAAAATTTTTATCTAATTTCAAACTAAATATCATTAATGTTATTCAACCAAACTAATGTAGAAAACGTATCATTAAACTGCTCATTGAATATCATAAAATATATATTAAACATTAAAAATGTTAACAAAGGTCAAATAACTATGCATACATCATATTTATGTGTCAGATATTAAAGAAATTGGTAAATTATTAACACAACTTAAAAAAAAAAAAAAAAAAAAAAAAAAAGAACATGCAAAAGCATTTTCTAAGCAGTTTTTATTTTATTTTATTTTTTTAAGTAATATTCTCTTTACTATTTAATAATGTTCTCTGAGATAAAATTAAGAAAAATTTCAGAAGTATATTTTGATAAATTTTATTCTTTGTGAAAGGAAATGTTCCAAAAATTATTTTCCAGAGAGGATCCGGGGCAGACATTGTTAAAGTTGTAAAATTTGTTTTCATTTTAGGTTTGGTGTTCTTTGCACTTATTTAAAACATTTATTTCTTTTACCTTTGGAAGGTTGAAGAAATCTGTATGAAGAAATTTTGAGGACATTTCCTAATATATCTCTACGTATATATTTTATTTGCTATAAGGTTGACCAATTATTTTGCATTTCTGAGTTATTTCAGAATGAAATTATAGATACATAAATTTCAGGATTTTACAAATTAAGAAAACAGTTCTTCGTAATTAAGACAAGAATAGTAGTAAATACTTTAACGTATATTTTCCCCCACTTTGATATTTCCTGATGACGTAATTTCACAAATTGTTAATTTTTTTTCGAAATATTAATAACTTTAAAAATATTAATAGCTTTTCAAATTTCTTATGGAAAAAATTTTCAGAAATTGTGAACTTATTTGAAATATAAGAAATAAATTTATTGTAAGAGATATTTGCGATAAGGTTCCGAAATGTTACCTAACGAGAAAAATTATCATTAGTGTTTTCAAGCTTTTTTAATACGGGGGAAGCATTTCTACATTCTTTAATAAGCAAAAAAGATATTTTTTATTTTATTACCAGAAAGGATTCATCTTCATATATATTGAAATATGACAGATAAATCACATCCAATTTTATTTTAAATAAAATTGTCTCTTGCACTGAAAATGTCTAATCTAAATTTAATCTTAATTTTTTCATTTTACAATTTAAGAATTCAGGAACACTTAATTTATACCAGACAAATAATTACTACCAATTTATCAATTTCATCATAGAAAATACATTACAGCATTTATTTAGTTTTCTTAAAAACGGATTCTGTGAAGGCATGAAATATTTCATTTTTTGAAAATAAGTGTGCGGTTTAAAAAACTATTGTTAAGTCAAATTTCGTATTGCAGGTATGAAATGCGGTCTATAATTTCAAATTAGTCTTGACTTACTTTATTTTCAAAGTAAATTTATTTTTAAATTAAGTTTGCAAAATTAAATGATTATATATTTATTCAATAATATATATATATAATAAAATTTTAATGTCAAGAAGTGAAGTAAAATTCTTTCTATTAAAATGAAGTTGACTATTTATGGTATTCTAATTATTTCACATAAAAGATTAACATATACATGAGAAATGAAAGTATTCCATTTATACGCAAGGTCCTCTGTTATATTTTACAAAAGCATTTTCAATTCTCAGAAATTTTTTAAGAAATCTTGAGTTACATATTTATGTATAAATCACAGAAATGCTCTACATGTATACATTAGGGATTACATAAGTTATCTCAATTTTTTAAATTCTAATTAGTAAAGAATTATTCAATAAAATCCAAATATCTATTTTTTGTCAAAAGAGATTTCAACTTCAAAAATAAGAATAAAGTGTATAACTTTTTATTTGATCAGATTTAATTAGACTGCTGTTAATTAACACATTTTTTCCTTCTCTTTTTACGAATATTTTTAGTATTATTTAGTATAAAATGTATTTTTGGAGACTCATTACAGAGTAACTCTAAATAAAAGATCAATAATCATGACATAAATACTGTTATTCAAAAGACTTTAAAATTAAATTATGAATTTTAGAATAGAAAAAATGAATTTTAGAATAGAAAAAATGAAGATAAAAATTTAATTATGAATTTTAGAATAGAAAAAATGAAGATAAAAATTTTAAATTTTACTTTAGATTAGGAAATAACAATCAAATATAAGAAAACTCTGATAATTTATTATAAAATTTCATAACTAATATTTCTTCTCTCATTTTCAATGTTGAAAGAACAGAATAATATTAATAAAATACTGTGTGTTATAATCACTCGGTAAATTTACCTACTGAATTAATTATATTATTTTAATAATAATAATAATTAAAAATTAAGTTTTTGAGTGTTTTTATTAAAATTATGCTTAAAAGTAAATAAAAAGCAACTTTGATGGAAAATTTGTATCTATACATCAATATTTTTACTAAAATTTTATCACATCTTAATTTTACTTTGTACCACTTTTCAAAGTGAATAATATGCTTAAATATAATTATGAAATATAAGAATATAAGCTTTAACTGAACTCCTCTCATCCAAGTAAATGCTTGAAGAGATATTAACATATCATGTGACAATTTATATAGTGCAATGTTTAGCACAAAACAACCCTTGCAGAATTCGGAGTAGATTGTGTTTTTAATTTCAGGCAGTTTGACTTGTGATATAAAGGGCCAGTGGAAAAAATCTTGTTGAGCACTGATAAAAGTTAAACTAGAAGTAGTTCCAGATAAAAGTGATCTATGACACAGATTTAACCTCTGGTGATGTTAATGGTCCACTGGCTATTGCAGTGACAGAAGGAACAACACTACTGGGAGAGCTAGCTGGGACTGTACTAGAACTAATAGGACAAACTGGTGGTGAGGAACCTGTTTCTCTTCCGGAATTGGAAGGGTCTGTAGGTATAAGGCCCTCCTTCATTCTTTTCTTTTGTTTCATCCGCCTGTTTTGAAACCAAATCTTAACCTGAGTTTCGTTCAAATTGAGTGCTGTTGCGATTTCAATCCTTCTAGCTCTTGTTAGATACTTATTGAAATGAAATTCCTTTTCTAATTCAGTTAGCTGCTTTGTGGTGAAATTTGTTCGCCCTGATCCTGGTCCACAGTTAGGGTCATTGCCATTTGCTGTTGAAGAATTGTAGCCATTATAATCCGGCTTCATCTCTATAATGAGAAATAATTAATATTAGAAATAATTTCAAATAAAAGTATATCACAAAAATTATTTATCACGATAATGATTCCAGATCATTTCACAGAATGTGAAGCAATACAGTGTTAATATTTTAATTCAAGCTTTATTTTAATAAAATATAATGCAAATTGTTGCAAACATTAGAGCAAAAATATATTAGCTCCAATGCTAAAATTTTGAAATGAAAATGTGATTATGAAATTTTATTTGTTAAATATTTTATATAAGTTGTGCTTATTATATATATATAATCATTTACCTCTTAAGCACCAGTTGATTTAATGTTATTTCATAAAGTGTATATACAAGGTGATTCTAAATTGTTTTTACAAATTAAGAGAGGGATGATAGTACCTACACACATCCAGACAAGCAATAATTACATAGGACCACATTCCACTCTGAACGGCAGAAAAGAGGAATTCCCACCTAAACATACAACAGTGATGGGATTCGGAAGATGTTATCCACTTAATACAGAAGGGATGATGTTGCGCCGTTTTTAAAGGACAATGTCCACTCTGATTGGCTTTCTCCGGTAACCAATAAGAGTAAAATGCTGTTTCTTCTGTGTGGAAATTTGCATACCGTAAACTCATGATGGATTTTTGATGTATTTTTACTTTCCTCTTTTTCTTCTCAAAAGCATTAACTTTCATTAGTCACCTGACAAGAAAAAAATCCTAGATTCTTTCAATGACTTGAGTTTCATTAATAAAAAGCTTCAAGAAAAATATTTTGATCATCTTGTAACATTCTTTGGTGCTGCCAGAATTGATGATAATGTTCCCACAGCTGCATGAACTCTTTTAGTAGAAAAAAAATTTATAAGTTTGCTGTTAATATCAAACTTCCTTGTTTGCAGTTCTCAGTCACTTATATCTGCAATTCCAAAGCATTTTAAGCAAGCTCCAGTTTCACTGAATACCCATAAGAATTAAGATGCCGATTGTTTAAAGAACCATTACCAGTCACTACAATTTATATTTTGACAAAATTTGACCACACATCTGCATTAACAAAAACATATTGAGATGATCATCAAACAGAAATAGAAGTAGAATTAGAAACAGTTTCTGATGGAACGTTTTTTGTTCATTACAATTTTTCATTGAAGCGATACCATTTTTAAAGCCCTCTGTATTTAAAATAAAGACTATCTATAGGGAAACTTAAACAATTACTAAGAAAATATTATTACTAAGAAAATATTAGTGAAAAAAAAACTGAATATAATGACTAAATACTAATGAAAAAAAAATTAAATAAAATGAGCTCAAAAACAAAACTGAAAAATAAACTCAAAAAATAGATTTTTAAGTAACGACAAATTGGAGTAAACAAATGCTAAGTAACAATAATATCTAATATAGTAAATATGTATCTAAATAGTGTTGCCAATTTATTAAAAAATAATATAATCAATGTGAAAAAATTTGCAATGCTTGTTGCCAACACAAAACTGTTTCAGTTGCTAAAACTTTTTAGTTGACGAAACCATCAGTTGAATGACCTCAAAATGTAAAGAACCGAGTGTGTTCATTCATAAAAATGTTAATACATCTATAAAAAGTAATCAGAAACAGAAAATTCCTTTTGATGTAATTAACAATCAGTATATATATTATAATATTAGACTTAATTCAGAAATCTATATTTTGTTTATTTGAAAGTCCTATGTACCCTTAACAAATCTTTAAAGTTATCCTATTTTGAAGATTGTATGTCCTTTATGAAGTAAAAAATGAAAATAACTAAATATTTATGATGCACATAGAACATTTTCTGAAATTGTTGTAATTGATTTTTATAGCTCAACAATCCTTTGTTTATAAAAACTAAGTTACATATTATGCAGATAAAATTACTCAAGAATAATGTGAAACATATTTTAGACTTCTTTCGTGTGAGAATGCTTGCTTACCTGCAAATCTCGATCCAATTAATTAACTGTACAATGTCTATTTTAGACCAGGAGTTATATTTCATCTTAAAACATTTTAGACTATATTCTAAGATTTATCAATCCTTAACCTAAGATTTTAATAATCTCAATATGGATAGTATGATGGGAATTAGATTAAATATCAGCGAGAAATATTGAGGCAAAAGATGAAACATTTTAAGAAACATTTAAGTCTCTACATTGTTTCAAAGGACCCCACTTTGAAAATAGTTGGTCTTATTGATCACCAGAGGATATAAATATCACTTTATATTGAGAATAAAAATTTGAGGAACAGAATATTTACCTCAATTACCATAGGCTAAGAATTAGTAGAAAGCTTCTCAAAGTGTTAACGTTCTATTTTTCGGTAAGTTATGAAAATTGTTTAATCTTGATGTACAAAAATATTTAACGTAAATAATTCTGAAAGTAATGTTATTAACCACTTATGAAGAATATTTCGTCTCTGTTCCAGGCTACATTCTAAAATTTAAACCCTATTTAATTATGAGCTAAATTTTAATCACGCAATTCTTTTTTAAAATCATAATTAAGCCTGTATAAATGCATATGTTAGAAAATTTAAGTGAAAATTTTTTCCAACGTATGCACTTATAAGTGTTACTTCCCGGAAGAAAAAAAAATTTGAATAAATTGCTCAATAGACAAGAAGCTGGATTAAATTTCTGAAATTTTAATAAATTTTAACAGTATCAAAACAATTTGCTCAATCAGCAATATCCTCTTTTAGCAGACTTTTTATTGAAGCACTAAGGCTTCATGTAAAACTAATTTTGTAAATTAGATTTTCGATTATTGTGAGGTTCTTGGTTAAATTTTACAAATTTAGATTGTTTGAAAATCACGGCAACTATTTTTCCGATCAATACTGCAGCAATTTGTATGCAAATAGTTATTGTGAAATGCTAAAATTTATCACTATCCACAATAGAATTAAAATCATACTCCTGATACTGGGAAACTGTAAGCGTTCATTCTTTAGACTTCTATAAAAATTTAATATTCCAAGTTATTGCATTTTTAAATTTTTAATAGAACTGCACTTACCGAACTATGTATTATAGTAAAGATGCGTTATATATACTAACTGTATTTTGTATACCTTTTTATTATAATGCTCTAAAATGAAATACTGATAAATTATTTTAAACCTACTGAAACTCCTGGTAATAGCAACATCTATTGAAACAATAATAAGAAGGATACAAAAAATGTTTCCCTAAACCTTGGTCAAAAGGAGATTTGAATATAAGCCTCTCTCTCTCTCTCTAGATTAGCTATAAAACTTATATTTTACTGAAAACTCCCAGATTTAAACTATATTTATTCCAATTATATTAAATTAGAATTACTGGATTGTTTTAAATATTTCAATACTGAATTTTTTTAAATATGAACTTATATAAAACAACATTCATGCATACAACGAAATATAAATAACGAAAATGAAAAAAAATCACTGAATTTTCCATAAGATATTTTAAATTAAGAATATTTACAATTGGTGTTTTGTGAAATGTCATCTTAGTAACGAGTCCATCTTAAACTATGAAGAAACGTTTGGTATGAGCCTGGAGCTACAAATCTCCATCAACTTAATTAACAATTGAGAATAATGAGATTTACATCACTGTGTTTTTATATTTATGTTGGAACACAATTTTTACTCTCCTTTATTTCGCATAAAAATGAGAATCAAGTTATTTATAGTAAATTATAAAACTCGAAGTGCAATTTCACTTGCAATTTACTAAACATATATTTTTATTAATATACACATGTTAGCTTCATTTGTATACGTAGTTTTTCTCATTCAAATTGCACACAGATATTCTGATTGTTGTCAAACAAATTATAATTACTTTTAGAGTTCTTGTTATGCATTTAAAAGTAATTATAATTTAATCGATTAGCAAAATGTAATACCCACCCAAGAAATTATCAAGTTCTTACACAACAATCTTCAAATTTACCATTTTCTGCTTAAAATATATAAACTCGATTTTATAATATTTCTATAACATCTAGGAGATTCTTATTTAGTACGATTCCGCTCTCGAATAAGGTTACTATTAATAACATCTTTTAAAGGAGTGATTTTCAGGCAAAAGAAAAAAAAATCTGAAAATTTCAGAACACAAAATCAACTACTATTTACCTTAATTCAAATCAATCTATATTCAAATCTTTGTTGTTCTTAATACTTTGGAGAGTACCTTTTTAGAGCATTGTGTATAGTCTAACATAACCTTATAATATGCCTACATTCACATACATAGTCAGAACAAAATCTTCTCAATGAGTAGTTAGAAAATTTGAATTCACAGACAATTTATAATTAAAATCAACTTTAGATATATAATTTTTTATTTTAAAAATTTTCTTTTTTTAACTTAGTTTCCCTAAAATTTTCGTGAGATTCTTTCATGTCATACACATATACAGTTATAAAATTTCGAAAAGTGATGCTATTAGTACTTAAATAGTATTCTGATACTTAGGTCAGCATGGCGATTTCTTCCAACTAAAAACACATAATTGTACTTGGATACTATTCCTGTGTTTCTAGTCAGTATAAGTAACAATCAACATTTATAAGAGATTGTTTTTCTAAAATATTTATTTATAATATTTCCTCTTATTTCTAATTTTGACAATATAGCCACATGCGATTCCAATAATCATTTATTATAAAATGTTTATTTACATAACTGATTATATATATAACGGTTGTTGTGGCCAATTTTGAAATAGTGATTTTTAATTTTTAAATACTGGGAGCAATGAATAAACCTCCGGAAAAAAAACTGTCTTTACAGATTTGTTAACCTGAGTCTAAGAATACCACACACATCAGTGGAAAAAATGAAGAACTGAAATTAATATTACAAGAATCGGTGTTATTTTTACTTTTTAGTAACATAATATGCATTTGTATAAATTGAAAATAATATGGGCTGAAAACTTTGTAAAAATAAGTTACATATAATCTGCTTATGCGTTATAAAAATGTTAGCAAAAATAATTGTTTCATTTTTTCTATTAAATTTAAATATATATTACCAAATTTAAATGAAAGTAATAGGTTTTCTTTTGCTATTGTTTTATTTACTTCAATCACTGGTAGAATTTAAGGGGATATTTTTAAAAGAAGGTAAATTTATATTCCCTTTTTACTTGCATCATTCAATAAATAAATAAATGTAAGAAATGAAAAGGGTTGAATATTACTTTCGATTTTATATTTTAGCATCAGTTTCATTCAACATATTTAGATCTTCAAGAATAAACAGCATTGTAGTTTGAAAATAATTTTTTTCAATATATTTTCTGCTTTTTATAGTACCTTATTTAATTCTGGTGTTGATAATGATAAAATTTTTATTTAATAATTTTCAACTTTTATTTGCTTAATATTAAGTGGAAACAATTTATACTTTTAAAATTCTAAATCTTTCAGGTATTAGTACTACAATAAGCTCACCGAACTGGCAGCTTAAAAAATATTAACACTCTAGGCTATATTTCAACAGATCGGGGATTTGATTCCCACCTTGAGAGTTTGGTTATTACTAAATATAATCAACAGTTTGGAATTGGATATTTGTAAGAGTTCCGAATCCCCTTAAAACTGTTGGTCCTTTTCTAATTAGCCCTCATGACGAAAAGTGACAACTGAGCATTTAGCAAACCAAACCTTAGAGGAATTCCTTATTTGTATATTGACTCATGACACTTGTATTTATATGATATAAATTTCTAATTATTTTATGGTAAGGTTATTGGTCTTTTTCCCAAAGAATATTGATTTTTAAGTTAAACTTGTCTTTTCATGAGGAGATTCTTGGATCGTAAATCACTTTTTGAAGACCTTATCATAATATTATACACTGTAGGACAAATTTCAGATCACATATTTAAAAAATTTATTTTTAAAGAAGAAAAAAGAAGCATCTAGATTAAGTACGTTATTGTTTTAAGTCTCATGGGGTTAATTCTAGGAATTTAACTCCCATAATAATTTGTGGCATTGAAGCAAATCACAATTATCCTCTGCGAAAAGGCTTAGATTTATAATTTTTCTACTCATCGCTGAATTTGACATTGCAAAATACAATCTTTAAAAAACATTGTTCTCGATGCATTTCTTCCAAATGAAACTATTGTTTGTTTCCGGTTTATCTAAGAATTTTAACTCTAATCATTATTTGTAGTTATTTTAATTTCAAATACGTATTACTTTAACTATCAAAATAAGAAGGAACTCATCTATCAAATAAAATTAAACCAAAATTATTTTATTTTCTGAATCCCAGTGGCATAGTGGTAGTGTTTCGCGCCCCCAACGCACAGGTCTGATCTGGGTAATGTCGACTCTGCCTTTCATCCCTTCAGTGGCTCTATTCTGAGAAACCAACATGCTTGGGAACTAAACACTGGGGATTTTGCGATAGGCTGATCACCTAACTGGAATACATGCTATGAACCCCATAGCTCTTGGTCTAGAAAACAGAGGCATTGTAGGTCTTGGCCCACTGATGGGCTGTCGTGCCACAAAGTTTCTTCAATGATAAATATATCAAATAAAATATTCTATGTTTTAGTGAAGCTTTTTAAGTTTAAAATAAAATAGAAGGATTATTTTATATCTAAACGCGTGTTAGCTCTCCGCATGAAAAACATCTTTTTATTTTCAAAAATATTTGTATGGTGCTTCCTTGGAAAATGTGTATGATTAATCAATTGTATATTTCATGCCTTTCCAACATCATGCACTTTTTGAATGATGCATCACACAACTACTTTGGCCTCATGATATATTAAACTTAATCGTATACTTTAATACGGGTGCAGTTTTTAACGATATAATCACGTTTCATTTCCTTCTTATAATTTTTGAAATATCTTATTAATATTCCACCAGAGGGAGTTGAAGTCTGGTGTATTCTATTAAGTACGCAATCACGTGAGAAAAACAGGCATAAAAATAATTCTGTGGTTATTCATATATGATGTCTTTCAAAATAACTTCTGACTTCATAAAGTTTTTTAAAAGTACAAACCATGTGAACGAAAAAGAAAATTTCATGAATGGGGCAAAAGAGATCTGTGTTAGGAACCAAAAAAAAAACACTAAAAATGAGTTATAAAACGTAAGTTTCAACCATTTAAAACTTCCGAAAATTTGATGGATTTATAATGTAACATTACAATCACCCCCCTCTCTTTGATAATGTTCTATTCTCCTCTAAATGTTTATTTTTTCATGCATCATATTTTGTTGATCAGATCAATTTTGCTAATTAATGAAGGAAGAATACTCATTAAGTATTGATTGTGACTATTAAAATTACTTGTAAAACATACGATAAGAAAATGAAACTAGTTTTTCCAATCAATAAATAATGGAACTTGAAGACAATTTATAGCGTTTTTTACCTGGACTTTTTCTTAATTAAGTCAATGACAAAGGAGGATAAATTATTTTTTGTGATGTCATGGGGTGTATATTATACGATTTTTATAAAATGTATTAAATTGAACAAAATTGTATTTGATGTATATCAAAGCTATCCCTTATGATTTATCTATGAAAAAATAAATTGGTCAAATTTGTGATATAATTCTCGTATTAGTATGAATAGATTAGTTAAAACTTGTCAGTCATAAAACAATATTATTGAATATTATTCACCTTAGAAACAATACGCAGGTCATAGTTAACGGTTAAAACTCGTAAGAATTGTTTTTCTTAAGAATAATTTATTAAATTTAAAACAATTGTAAAAGCTGAAAACTAAATTACTCAAACTCCTTTAGCTCCTCTACATTAATATTCAGTGTGTTTTTAAAATAATTTGGGAAGAGTATTAATAAACGATGAAAAGAAACCAATTAACCTTTAGATTCTTGAAGTGTGAATACGCGCGTGTTGAGTTAAATATTTCAAATAAATTTAAAAAAAAAAAAAAAAGTTGAGCTTTATGTTTTTTTGCTTTTTGTTTATTTTTTTTAAATCACAGGTTTTTGAGGTACACGAAGAACAGTTTTTGCTCTAGCTACGGGGATTATTCAAGAGAGCATTTCACTCTTTTCTGAAGAATATTGCATTGTATTTTGATTTGTAAAAAATGATGGGAAATAAATATAAATTCATATCAGAAAATTTTAGTCATTAAATGCTTTTTATTTTGTTTTAAAATATTAATCCTCACATTTTCAAGAATTTTGGACTTTTTTTTTTTATCAGTAAAAAGTGATTATACAAATACCTTCAGTAGAAACGAGGAAATAATCATATTTTCTTTTTTGTTACTTTAGCAGAGATTTGTGATATCTTGTAAAATGAAATTTCTTACGCATAACTGATTTTATTTGTTAAGAAATTAATAAGAAAAGGAAATTCAACGTTTTTTTTAATATTCATTACACACATATGCAATCTTTGACTCTTTCTACAGTTGTGATGACCTCGATTATTTTAGTATATTTTAATCGCTATTAAATGGATTTGAATTGATCAAGAGAGAAAAAAGATTGTAAAGGGCAAAACAATATACTTCTAATATTAATGAGGTATTATGATTATATAACACTTACGCGATGAACGTTAAAATATCTTACAACACCTATTAGGTTGTCAACTACAACACATCAAAACATTTATTGCTATATTTAATAATGGTTGAGAATAAACACGGTAGCTTTTTCTTGGAAAAGCATTGTACCAATACTTGACTGCGGTGAACCTGTTTAGCACTGGAAAGTGGGAAACTTAAAAATTGCACTTCTGACCAGAGAAAAGTAGGATTTGTTTCATGATCACTTGGTTTAGCTGAAATGACAGAGTATTTTCAGCTGTGCACTACATGAGAGTGGGGGGAGGGTATTAGATTAGGGGATGTTCAGTTATTATATATTGGATAAGATAAAGAATGTATTATTATTATAACCATATTTTGCAATACTTCTTTGGCTCTTAACAAAGATCTGCGCTTACTGTTAACCATATGAATAACATAAATACGGGCATTAATAAGTGAAAACAAAGTAGTCTTTTCTTAAAGTTTGATAACGGAGGAATATTTAAAGTTCGGATGCACAAAACAATCTATGTAGTCTGATGGAGAAATATACTGTTTGTTTTTGTATGAGTAGAATGATTATTTTACAGTGACTTATTACTTGTCTGGAAGGGAATGACTAGGCAAATTCTATCTGAAGAGGATAACTCCTCACATTATTATTCCCTACCTTCGAACTGTTGCTGTGGTCCTAAGTTAACAAATAAATGCACTTCTAGTCTAGTCATACATTAAGCTGATACATTCTGTATTACGTAATAAATTTATTTGTTACTTTTTACTGTTTACGGGTGGCGAGATTTATTTATTCTTATTGTGTTATAGGGATTACTAATTTGATGTGAAACCGAAAAGGTTACAATTTTATAAATCTTCTGTTTATTTAAAGAGCTACTCAAAAATCATTTCCTCATGTGAGTTAAGCCATTTAGATCCCTGAGATAGGCGCATTACACAAGTAAAGGTGACAAGAAAATTGTGTTCATTTCAAATTATAATAAATGTTAAGCTCTCTATAGAAAAGCAAAACAGCTTCAAAAAAAAATTTTTTTTAAATAATATTAAAAGTAAATAAAAAATTCAGGAAATTTTTTAAAATATCTATTGTGAATACAAAGGAGCTAAGCTTTCAACCTCAGTTTTTCTGATGAGAAAGAAGTAGTTGCCATTTTATTATGAAATATAGACTGAAAAGATCTAACAAGTTCAATGTGAATCCTGTTATTCAGTGGTATTTTATTGGTGAGCGAACATCAAGGGTAAATTCGATAGGCCAAAAGCGAGAAAGTAAGTAATGAAGCGTTAGGAATGCCATTTTTATTTCTATCAACTTTGATTTGCTAAAATATCTTAATAGATTCAAGTTGTATGCTTACTTCCTTCAAACAGTAACAAGAAGTTTCTATCATGATGCATGAAGATTTGCAGAATGAATCACATTGAAATTAAATTCTTGCCATTAAATTAGAATCTTTGCTTATAACCATCATTTATTAAAGAAGAACATATTCTAAGATTAATTTTGCTAAAACAAAATTAAGAATAGCGTATACAATAGTCATTTCCATTTTCTGTCATTTTACATGTTTGTAACATTAAAGCTTAGGATATTTTCAATGAATAATCGATAAAATGTGTTCTTTTTCATGAAAGTTAAAAATAAAAATTCATAACAATAAAATTGTAATGTGTAAGGTCTATAAATATAATGATACTGATTACATTGCTAACAATTGACTTAGATGTGTTTAAAGGATAAATGCTTTAACAACATTTTACTTCATTCATTTATGTCATTTTTTAATTATTTGGTTTATAATTTTTTAGTTTACTCATTTTATAATAGAACATAAAATATTTCAGATAATCTATATTTTGTGATAAAAAATTAAATGATTTCTAGAAAAAGGAAAATATTGCCCCTGGAGATAACAAATTCTTCTGATCAAAGTAGTCAAATGCCTCTCACCTCTCATTTATTATTTTTTTAGAAAGTTCTAGAAAATTATAGTTTTTCTTAGTTCTTGTTAGAAAGTTGAAATAAATACCGGATGTAGGACTCTGCAGGCAAAAATATCTGGGGTCCTGAAATAGGTTAATCCGTTTCTGCTTCAATAAATATTAATAAAGAGGCTCAAATTGCGTACACAGATATGTTATACAATATTACTGGCTCTCCATATAAAATAATTGTATTTAAAGAATTATATAAAGCCATCGACATAATAATTTTATACTTTTAAAATGAATACCTTGAATTCGTCGAACTATGAGCAAATAGTTTATTTTACATATTTAAGTGTATTTGTTCTTTATTGACAAAATTCGAAGTTGGAAACATGAGGTTGCATTTTATTTCTATAAATTTAATATTTATATTGTCTGCGTTGTTTATTTGTCATTCAACAATCATTTGCTACAAACGAGGACTAATTAAATCTGGGGTTAGTTTAAAAAGAACTTGACTTATTAAAAATCCCAACTTCTAGGTTAAAACTATTATGTAAAAATTATTAACCTAAGAATAGTTAAACTAAAAGTAAGAGAGCTAACATTCTTCTACCAGCTTGGCTTTATTACTATATAATTATTTGATTAGAGACTGCAGATTTCTCCGCTGAATCAGAAGAATCTAATGGTTAATAAACATGAATATATTACAGTGATCATAACAATACTAAAAAATTATTACAATTTTAGAAGTGAAAGTGAGAGTAACCAATGGGGTCCATTGTTTTCAATGGTGCACATTTTAAGTAAGAATTCTCCTTACACAAAAAAAAAAAAACAAGTTATTGACTTTACTTTGTTAGATGTTTTGTTACTTCTATCGCCGTTTATATTTTGCTAAGGTTAGACTATGTCTAACGTCCTCTTATGTGATGCGAGGCTCTTATTAAGGGTGGCAATCCATAAATAGATCCTGAAAGCAGTCTTAGAGTTAGGTTTTTTTCAGCTTTTAAGTTGAGACCTTTTGAAAGGGGCCCACTCTGAGACCTGAAACAGATATTTGAGAATGATGGCTGTGATTGAGGATTTTTGTGTTGTCAGAAATCAGTCTAATAAGAGCTGACAGAGTGAAGTGGTAAATACTCTACCATAATCCAGAATATGTTGTTTCAACTCTGATGTCACTTCTGCTGATGTATGGCAAAATTCCAAACGACTCCATTCAGTCTGAACATGTCATCGAGTAACATTTTAAGCTATTCCTCATGATTTGTAATGTTTTAAAGGAGATTATTAAAATATTTATTTATTTTGAGCATTTTATTGTTTTAAAGTAACAAATAACTTACCTTGAATGAAATAAAAATGAGTCTTTCATGATAAATTTATAATCTCGCTAAAACTCTTCTATGCAAGTTTTGATTTTTCAGCGGCATTCGAACCAAACAAAATTTTGAAATTTACTTCACTCCTCGTTGAATTTTTTTAAATTTTTGATTATAAATTCAAATTTACACCACATTTTGCATATTATTATTTACAATATTGAAATAAAATTTTATTACGATAGAGATAACCAATATCTTGTGCACATGTAAATCCTTTATTGAATTAATTAGTTTAACGCAGAGCATTTCAGCTTCTTTTCTGAAAGTTTTTAAGCAAATTGTTTCAGAACAAGTTGCAAAACAATTTTTTAAAATTATTCTGAATCTTAATATTTTTTAATTAGAAATACAAACGCAAATAGAGTTACAGTTGATGTGTATTATTACTTAATCTTTTAATTATTGTTGATAGTATTTCTCATAAATAATAAATCAATATAATACTAATCTAATTTCATCCATAAACAAAAAACTGATTTTCATTATATGTACATATTAAAGGCATCCCATTTAACCCTTTGATGTACACCGTTTTGAAAAGGAATAAATCAACAAGTTGAGCATTACTAAAACATGTATCATCACTACTTTCGTAAGTATACATAAATAAGTACAAAAGGGCATAGAAAAATAAGGAAATAAATAACTTTTTAATAACGTAAAGGAATAACCTCGTAAACCCAGTGAACCAACCAATACTATCAAATAATTTCAATTCTTTGAGCGTGGGTTCAAAAATACTCTTCCACGAATGAATATAAAAAGGTGGGGCATGCTTTTACCACCTTTCTTTTGAACCGAGTAAGCAAAGTATATTGATGGTTGAATTTTGTGCCCTCTGTAAAGAAGGAGGTGCCTGAGTTCATAAGTTATCTGCTAATTCTAGTGAATAAGCTTGGCCCCATCACCCTCAGCGTAACACTAGAAGCGAAGTTTTTACAAATGATGGTCACCTGGGCTTCAGGTGGGATCAAGAGTAAATTTATGATTTTGCCTTCAACTATGAAAAATGGTTACGGCTTCATCAAGTGGCCTGCTCTGCCATACACGAAAGAAGGTGTACCAGCTATAATGGAGATCGCCTTTTTGCAATGATATAAAGAATTTATATACGATAAAGTATTTTAAATACAGAATAATAAGTAGTGTGGTTTTTCTAAAAGTTTATTTAATTTCAAAATGGAATAAAATTCAGTATTTGTATTTAAAATGGTATAGAAATGGGGAAGAAATAAAAAAAAAAAACGTCAGAAAGCCACAGCAACAATAAAGAATACGGCAGTCTTTCCTTATGGAAATTTTTAAATTAGTTGATGTAGCAGTAAAATCGCTTATGTTTAGCACGTTAATTCTATTCAAAAGTCAAAAAATTTGTAAATGATACTAAAATTACATTAATGACAATATGGATACTTTATTACAATATGGATATGTGACAAATGTATCATGCGTAATTAAATTAGATTATATTAAAAATAAACTTAACAATACAACTCTTCAAAAGTGTAGAAGAGCTAAATTTGAATGAAACGTGATAGCTTAAAATTATTATAATCCCTCAAACTTAAGCAAGAAATTACGAATTGAAGTTTAGTTGTAGAATAGATATTTTTAGCTCATTTTTACTGTATAATAATGCTTCCAAAGAATTACATACTTTTATAAATTATTGAAGCAATATCATTTAATTTTCTGTAATGAAACTAATTTACTTCATTTACTTAGATTATTTTAAGAATTATTAAGCTTAATGCAACCAAACTTTTGGTTTTATAGTTCAATAGTTTGTTCATTTATTTAAATAAAGCAATGTTTTTTAACGTGTAAAACAATCTCTATGCTTATATGCATTTCGTATTTATATATTATTTATGGGAGAAAATAAAGCATCTTTAAGAAAATTTTCTATTAAAAGAAACTAAAAAAATGTCATAAAAACATGATACACCCATAAATATTTTCCTCTTAATTTTTTCATTAATTTGTAAACAATCAAGAGTTCTTGAATAAATTACCAATTCACAAATTGTCGATAAAAATGTTAATAATTAAATCGTTTTCCTTTTAAAGTGATCTAAAAGTTTTTACTCCAAAGAGTTTTGCTTTTTTATTGTAATAATTTTAAATAATTTTAGAAATTGTAAGAATTTGAAAAATATTTTTTAGTTGATTTAAATAGAATTGTTTCTATAAGTTTCAATAGTTTATTTCAAATATGAGTAAAGTCACAATTTATTTCTATTTGACTCTTCTTACAAAAGCAATAGAATATCATATAAATATTTTATTTAAAATAAAAAGGGAAATATTTCTAATTAAAGAAATTTTTATTTCATCAGTGTTATAAGAACCTCCAGCCTAGCTTCGGAAAATTCCACTTTAACTGAAGAAATTGTGCAGCTTTAGATTCTTGCATTGAGTTTAGCTCAAATAAAGTTAGCCAATTAAATATAAGTATTTTATTGAATCTGGTATCGTTCAATCATACTGAGAGCCATTTTAGAGAACTTATTCAATTAAAATTTAAAAGTAAGTACTCAGAGTTTTAGATACGTTAAAATTTGAATATGCCCTTACATTCTCTTTTAAGATGAACTATCTCAAATCTTTTTTTTTTCTATTTGTATAAATAAAACTGTGATACTGAAAATATAAATAACTACGTTTTCTCTTCAGAATTTTTTTTTAATGGCGGGCACTCGGGTGATTAACCCTTCACCACATCAAGGCCAGAAATTGCTACTCATTTATCGTTACCCGGTGGCACCTGTGAACCAAGTCAGGGAGGCGAGTAGTATTACTCACGTCACACTACCACAAACCCGTTTATAGGTCGGGCCACATTCATCCATCATCTGAGGAAAGGACAAGAAACACAGAGAAAGAGAAAGTACATCCATGCCCAAGCCGGGATTCGAATCCAGGTCCTCCCCATCCGTAGATAGGTAATCTAATCACTAGACAGGGTAGGCAGCGCTTCAAATTTTGATTTTGTTTATTTCTTCCAAAATTTAAAAATTTGCGATAGGTAGCAAAATTTGCTATGCTTAGTACGAAATTTTTATTGTATAATATTATTTTGTAAAATGAAAGGAATAAATTTTAATATAAATAAAATTTATAGTAGTTCTCATTTTATCAAAATTTTCTAAATTTTGCCATTTACTCAATTATTTATGTTTTGGCATAAAACTTAATATCATATTTTTAACATGCATTTTAGCATTCATATCCTCATAAATACACAAAAGTGATATTAAAATGTTATACATTGTAATTAAATTTATTATTAATTTTATTTTACCAAAAATGTCTCTGCAAATAATTAATTTAACTTATGACGTGTATCTTAATTACGACTTATTTAAATTATGAAGCATATAAAAAACAGCCGAACAGATTAGAAGATAGATACTATGCTTTAGTAGTCAATCTAATACTACATTTTATCGATTAGTCTTTATATGTACTAGTACTTATTAATAAAACCATGCATGTGTGTGTGAGTGCGCGCGTAAGTATAAAAAGTAAATATATAATTTTTTGTCCTTAAATTCCTTATTATTAAAATATTAGAGTTGATAATGATTGAAGTTAACCAATTCCTTAAATTCATTCCTATAACTTTTTTATATCATCAAAAATGAATAGGTATGTATCAAAAAGAAAAATGTGTCCGGAGTTAATTAAAACTCCGCATTCCTCCATTATCGTTAAATATGAAATTAACTTCTTTCTAAGATAAATGTTTCAGTGGTAGCTGTGAATATCTCAACTAGAATTAGATTTTCATGCGCACAAATGAACCAATTTATGTCATTTTCAACCAATATCTAACAGTTATTAATCTAAACAAAAATTAAAGCTAATACGGTTTCTAAACTGAGATTGAATTGCTACTGGCTGTTTCAAGAAATTATACATTTGGTGTTCTTTTCTCTTCAGGTTGTTGTTCAAGTTATTAACGAGTGTGAGTATTTTAAAATTGTCGACTAGATTTTCTGAAGCTTAGGGAAAGAAGTGAAGGTATAGTTGGTTGGAGAAAAACAATTGCTCCGACCGTATGTTAATCCCATTAACTCGGCGACTCAATGGGGAGGGACTGTAGAGAAAGGGGGGACATCCCCCACCAGAAAAATAGAATGGAGCAAGAGTAGAGGGAGTGAAGTCTTCCCGGATAAAGGATGATGGATGAGAGTCAGGAAGAACAGGACTATGATCAATAGCGTCAGGGATTGTTCCCACCAATCTTATAGCACATGTATGCACGCAGCTTTTTCGCGAAATATCGTCCCGACGTTTTCACGCTTACCCGGGTATATACGAGATTTTTTTCTTTCCACCACCAGAAAACCCTCCGGATTGTTTCGGATAGAATGTTACAAAGCGAGTAAAACGTTTTCAGGTATAGGGTGAGAAATAAAAATAAGATGAAAAATATTGTTGAGGGGGTCCCCTGAGGAGGGAATTGAAAATTTGTTTCACCACGGTTTTGATTTTGATATCATCCCACTTCAATAGCAATCTATCTCGTCCCTCATTCCTTCTTTTACAAGGACTAAGTTTTGGTGGCATTTCGCATTAAAAAATAGCTGTCGTACTTTCAAGACTTGGTATGAGAAACGATCTATTTAAAGTTTGCCCACTTATCGAAGATGTATTTAAGAGGCGTGATCGAAGACTGGTGAGTCGCAGAATCAGACCTCCTAAGCTGCTATTGTGTTTTTTGCCTTGAATTTACGAACTATATGACATCAACTTAAAATTAGATGATCTCCCTCTAACTTTTCTTCAAATTCGCTTGCGTTAAATGTCATCGTCGTTATATTTGAAATGAACTCAGAAACAGTCAATAATCTTTATTGTATAACAGATTTTAAATTATAGTTAGTATTTTTACAAATAGTTATCATTTATAAATCATAAATTACTAATTAATCTTTGTCACTGTTGCAATTAACTCTCATGTCATTGTTGAGTATTCGCGTTAATTTTATTTATTCGAACTTATTTTAAATGAACTTATTTTTAAAAAGGGCAAGTGAAAGGTGATGGTATAACAGTTAAGAAATGCGATATAAACGATGCAATAATGCATTTCTTCCTGGCCTTTGCGGTATGGTAAGAATCCGAATAAGAACTTGAATATTATGGTTTCCAATAACACTTAAATTTGCAAAAAGGAAAAAACCCTAGAGAGTTTGTAAAAAAAATTTAGCGAAAGTATCGCACAAATATTTTTACACTAAAATCCACTTTTATATATTTCCTGACCATACAAGAAATAACAAATCATTAGAATACTGCTTGAGAGATTCTTTTCTCCAAGTAATTTATCAAAGATTTTAGACACATAGTTTAACAGTTTTTAAATCGAATAAAGAGTATTTGCCTCTAATCTTAAATGTAAGTCAGAGAAAGTTTTATTTGGTTTTGCAATATCTTTTTACGGAATAAATTCATTACGAGGAGAGCCAAAACAGAAAGCAAACATGGAAAGGTTAATATATTCTCACTATTTTAGTGGGTAATTATTTATAAAATCCTAATTTCAGAAAATTATTAGAGGGCTGTCTACAGAACTCTAAAAATTTTAATTTTTTAACTGTCTCAATATATATATATATATATATATATATATATATATATATATATATATATATATATATATATATATTGAGTATATTTTATTGCTAGTGGCCTATAAAATTTTTCGAAGCCTCTGTATGTAATTTTTGATATATTTTGAAAACATTAAAGTTTGTTGTTTATTTTCAAAGAAAACAGCATTTATTATGACAAAAGGCGAATAATAAGAAAAATCCAATTGAATTCATTATCTTTAAAAGAACGAATTTGCTTAACGAATTAAAAAGGGCGTTCTTATGTGAAAGTAATCAACGAGGAGTACGAAAAAAACTCTTTTAGCTTAGCCCAGTTCTCATTTTCTACCAGTAACGAGAAGTTTCCGATTACGTTAGAAAGTCTCGTTTTTCTAAGCTTCTCAAGTTGCAAAAAATAATATTTTTTATTTTTTACACCCTTGAATCGGTTTGTTTGTACATCTTATAGGCTATTATTTGGTTCATTGGGCAATTTTCAATAATCCCATTTGACGTGGGGAAGAAGTCCTTTTTTTCTTTGTTTCTTACCACTATGACAATTGTGAAGTTTCCAATCTTCTGAGAAAATTTAAAACCGTTGGGCATTTTTACTATTAAAGGAGAAAAAGCTATTCAGTTATACTATTTAAAATAAGTACATACATATTAATTTGAAATGATGTAACAGTAAAACGATATAGCTTTAAAAAATGCGAACTATTAAGTCTTGCATTTGTAAAATATTTGTTTCTTTTCCGATAAAAAGAGAAATAGTTATAATAGTCTATCACAATAGCACATAGGGCATATTCATTTCTATTTTATAAAATAGCTGCATTTTGTTTGTCCAGCAAGACATCAATAGCAAAAACAGTGAGAGCTATCGTTTTAATCGTACAAACAACAAAATTATGAATATTTGCAAAAAGTTTCTTCCTCTTTGTAATTCTATATATTTACTTAAAAAGAATTTTTATTGAATATACAGTTAAATTTTTTTTGTCACTCAATTTCTTAATTTTACTGCTTTAAGTTAAAAAATTTTTTAACTATATACATATGTATAAATATACAAGTTTACCCTACAATATAAACCGGACGGGAAAATGTGATGGTATAAGGAAAAGAAAGTAATATATAATATCTCAATATCCGGCAATTACCTTAGCAACCTTTCTAGGCATATTTTGAACTTGGTTTTGAGACACAACAATGAATGTTATTTGTGTCCATTCTTGTTGTAAGAATGTCAGCAGCTCAGAGGTAGCTCCTAGACGTGGTTCTCAATTCCGTAAGCATCACTTTTCGATAAGATTTTGGTTGAGGCTCTGAGCAAGTTGGGGGAGACATTGCCCATCCAAATTGCCATCCATTTCACCTAGTAGCAAACGGCGATCAATGTTATTTATATGAAGCTTCCTTTTCTTTCAAATGTTGAGGAACTTTAATAAAAATTTGAGTGTGAAATATAGATTGAATAATTCATTAAAGTTAATTTATTACTCAAGCGGCTTAATCATGTATTTTATGCTGTTAAGCAAAATAAATAAGTAAATAATTTGTATTCAATTCTCATGAACAATTCTGTTCAAAGTTTCCACTTTTAACCATGAATGCGAGTGAATTCACTTTTTAACCATTAAGTTCAATTATTCGTCACAAACTATATTTGTATCATTCGTCTAAAAGTTATTAAAAAAAATTCATGTTTACGTGGTCATTTTATACTTTTTGTTCATTCATACATTTTTTTATTTATTTAATTATCTGAAAACAAATTTTTTCTTTGCTTATCTATCGCTAAGTTCATTATAAGTTTTGAGCGATTTTCAAAGGCTTCATCAGGACAAGTTGTGTTGTCCCTCTGGAAGTAACATTCGTCAATTCCATCATTTACATCTTATTCTTTCCGATTTGTATAATTAAATATTTGAGTTTAGCGACTTTTACACACACATACACATCTATCTATCTATCTATCTATCTATCTATATATATATATATATATATATATATATATATATATATATATATATATATATATATGCATTTGCAAAACATATGTTATGTATACACTGCTGGCCACCGTAAATGCATCACCCTGTAAGAAGTATGCAAACAACATGAAATTTACAACATACATTAGCGGAGGTATGCAAATGATTACAATTTCAGCGCAGACGCACATCACAAGTGCCTGTGGCGCTACTTCAAAGCACTGTTTAAGGTTGAAGATTTCAACGATTTCAAAGTTCGGCAATTGTGTTTTTCATGTGTTTTTTTTTAAACGATCAATTATGCCTCGTAAAAAACAGCGATCATTCTTTGATTAAGTATCTGAGTTCGACAGAGGAAGGATAGTGGCCTACCGAGATTGTGGATTATCTTTCATGAAAATTGGTAGTCGTGTTGGACTAAACCAAACAACTGTAATTTGGATATGTGATCATTGGATGCAGGAGGATACGGCAGACCGACGTGTTCGATCGCATCCACCTCAATGCACCACTTCCCCTGCTGACAAGCAAATTATGCTCATGGCTGTGACAGATCATTTAGCCACATCACGAACCATAGCACAGCACATTCAGTCTGTAACAAATCATCCAGTGTCTACGCGTACCATCCGACGCCGTTTACAACTGAGCGGTCTGTCCGCAAGACATCCATTGTTTCGTCTACCCTTGATGCAGAACCACAGACGTCTCCACCGCCAATGGTGCGATGAAAGAAGGACGTGGACAGCAAACTGGAATGAAATTGTCTTTACTGATGAGTAACGCTTCTGTCTACAACATCACGATGGTTGCATTCGAGCCTGGAAACACCGTGGACAGAGGATGTTGAATAGCTGTGTTATGCACCAACACACTGGTCCCGCACCAGGTATTGTGATATGGAGTGGTATTGGATATCACTCTCACACTCCTGTAGTACACATTGCTTGTACTTTAAGCAGCCAGCGCTACATCTCCGAGGTATGGAGCCAGTTGTCCTTCCTTACATTCAAGGCTTGCCCACAGCCATATTTCAACAGAATAATGCACGATCACACGTGGCACGCATTGTGAAGGGATTCTTCGTCAATCACCAGATTGAATTGTTACTCTAGCCGGCTCACTCACCAGATTTTTCGCCGATAGAAAACATGTGGTGCGTGGTTGCTTAAACATCAAACCAGATTATATCACTTGCTGCCACACCAGATCAACTTTGGCAATCTGTGGATGCTCCTTTGTCTTCTGTACCCCAAGAACACATCCAAAGTCTCTTTAAATCTATGTCGTGTCGTGTGGCAACGGTGATCTCCAATAATTGCGGCTACTCTGGCTACTGATTATGGCAGGAACTACAATTCACAGAAATTTATAAATTTAATCATTTGATACTTGATCAACATGTTATCTACAAAATATATTTTGCTGTGATATCTCTTGTCTTTCTTGGTGTTGATAATTAGATGACCAACAGTGTACTTATTTAGATAGAACAGACATTCATAGATATATATTCAGGCTTATCTTCTATCAACACTCAAACATCTTTTTATGCAATGTGACAATATTTATTTCAGCAAAATAAAATTTATTTTAATTAACAATATATATATGTAGCACATATCAGTTTCATGGCTGAGAAATCATCTTTTATTGGTCAAGTATCATTCAACAATTTTATAAATATCTATGCATATAATACAATATTCCCAAAAACTGTCACGGTAAATTATTTTTCTTTTTGTACAAACTTAGTAAGGCAGTTTTGCATTGTTATGAAATTAATAAAAACAATTATGAGAAAAAAATCAATTTTCTAAATATTTTGAAAATAAATAACAGTTATTAAATCCAGAAATTATTTTATATCAAATAAATTTACAGTAAAAGTAACATAATATTATTCTAATATCAGCAATATTATTTCATAAAATGTTAGAAGAATTTATTTAATGTTAATGAAAAAATCAGTAAACATCACAAAAATTATAAGAATATTATTTATTCATAATATGTTTTTAAAATACATCAAATACTTAACTTCAATCATTTTTATCCAATACAAACTTGGAACCGCAATGTGATGCAATATAAACTATATAATTTATTTGTTTGGTATCAACTTTTACTTTCATCATTAATAATAGATGCGGCATGGGATTCAAATAACAAAAAGGAATATAATAAGTTTCCTTATTTCTTACGTTTTCATAGGTATCTAATAAAAAATTTTATTTTCTATCTTAAGAATACGACATCTTCAACTGAATATAATTATAAACACAATTTAATTCATTATTTAAACATATATATATATATATATATATATATATATATATATATATATATATAATAGTTTAGATAACCCTTAGAAATGATGAACTAAGCGAATGCAATCAGAACAAAATTGAATGGAAGCAAATTGAGAGTGTTCATGTAAAAATGTTTCCCGTCTATAAAGCCAAAAGGGAAATAAAGCTGTTAAACGTACAACATAAATGGAAAAAGTCATTAAATGTCAAAATTTTATTTAATTACGCATCTCTGATTAAGGGGAATAAACTCAATATAATTCTAAATTCATTAAAAATCTAATAGAATCGTTAATATAAGAAAATGTGATAAGCACAACTTGAAAGCAACAATGACATTAAATTTATTTATTATGCTCTTAATCATTCAATTGGTTCTTTCTATTTTAATATATTTCCCAAACATGTAGAGAATGCTCTAAAACAAAGATAATTGTCTTTACAATAAAAAATGGCGAAAATCGATAATTTAATAAAACCTCTTAAACTATTTTTTTCTAACCTATTGCTGAAGATTACATGTCCGGCAATACGACAGAACATTTTCTTCCACTCAAAAGAATTAGATATTTAGGTAGATATATTGGAGCAGAGCATTCAATTGAAGGACATTTCTTATTTTATCTATTATTGAAACAACTTTTGTAAAATAAAGAATAAATATCGATTCTGTTTTAGAGTCCTGTGTTAATTCAAGAATATCATATTTTGATTTGAAACATATCTTACTTTGTGCAATCATAAACATTAAACGTACGCTTTGATGCTTTCAATGATCACTGACTTTATTATTCTGATAAGGTTGTTTCTAATAAATATTTTTAGCCAAATCAATAACTTATAAGAGTAATGATTGTCGTATTTCAAATTATTCTGCGCATCATTAGGTGTAATTTGCCTTTTAAAATGCATATATCAATGAACAAGAATATGAAAAGGGATTGATTTGGATATGAATAAACAATCAATGTTTTGAGACATTTGATGAAAATTGACATATATAATTTTAATGATATATTCAATGGTGGATGTACAGTTAAGGAAGCTACTTTAGCTTAATATTAACAATATTCTTAATAGAATTCAATCTATTTCATAAGAATATAAATATAATATATTTTTTATGCTTAAAATTTTCTGAAATTCCTTAAAATGAATTTTTAATTAATATACTTTATAATTTAAAAAGAATTTTACATTTTATAAAAACTAAATACAAAGTTGAAATTTTAAAATTTTAATAACTATTGTTTTTCTACATTGGACTAATAATTTAGAGATCGTAATAGAGTACTATATTTGAAAATTTGTATTATTCACGAAATACTATTTAAAAATTTGATAAGTATAAGCAAAATTTAATACTCTGCTCAAAACCAACCTAGAGAATAAGAGAGAAATGTGAGGGCATGGGAATATTTTCACTACTCTTCATATAAAATACAATTTAGTTACGATTCACTACGATAAGATAAAAAATTTCAATTGAACCGCCAATGCAGACGAATATATTTATGAAAGATAGAATTCTCTGCTAACTTCTAATCTACAATAGCAATTCCTGTTTGCCATCCTGGTGTACCAGGGGGTACACGCATTTTTGTATGTTGGTGGCGATTCTTAGATCAGGAATATCATGTGCCACACAGACTTTAGTTTTGTGACACAGACTTTAGATAATTGCGAAATATAGCAATTAAAGTCTTGTCAGTTTTCGTACAACCAGGTGGGAAAGGTACACAAAAATAAAATGTCCCGATTCTGGCATTCGAAGAAACTCCATCATTTGTTACACACGTTGTAAGAATTAAGTCTGTAGTTACAATGAATATATTTATAAATATTATAATCATAAATGAAAAATATATTTCATGTAGTATGAAATTTTTATTTATCGTGAACTAAAGCTAATAATATCCGCTTGTTACTTTTAATATTTATGTTTTCCCTTGCATATACAAAATATTGGTTTAAAGCCTTACAAATAATTGTCTAATTTATGAATTTTTCTTGAATTTTAAGCAAAATATTACATTATATTAATTAATAGTAAGAATTCAATGCTTTAAAAGAGTGTCTTATTTTTGAGAACATATAATTGTTCTCAATTAAATAGAAAATGTAAGAAATAATCACAGCAATAATCATTCGTAAAAATGGTTTTCTTAAGTACGAATAAAAATTGAATTTTTACATGACAGAAAGTTAAGCAATATTTAGGGTAAAAAATTAAAAAACATCTATAGTAATAATAATTGTTTTTTAAAATTATAACTATTAATCTTAATTGATGTGATTAACTACTTTTATGAAATATAATGATAAATAACACAAGTTGTTTAACAAAACAAAAAAACATTAGTTTCTAATTTATTAACCAAATGTACTAAATTTTTTTAACCAAACCAATTTAATTTATTAAAAAAATAGTTTAACCAATCAAAATTCTGAGGATTACATTTTATTTTTGAAATATTAATTATTTGGAAGTTCAACAATCGGAATAGTTTTTCATTTCTAAGTTTTCATAATAAAAATTTTCTTACATAAATCAATTGTTAAGTTAATTGTTAAAAACTTAATGATATTAACTTTATACATGTATAGAAAAATACGTATATAAAGTTAATATCATCATTATTTTTTTAATTACATATCTCTTTTAGCAAAACTAATAATATTTCTCTGTTAATATTATTAGTTATAAATAAAGAAAGTCTTTTTAGGAAAAGTATATTTAAAACTGTTTATATCTCAGATATTGAGAAATAATACTTTAGCTCAATATTAAGAAGAAGCCGTTATTGCAATAAATAATATGTCATAATTTATTATTATTTTTTTAAATTCACATTTTTATTTTAGCATCAAATATAAAGTTCCAATAGTATTTCAATGTTTGCATGAAATGTCATTTTACATGAAAAGGAATATTGTTTCTGAAAGGACTTCATAAATAAAATACCATTCAATGAAATGAATGAAAAGATTATAAGAAATATTACTAAAGAAAATTAGTTCAAATATACAATATTACTGTACTTAACTTATTATTTATTTATTCGTTTCAAAATTCAGTTTACCAACTTATGCAGTTAAAGTTAAAGGAGCATTGGAAACTTATTATTTTCCCCAAAGAGTAAACTAATATAAGAGTTCAGCCCCGATGAGAATGAAGATCACAGAACAATGTGACTTCTTGTCTTGATAATCAGCAGCTAATTCTTTGACTATTACTTTTCGTTGTTAATACTATTCCTTCATAGAAAAGATAATTATATTTTTGTTTCACTTGCAACACCTGCAACATTTTGCTATTTAAAGGAATATTAATAACAATACACATAAAGCATAGAGAAAAAGATCTTTTAAGAAGTATTTCAAAACAAAGTTTTTATAAAGAATAATTTTCCATATCAGTAATATCTTGATAAAAATTTTATGAGTTTATTAATAAAAGTGAAGAGTAATTATTTTATTGACGTTACTTAATTACTGGAGTAATTGTAAAGAATGGTTTATCTTGTCCCATATTAAATTATTTTGGTGGATGTACACATTTATTTTATTCTAGCTCATAAGCATGAATTTCCTTTCTAAAAAAAATTATTCTGTTATTAATGTAATTTGTAATCATTGTATTATTATTATTATATAATTACTATTATTGAAAACATTTCAATAGAGCTTTTAAGTCTGTTGTATTATTTTATTTCTATAGACATTTTATTTAGCTTAACATTTAACGACTTAATTGTAATTATCTTAGTAATTTCTCTGAAAATATATTGAATAAATGTTAGCTAAATTATTTTTGCAACTAGCATATCACAGTACAACTGCAGCTCTGAAAGTGGCCTTCCAACAGATAAACTAAACTGAAACCAAAGAAGTGTGTAAAATGTTTTTAATATTTAATAAAAATTCTAAAAAATTTTGATAAAAAGTACAAATTTTCATAAAAAAAATATTTTAGTTAAATTTTATTTAATGCAAGTTTTGATGTAAAATATTACTAATGATAGAAATTAATATCTCTTATATGAATGTCTTGAAAATATTTTTGAAGTTATAATAAATTACATTTAATTTTACTTGAAGTGAAAACTTTCGAAAACTTTCTTTTTGAAAAATATTACATAGATTATATATTTATCCATTCAAATTTTTTTGTGTAATAAATTGGAAAGATACATGGAATTAATCTAGAAAGTTCTACACTTACACAAATACACAGCTTCTATAATATAAATAAAATTATATTATTTTTTCTTAAGTTACATTTTCTTTGAGTAATATTGCTTCAATAATAATGGCTAAACTATGAAGCATTTTTTTAATGGAATCCCCATAATCGTAGTTTTTGAAAATATAACACAAAGTCTTTTTTATACATTTTATACTTACATTCTTATTATATGAAGAGTTACAGTTTTCTCAATAGTACGTTGCATACAGTTAAATCAGAAAATTAATAATTACAACGTGTTTATGAAAGAACAGTAGATAATATTTTAGATCATTTCACATTTTTTCTATTAAAAATATATTTTTAAGTCAAAACTTCTCCATCTCATTTACAGGGAAAAAAAATTCACTTCAGAATAATTCAATACAAACAAATGTATTACAGTATTGAAATGTTGTCGTAATTGCTTTTGAACATCTGAAAAATCCCATGATGAAGTAAAGTTCAAAAATTGAGAAACAGCATTTATAAGAACATTTTTAATGGTTATAAGTACGTGCATTGCTTGTTAGATGGTTTTACTGAGCAAACTCTTCAAGATTGTGTGGCAAGAAATTCCTTTCGCTCCATTGATATCCTCTCCTTCAGTGCCACCAATTAACAACTCGCCTTCAGGCAGGAGTTTATCTCGATTCCATTCCACACCAAGTCGAGGTTTCCTTCTAAGCAAAAGAGATCAAATGAAGTCTATCGGGTGAATAAATACGCCATCTGTATTAAAGGAAGATGTTTCTTAATGGAGTTTCGATTGGTCAGGATTAATGGTGACTTGTCAGATGCATTAAGGACACTAATCGGAACGCAAATGTTTGCAGATTTCCTTTCAAAGCAAGGATTATCAGTACTAGTTTTATGGAAATTTATAAAATCTATTGAATTCGGTAAAACATACCAGGCGAAAAGACATCTAATTTAATACCAAAACTAAAACTATTACTTAAAATATCTTTTAAAACAAATCCCGTTGGAATTTACAAGCAAAAAAGCTTGTAAATTCCAACGGGATTTGTTTTTTAAAAATAGAATGTCATAGAAAAAGCTAAAAGCAAAACCCGGTTTGCAATACTTTTTAATCCCATGTTATTAACTTTTGATAAGTAAAAATTTCTAAATAGAAAAAAAAAGTAGAATAATTTTGAGTAAACTTAAATAGTTTATATAAAAATTATGATTATTTTGAAGATCAAATGCCCTCTACATTTATACTTCTAACCTCTTAGGTTCTAAAAAAAAAAAAAAAAAAAAAAAAAAAAAAAGTAGTTTTTAGAACTTAAGAGTTTAAAAGTATAAATTTTGTATGATCTCAAAAGATAAACAAATATTTTTGTCTCTCTATTTATAAAAAACTAGATAAGCTGTACTAAATATATGTGTCTTAAACAGCTTTCTACACAAATTTTAAATAAAAATTTTAAATCAATTTAAAAAAAATTGTAATTTAATTTAATAAATTTTTTTAGAAAAATACAAATTTTCAGTAAAAATTGTATAGCAAATAGAAATTATGTAAAATAGAAATTGTAAAAAAAAAAATAAATAATGAAATTTTCATTTAATAGTGATTTAAATCTGCTAGACTTAAGACAGAAAATAAAATTTTTATTCTTTTCACTTTGCTTTAATTAGATTTCTATTCTTTCTTTTTCATGCTATGAAAATTGAGTTAGTTAATACCAAGCTCATTTTTTATTTCCTAACATATTTTCTGACTTCAAAACACATTTTAAGTTGGTAACTTGAGGGGGGAAGCATTTGTGTTAATCGTTATTAATAGAATGTAAGTTTTACCGAGGAACATTATGGTTGTGAATATTTCCTGTTGGTTATAATAATAATAATGCAAGAATTGGCTTACATTTTACTCATTATAAGTATAAATTCCATATGAAATTGTAGCTTGATACTTAAATATATATCAAGAATATATTATTCATTTTTTTCAAATATTAATTAATAATTTTACATAATAATTAATTTTTAGTTTAAAAATAATAAGGAAATTTTTTTATTTTACAAAAAACTATAATTCAAAATTTATTCAAACATTATAAATCACAAAAACTGTAAACATAAATTTAATTAAGTTAAATGGTCACATTTAAAATATTTGTTCAATAAAGTGTGTAAAATAGTTCAATCATTCCAGAATACGTAAATAAAACAAAAGATGAATTTTTATTTGAGGTATCTGGGTATTTCTATTGGCATAAAACTTAATAAGTAAACCTCTATGATGTATAAATATATAAAAAAATTTGATAATATTAATCGGCTTAACATTAACTTTTTAAGTTAGTCATAAAAAAGTTAAGGACTGCATAAAAAGGATAATTACAAAGTTATTGCTAAGTATTTTTAAGCTTAAGAAAAAATATTACAATAATACATACACATTTTAAACTTAAGGAACTGCATTAAATCAAGTTTATATTTTTGATTTATATCAAAACAACTTTTTAAGAGTGTATTTGATGCAGAATTCAAACAAATATTAAATAAACACATAGTTCAGAATAACTAAGCAAATTTTAATTTTTTCAAATACCATTCAAATGCCTTTTAATGCGGAATCAAAAATAAATATTTAAATTATAAATATAGAATGTTTAGTAAATTCATTTTCATGGAGATTGATGAGGGATAAAAACAAACCGATTGTTGAAAGGAAAATCATTAATACCCAAAAATTATATACTTAAAGATGGTTCTGCTTACAAGAGCTTTTATAAAGAGTTTTACTTTTCTTTACTCTCCAAAGTAAAAAAACAACTTTAATTTTTGTTTATGGATTCACAGTTAAATATTCAACTAGAATAATGAGTTCTGTTAGTGAACATGACGTAAGAAAAATTTATATCAATATAATAAAAATTTAGAGGAGTGTAAAAATAATTTCATAATGTATATATATATACACATTAAGTAACTTTTCTCTTTTAATTATAAGCATATTTGGTTGAAATTTAAATTTCGATAGAAAAATGTTACTGAAAATCATACGATAAAAATTGATTATAGATGTATCATTGTTTAATGCACATAACAAATTATTACATTAATTTATATTAGTAAGAAACAATTTGCTTCTTGATTAACAAATCTTTATATTGCAGTGCTATGCCTTAACATTTAAAGCCAATGAAAATCATTGGAGATGGTGAACAAAAAATTAGGAACCTAATTTTATTCAACTAACTAGACAACTCTTCATAGAAAGTATTTTAAATATTATATTAATTGCTTCAGGGTAGTATTTAAAGTATTTTCCACGTGCTATGATAAAAAAAAAATTCAGAATTGATTGAACTAATTTTAAGATTGCGAGTTTGAACTTATTTCGTTTGAAATTCTGGCTCTTGTTCCTTTCAGTAGCTTCACTGAAACTTGTTTCATTTTTCAGATTATTTGAGTATTTAAAAGATGATATGAAGTTCACTTGTTTTCCTTTATTCACATTTTCCAAATTTAATGAAGATTATCTCTAGGAATACAAAATCGTGAAATCTAGAATTTCATTCGTAAGTATTTGAATATATTAAAAATAGTAGTGTTTAAGTTGAGTAAATTTTACAAGGTAAACAAGAAAAGTCTTGCCATTTTCGTGTTGCCATTGGATGAAGTGAGAATAAGTATATAAATTACTGTGTCACGTGTTGAGACACTAGTCAGTTGAGAGTAGGAATATCAGTCGTTATGAAAGCAGGTCCACTACGCACATTCATCAATCGTACAATAGCGAAGAGAAATGGGTTTTGAAAGAGCTGGTTTTGTGTTGTATTATTTATGACTTCAAAGTGGGCTTATCAGCTGTTGCATCTAATCGCCCAATATGTCAAGCATTTGGGGATAGTGCTGTGAATGAAAGAAAGGCGAGACATTGATTTCACAAATTCATGTAGGAAGATTTGTCCCTTGGCAGCCAAATCTTGCGTGGTGTCTGAGTTATGTATTGTGTCTGATCGACTAGTCACCAAAGTGTGCACTATGAGCTGCTACCAACCTGTCAAACGGTCACTGCACATCTGTACTTGCAGCAAATGGTACATGTGCAACAGGTATTGCAACAGAAAGTGTCAGCACTGGTTAACCACAAGTGTGTACTGTTCTTGGCCAATGCCACGTGGGTGGGTTGGAATACCATACAGCGACTTCGTTGGGACGCTTTCTGCGGTCCTCCTTATTCACCTGTCCTTACACCATCAGATTACCACTTCTTCCATTCCCTAGACTACCATCTTCGTGATAAATCTTTCACCCTTGAAGAAGACTTACGTCAAACACTCACGAACTTCTTTACGTCCAACACCCCTCGGACCTCTCCAGTCTCAGTCCTAGTCCAACACCTCTCCAGTTGTGCAATCACCTTGTACACACAATTAGAGATACGTTGCATGGGATTGCCTTGCGGGATTGCACAGCTGGAGATACGTAGGTAGGAGATGCTGATGATGATTACTTTGAGGACTAACAATCGGCAACACTTTCTGTAGGTCTTGTTCTTATGGATCATTAAAAATAACAAGAATTTTCTAGTTTTCTTCATAAATATTTATTTAACTGAATGTCTAAGGATATTTCTTGTCACATTGTATGTAACAATTCTGTGTTTTAAACAATATTTTGCCGTAAAAGGACACTGTATTGCTTAGCACGATTATTATTTTTTATTAAATACAAAAATTCACTCAATCCGGTGAATTCGATGCAAAGAATCTATGAACAGAAGAGCTTAAATTAAAGCACTCATTGAAGCGATTACTTTGAATTAAAACTCAATTAAATTCATGTCATTAACAAAAATTTTCTTATAAAACACGATAAATCATTTGTTTTATATGCATCCTATAATCTATTTGAGCAGTTAATCTGAAAATATCTATCACGATTCCTGAGCAATGACTATGAAATAACCCGAGATATATTTTAAATGGTTGCACTCTTTTAAGACAAATTTCCACAAAAATTTATATGATATGCTTATGAGTTTTTATTCCATGTTTTAAAAACCCGTAGCATTTTGAGAAAATATTATTGCAAAACATTTCAGAAATTGATTAGAAATTGATAGTTTAAAATGGACTTCAAACCAATATTTGAATTTTCACGCCAAGGTGGTGAGAATCAAACCCATGAATTGTTGAATGGAAGCCAAAATCTTAACCATTAGGCTCCCAGATTAAAACCTATAGACATGTCCAACTGGTGATCTTGACCCTGGGTCACTAACAATTTTCTGAAAAATAATTTCGTAGTTCGTTATAATTCATACTCTTTAATGTTTTGTAATTGGCAGGAAAAGTATTCATGCATTAGGAACTATATTTTTAAATTCATAAAGAAATTTTATTAACAAAGTTCTTATTCATTAACTTACAATCGGAGATAGATCTTGTTGCTTCTATTTAACTCTACCATATTATAAAATATTCGATATTTTTCGGGATAAAAAATGATGCGGATTTTAAGTGTTTCTAAAATTGGAAACTTTTATAATAAATAATAGAAGAGGATTATAAAAATGCTCTTCTACTCGATGAGCAAGAAAGTAATCTTATTCTAATTCTACAAAAATCACCAGAATATTATTTTTTGATGACAAATTTTAATCGATTTCTGCATGCTGCAATATTACATTTTATAGGAAGGTTCTCAAAATACAAATCAGTTAGTTCATTAAGCGTTTTAATCATACCAAAAATGAATAGTAAAAAAATTAAGTAAAAGAGAAACAAATTGATCACAAAGTTTTTTTTTTTTTCTTTTTTAGTATTTTGACTGTAGAAAATATCACTTACGGGAAAAAAATGCTAAGCTTCTAAATGCACTTTCTAAATTTTAGTCACACACTTTGCCTGTAACAACAAGTGACACCGAAAACTATAAATGTTTGAAGAAACAGCTTGAGAAGCAGTAATCTTGATCATAAGGAAGATCCAAAATGTTAGTAAATGTAACATTGTAAAAATTAAAACGTGTACAGAATCATAGAATACTATAGAGTATTTCATTTCTTTATACTGACCACTTTTATTGAATTTATATATTGTAAGTTTTTTCAACTATGGAATGATTTTGCTTACTTTATCAGTGATATTGAATGCTAATGAATTTGGTAAGTAGAAAATTTTGTGCTATAGTGTATTTAATGTCCTTAAATGTCTTATTTCTTTAGTTTTTATGGTTTCATACAAATCCTTACGCAGTTTAAAATGAGGAAAATAAATTTAATATAAGATTCTTTTTTTTAATTTTTACTAAAATTGTTTATTTTGTTAGTGAAAAATGACTTTTTTCAAGGCACAATTATGATATAAAAAATTCCTAAAATTATGGAAAGACTTTTAAAGAAAGATTGTGGGACATAAAATTTTACATAAAATTTAATTTTTTTTATAACATTGTTTTAATAATGCGAAATGTACTGACGGTGGTTATGTATGTGAGAGTTTCTCCTTTCTATACGTGACTGAATCGAAATATGATTATTTGACCATGTATATTGCTGGAAAGTCGTTTACATTTACGACGCATTTACATATTAAACCATTCCCTATTTATTTTTGACTTCAATAAATATTTACATTATACTATATATTTTTGATATTTAGTTACAATACTGAATTTTCGGGTATGCAGTTAATGAATAGTCATATCTGCAGTAACAATAAAAGTATTCATATTTACTTGGATATTTAATGTAATAAAGTAATAAATTAATCTGTATAATTTTGACAAAATCCCAAACATGCCAAATCATTGATTAAGAATTTCATCCAGATAAATCCAGATAAATAAGATTAATATTTAAAAAAACACTCTAATTGTTTTGAATAAATTATGTACTCAAATTTTAAACTATAGTGTGAAGAAGAAAATTAAGTTAACAGTAAACTTGTGTCTGTAAACTGACTTTTGAAGCCTTTTCAATGATTGTTTTATTATATTGTAATATAACAATCGTACTTATGTGTTGACATCCAGCAAAATAAATATGAATGTAAAAAAACGAAAATTATAAGTTTTTGAATACTTGAATTTGACCATACGAATGAAAAGTTTGTGCTTTCCATTCGTATGGTTGAATTCCTTTAGTGACTAGTAATTTTGAATTTCTGCGTAAGAACTGAATCAAATGGGTTCTGAACGAAAGAATGAAAACCTGACATTTGATCTAAAAGTGTATTTTTAAGTGCATGCTAAATTAGTGGCACACAATATTTTGACTTACTTTCTGAACTTTTTATTCATTATTGTAATGTGCTAAACGCAAATATTTTCGGTATTCTTTTGCTTCTAATTTAGTCATTATAAGTTTATGAAATTCTTATTTATAGATAATTTAAGAATAACCAAATATTTACATATTGCTGTCTAATTAAATTTTGTTTTTAATAATTCATTACACATGGTGTAATGATATATGTTGTATGTAAAAATATATGCTGTTTCTCAATACACAATAAACCTTTTTGTAACATTGTATCTCCGTCTTTAAAATAGTTATAATAAATTTTAAAAATCATAATGTATTAAAAAATAAAATGTTATTGAGAAATATATGTCCAAACATGCCATTTTGCAGATTATCAACAATTTATAAGTTTTTTAAATTTAAAAGATAAGTGCAATGGGGTTTGTCGCTCAAAGGCCATTTTTTTGCACATAAAGGCAAAAAAAAGGCCGTTGGTACTTGTGGTTGTTGGTACTACGATTTTCCAAACCCAAGATACAATTCGATACCATGAATTATTGAATTGAAGGCAAGAACGTAAACCATTCAGCCACCAGCAAGATGAGTACGAAGCCCAGTTATCATCAAAATTACACGTATTTAGGAAAGAAAATCAAACAGTGTAAAATATTCATCCGATATTGTTTTAGAAAATTATTTCTGATTTGTATAAGCATTGTTTTACTTTCATAACTATCTATGATATATTTGTGTTTGAGGATAATTTATTAAAAATAAAATTTTCACAAATTAAGTTGGTTAAAAAATTAACTCGCGTTCCCAAAAATTGCAATACCCTGGAGGAATCACCAATATTAAAGGAAATTTATTACGCAAATGACTTTTTTTGTACTAATAAATGATTAAGTTTTGTAAACAAAAGAAATATAAGTATTTAAAATTAATATTTAGAAGGTGATTATTTAAATGGTGGATTGAAAATTAATATTTGAATATATTGCTCCCCTAAGACAATAAGTTATGGTATTACTTATTGTCTTATAGGAGAGAGCAATATACTCTATCCAAATATTAGTTTTAATATCAATTCAAATATTAATTTTAAACTTTTTTTTATGCTTACAGAACATGGCACGGAGTTAAATAGATTTTAAACGGCTGCCTGCGGAAGAGCATTTGATACTGTTATTATGCGCATTCAAAGTTCATCTGTAAAAGCTGCACCACGAGAATCACTAGAGAAATGTTATCCAACAAAAACCCATAAATGTGCAGTAGGATATATATTTGATGAATAAGTGTGCTAATTAAAAAGCTATTTATGTTGATTAAAAGAAAATTTGAACATTCTTTTCAGTATGTGGGTGGGCCCCCAACTTATAAAAAAATCTTCAAGAAAGCCTTGAAGATAAGGAATGATTTATATCTCCTGCACTTTACTTACGTATTTTTAAGCTTATCCACACTTCGCTACAGCTGAGATCATCCTTGATACTGCAGATTATAGCTCTGTCCTCCATTATGTTCCGGAAAGTAGCATCCGTTTTTATAGCGTCTAACTCGAGAATGCGCAACCATCTTAATATTGCACTTAAAGTTAGACTCTTAATTAAAAGAAAAAAAAATATTTGTTGACAATCTGCATGTCTACTTCTATGTCATGAACCCATTGCACAGCCGCAGTAACCAAAATTTAACGGAACTGTACAGAATGGTAAATTACTTGCTTAACATAAAAATTAGAATGTTAAATGCCAACAAATCTAACATTATAACAAAACTAAACAAAATTAAATAGATATTGTATGCGGTCATCGTGGCCTAGAAATAAAACTTGCAAAGCTAAAAGTCCCTGGTTCAAACCCAGTAGAACGTGAGAGATGGATGCTGTATTTCTGTTGAGATGGGTACCTATAAGTTTTCCTGGTTTCGTCCACAATCCATGGAAAGTAGACCTGAAGAGAAATGCAATCACGAGAATGGAATTAAAACGCCTTACATATTTTTAAGCCATCGCTGCACACTACGCTATTTAAAAAGCACATATTGCACATATATTTACTTTGAAAGAATATATTATTGGGAAAAACAATTACTTAAAATGTTTTATTGCAAAAAATTACTCTGAAATAAAAAGTATAGAGAAATGTGGTTATGGTAATACATTATATATATGAAGTTGAAAATGATCACCAAATAAATGGATTATGTAGCAACTAATGGTAAACAATCTGCATTTTGGTTGAATATTAGAAAAACATTTCGTAGACGGTAATCCATTTTCTCGAGTCACAAGACAGAAAACTCGAAAAGCATTCCTTATTGATCTTTTGTGCAGCATTTGTGGGATCCGAGAGTGGGATCAACAGTGGGATCCGAGAGAAGGAGCAAATCCGAGATTTTCCATTCAGAAAAACATTATCCTTTGCCATGATGAACCGTTACACAATTAAAAAATTACTGCATTTAAGCTTCAATAGTGCACAGGGACATTTAAAAAATCGTTTATAACTCAAAACGCTGTTTGTATTTGATAATTGCGGAAGCTTAAAGAATAGTTCCTGCTTCAGCCAACAAGTCCGCAATTTTATTGACTGAGATCCCTGAATGCCTAAAGACCCAAACTAGCACTATTGTTCTGCAATAACATCTGCTAAATTAAAATATTGAAGTTTCATATATGGGTACTTATTGAGAACACTATGAGAATTCCCTGAAACTAATGAGAACATAAGAAAAGTAAAATTATCGTAAATAAAAATTGACATCTAATGGCTGGTACGCCCAGAATAGTCGTCGCCTATCTACCATTAGGAAAAAGAGACAGATTAATGCGCTATTTTCTAAGTTTAATATTTTCATTTATTTCCATATAAACTTCTGAAAAGGTTTATGGAAATAAATGAAATTTAACAGTTTACAGGTAAAACTTGATTGAATGGAATATTATTTTTACTTGGGGTTGGCGATTGTTTTTGACCTTAATCACTTTTTTGGGGTTTTCTTCTAGAGGGAAAAGACGATTGATTTCCAGTTGCAAAAATGTTTGTTAACATTCTCTTCAAATTTCAATAAAATAGTATAAGAATAGCTTCTTTGTTGAGCTCTTGAATAGATAAGATTTTTTTTTCAGTTGGCTCAAACATAAAGTTTTGTAAGGTTAGAGGTAACTACATCATTTGTTTTTTCGTGAGTAATTTCTGATGGTTGATTAGATTTGACAATAGCAACAAAATTGGTTTTAGAACTTTCAAAAAGTCTTGTTTCAATGAAAGGTAGATGGTTTATAGTTTTAAATGTAAAAAACCGAATTTTTCTTCACAAGATGGACATCTGAGGCGTGAGATCCTTTGCAATTAACGCAATATGGAACGTTAGCAAAAAAGAGGGATCACTGTTGTGATGTAAGCCACAAAGGCTATATAAAACTAATTGTATCTTGCATTTCTTAGTTGCATGAATAAATTTATAGCAAACGCAACATTGTCGAACTCTATCCCGAAAAATCTTCACATTAACTACAGATAAAAATACTTTAATTTGAGATAGGATTTTATGCCCAAAAACTTACCAAGATAGTTTTTCTCAAAGCTTATTATATTTTTATTAAAACTTCATATTTGAAAGACTGAAATAAGACCGTTATTTTCAATTTCTATAATGCTTGATTATCTAGACGTTTATGCATTGATATGAACGAGATAATGAATTTTGTAGTGTTGTTCAATTTGTATTTGGAGTTTGGTTTGTTTTATTTTTCTTTGCCACTCAACGATTGTTTTCTGCACATAAAGGCTAATTAGACCTTGTATTTGGCAAGTTACATGTACAATTGTAGTAATAATCAGTTTGCTGGTTATGGTATGATAAACTTAATCTATGCAGTTGTTGCTGGAAATATCAGTTAAAAGTTTAGATTTTATCTGTGAAGGCCGTTTTTGAATAAAAGTATATCTTGATTTAGGATATAAAAACACTAAAACTCAAGACTACAGCTTCTGAAGCTAATTGTATAGCTAGATGTCCAGCAGCATCAGTCTAACATCATCAGTATTCGATGTAGATTTAGATATGTGATATTCTCAACCTTTAAAGGATGGATTGCCATACAGGTCAACCGTGTTGAACAGATCATCATGCACGTACTGAAGAAAATAAAATTAAAGCAATCTCTAATTGGAATTCTCAAATTATGAAAAATTCAAAAAAGTGGAAGTAAACTGCTTGATGCTTAGTCAAAGCAAAATAAGAAATTTAAAGAAATAAAGAACTAACCACCAAAAAAACAGTATAGCAAGTTTTTTCGATAACACTAATAATACCAGTGAACACTCTTGGTTTCATCATTTATCTAAAGAGTTTTTTTTTTTATTTGCTCTTGAACACTCTTGGTTTCATCATTTATCTAAAGTGATTTTTTTTATTTGCTTATTTGTTTAGGCAACAACCATTCTGTCATAAATAAATTATAAAAAATTTAATATTACACAAATATATTTTATGACTCCTATTTACCTTAAGAATAAAATAATATCATAAGTTGTGAGATGAGAACTTATAAATTATTTTTTTAAAAAACTTTTATATGAAACACTTTTATATGTAACGATGTAAAAAATGTCATTTTTTCATCATAGCTCAAATCTAAAAAAGATTTAATTTAAAAGAGTACAAAAAAATATTCCTATATCACGTTGCCCTGATTGAGAAAGGGTTCATTTCTCATGACCTATAGGTAGAGCATACTTTACCTAGCCGTAGATTCACGTGTTCATTAATTTTGACTGAGACACATAAAACAAGTTGCGATTTTATTGTACCTTAAGTGGTGTTGCGTGGTATAGAAATATGAATGCCAGCTCAGGTATCAATGTTGTCTTTTAACCATGGTTAAAAATCACAAGGTGATTGGTTTCACTTAGGGGTTTTTAATTGGCAGAAGGAGTCTGCCGGAAACTATTGCAAGCAAGCAAGATGATTTTGTTTACTTTTACCAAGAAATCCTTTTTCCTACAGTTATTCTTCGCTTAAGAAATAAGTTATGTCAAGCAGCAAAATTTTATCCTCCAATAAAGATCATCTGGTTTCCTGCACACAAGGATATTTTTATAAATGAAACGGTATGTAAATTAACAAAATTAGTAACAGAAAACGACATATATATTCATTGGATTTCATCCGAAGATTTGAAGAGGTTCCACCGGAATAACATAACTGATACCTATAACTATATATATACATCTAGTAAATAAAACGACACTATTAAAAATATACAAGCGTGGAACACTATATTTGAATCTCTTGCCTTCGAAGGGAAGGGATTTGCTAGATTTATAACAAGAATGTTAATTAATCCAGACCTTTTACACAGCTACAAAATAACAGAGTTCAATATCTGTGAAATATGGAGGATCTGACATGAAATGGATCATATATTATTTCACTGTAATAAGTATACCAACCAAGGAAACTGTCTTAATGCTAACATTTTAGTAAATAACCCGACTTTCAAAGGAAGACTGTAAATGATAGTGAATAGTCAGAATAATATAAAACGACTTTTTTCACAATGCCTTACGATGCTAAAAGACTTAGTGAATCAATCACAGAAGTACTTTGTTCATAATATTTGCACAAATAAATTGCACAATTTACTGAATTTAATTAACTCACTTAAAAATGAACATATCAGGAAATGTTATTTTATAATTACTTTAATTTCTGTGATAATTGAAGTAACAATTTTCCAAAATTTTGAGGTATCAATCAATTATTTCCTTTTATTTTTACTTGTCTCTTTAGATTTTGAACGGTGCAGAAACGTCTAGAATAATATAATAATATTATATTATTCCAGAATAATGTTCTGTGGTTTACTGGACCTTGCTCTAGTAAACCACAGAAAAACAAACAAAAATTTAGATTTTAAACTTTTAAGTGATTAAACAAAAAAAAGCCTTTTTTCATAAAAATTAAAGATATATCACATTCAAACTTAAATTTTTATATATATATATATAGGCCTTAAACAAATCTACGAAATATGTATCTGAAATATCTACTGAATTTATAAAATATCTTTTGTTTCACGCTTTCTGATAAAAAAAAATACCTATACACCTTTTTTAATTTATTTTCTATTAAATATTGCTGGCAGACGAACAGTTAATGTGATTGCTTTCGGTGCAATAGAGAGTGGGTTTGAGTGCCACCTAGGGTGTGGTTGTTTCTAGTGGTTTGGAATCCGCTTTAAACCGTAAGCCCCTGTCTAATTAGCCCCCGTGTGTAAAAAGTGGCCATTCATTGATAAATATGGCTTCAAAAATAATAGGCATACTTTTAATTAGTTCAATTTTTAAATATTATTTCTAAAAAAAATTGCTTAAGAAATCAAAAAGAAATAGTTGTTTTGTCAAATAGATGTTATTCGAGATTCTTAGCTTATTTACAAAACTAATTACATTACCCTTAAATTAAAAGATAAAAAGCAATTAAATCTTCCGTAATGTAATTAATTTCCTTGCATTTCTTATTGAAAAAATCTGAGAAATGCACGTGCTTCAGTCAAAATGAATGAAGTCATAAGCAGATGCTTAAGTTATTAAGAAAAGATGACATCTTTCAAGGCAACAAATTGTCACTTTCATTGATTGACAGCCTGTCTTCTGCAGTTGAAAATACTCCAGTTTTGCAGTGATTGATTGATCAATTCGCCAAAAGCACTGATCACAACATGCAAATGCTCTCAAAGCATGATTAATTATTTCAGTTCACATTATGTCATTTGTTGTCGGGCTATTTCATTTAAAGTAATCGTGATGATTAATATCCTCTAAATTTTCTTTTCCATTGAAATCGCGTGCTTCGCCAGAGATCGCTGATTCCTAATTATCTAATCTCTCAAATCTTGTTATGAACGTCACTGTCTGGTTTGAAGCTACGAAAAACTAGACTGCAAGTTTGATTTTTATTCAAATATACATAAAAGATTATGCCTCAGAAAGTAATGAAATTTAATTTTTAGGAAATAAGTTTTTAATTTAACTTTTTGAGAGAGAGAGAAAATGACTTTTGTTGATGAATCTTAAAATGATAAATTTCATTTACCAAAATATTCCGATTTTGATATCCTTGCATCTCAGCGTTCTTCTGTTAATGAGAATAGATATTGATAATTGATAGAAGTGCTCACAGTGTGGAATTTATAATTTGAATTCATCAACTAATTAATAACTGTAATTTCCTTTTCTAGAATGCAGTAAAATAAGTTTACTTTCTTCTGGAATTCAACAAGGAAAATAAGCTATTTCGAATGATATTACGAATTTCAAAATGATAGGCTCACAGGTTTGTCGCTCTACAGTCACTTTTTGCAGCGTTTTAGGCTTAATAGACTTCGAACCGCAGCCACGCTTGAGATGACAATCGAATTCAGGCGAAATAACTAAACCAATAAATAAATTTAATAATCATTTGAATGCGATGAAGTGAATCAAGTAGTTTCTATGTTAATAAAAGATTTTAATCAAATATTGATTTTGGAAATTTGCTTGAATTTGTATACATTAATGAACTTTCCATGCCGGCCTTATCATGATATTATAATTCAGTAAATTCATAAAAAGAGAAAACTATTAATTCTATAACTTTATATAGTATAATTATCAATAAAACTTAATTTAAATTATTTAAATGTTATAAATGTTTGAGTTTCTTTCCTGAATTACCGATAAAAAAAATCTGTTCAAATAGGTAAAACTTTGCTCTTGTCATTGAAGTATGTCCTTACATTTCAACATTCTGCAAAAGAGGAACAGTGGGGTAAAAAATCGTGACTTGAATTTCCTTCAACACTCACTTACTGAGGAAATATTTATTGCTTTATCAGCACTGTAATCATATGTTTCACATTGTTCATCTAAAATACGAGTTCATTCCGTTTTAACTTGCTGTTCAAATAATTGTGGAACCAGGAAAATTTTAATAAATATTGGAATAACGAAGCTACATTTAACATAGTATGTGAGTCAATCGTCTTTTACGAACAAGTGTTTGAAAGTTCTTCCATAACATATTATATATATATAAATGCATTAACTTATTTATAGAATGCAAAACTATAAATGTATCACTTTTAAAAAACATATTTCATAAGTTAAAATATATACTGAAATTGAAATATTAATGTACTAAAAGCAATTCCTCAATTCATGCATTACTATACATTTTAATTGTACATGAAACGTGTCAGGAGTCAAGAACATGGAGTAAATGACTGACTAAAACGTATGAAAATTGAACAAATTCACATATTTGTTTCAAAATATTAATATCATGTGTAACTGACTTGAATGAATCTGTACATTTAAACCAATAAGTATAAAATATTGTGAATTCATTAAGCAACATCAATGCACTCATTCAAAAAATTTAATTCAGTTTTTATGCAATGTTGAGTGTTTTATTTTTCTAAGTGTCACATAAACATTTAAATATATATGAAATATAAAAGTGTGATAAATTTTGCATCATTTTATTTCCCGATACTCAAAGATAAAGAAGGAAATTTCAGGAATGCCTTAGTTAATTCATTACTTTTTATGAAGATCATTTATAAGCTGAAATATCCAGATTTAACAATCGATTGAATTCTGCGGAATTCAATTAATTTCAGTCTTTAATGTTATATCCCCCGAAGGAAGTTTCGAGAAACTTGTGCGTCTGAATGTTGATGGATTTCGGGAAAGCTGTTCCCCACAAAGGGGTAATAAATTATTGGCATGATTTCTCTCTCTGCTGCGGTCGAAGTTGAGAGGCATGCTACAAGATGCCGCTGTCAACACAGTCCCAACTAAATTAGTTTTTCAAATTTCATTTTGTAGAGGGAAGGACGGATTAATGTCTTGGCAGTGATACATCATGACATGTCAGTACTTCAACACAAAATTTAAAAAGAACTAACTCACCGGATGCGAATCTGCGGATTTGGTCTGATGGTTACAGAGATTGACTTCTGTAATAAGTTTATACGGATAGAAAGATAACTAACCCCTCATTCATGCATGTTTACAAAAAGACTTTTGCAACCAGTTGACCAGAGTTAACCATCTTGTCTACGTTATCATTTTTAACTGAAATGTATTTTGAACAATATAACAACCATATGTTTTTTTTTTATTTTTTTTTTTATTTATTATTATTTTTTTTAAAGAAGAAATAGAAAATGTATTATTTTATGTATCTTAACTTTTACATTAATTGGTACTAGAATTTCCTAGTAGAAAATATGTAATCGCAAAGGAGTCAATTAATCAGCAGCGATATTATGGTTATGTAATTCTACCGAGAAATCATTCTGATTAAATTCTTTCTAGGAATTGAATATTTTTTCGAGCGACAACACTCTTTTCATTAATAGCAGTCATAAATAGTGTCATTTGCTTAGTTATCGCTTATAAAAATATAAATGCATTAATTTTATAATAACAAAATTTTTAGAGTTTTTTTGAAAGTTTGTAAAATAGAAGAAATCAATTTTATACTCATACTGCAAATCAATGATGCAAAATATTTCAGCCTAACTGAAAATAATGCTTAATGCATCATCGTACGAGTAATCAGATGCGCAAAATCTAATCAGAAAGCAGCCCTGATAAAAATCTATGTAATCCTTAGATGAACAATATAATTCTCTAATGTTAAAAATATTCGTCTTTTATCAGGCATGGAAAATATGAGATAACATCTACTAAATATTTTGTTGAGATTATTGACAGTATTATTCCATTAACGTTCAGTGAGTAATATTGAGTAAACATGATGGTAAATCTATTGAGCCAACTAATTAAAAAGAAAGCTTATTAATAAAATATTAAATAAAAATGCAATCAATATATATAAATGTTCAAATTTGATGAATGAAACATTTACATAATATTGATTACTAAAACTATGTTAAAAAAAACAGTGCGAGGTACAAAACTTTTAAATAACGATAATGTTTATGAGGAAATAAAAGAATCAAAAATTGGAAATAAAATGACATTTGCTGTCAAAATATGTAAATTTAACGAATGAAATTATAAAATAGCTGTAACATAAGCAATTGTGATATGAAAAATTAATTCAATAAATAAGAGCACAAAAAATGATGAAATTTTCATCAAATTCATTTGAGCAAAATTTGCATTAAAGAAGACAAAAATGCTTTCAGTACCAATTGTCACATAAAAGAATTGAGCACATGCTTATTACAACGAGGGATTTGCATCTATTGAATTGCATAATGTTCTGCTCCTTATCCTTAGATAATTAAATCATAATAGATTTCGGATCATTGGACATTCCCTGTCCAAGGTGAGAATCAAAAACTATTAAAATTGAACCTGTTAATTCAGTTCTTACATCTAGAAAATTTATTTTAAGGAAGAGAACTGCTTTTTAAGATTATTATTTTTTCCTACATTAATTCGTTAGTGGAAATATTTTTCTATTTATTACACAGTGTGTTAATCATGGAAGTTTCCACACATTTTTGGTATCTGTTTCTTCTCGAATATTCCCCCTTTTTGTGAAAGTTGAAAGATATAATTTAATAAAAAATAATAAGAAAATTATCAAAGATGAGGAAAGAGTTAAGAAAAGTATTTACTATTGAACCTTTTGTAGGTTGCTTTGAAAAATATTTAAATTTAAAATACTGAAATTTCATATTCTGCAGTAAAATCAATTCAAAAAAATTTAAAATGCTTCAATTTAAAAAGTTTAAAATGCCTACTTTTTAACTTACTTTTTTGCATTTTATTTTCATTGCATTATTACAGATAATTTAATTGCATTATTACATTTTATGCATTATTACAGATAATCCTGTATTTTACTACCGATAAAATTATACTCACACAAAAAGTTTTTATTTTAAAGAATTAAATAACGTAATACCAACCAAAACCCTCTTAACGTCAGAAAATAACAAAATAACATAGCATCAAGATGTATTCAAATTCCATCAAAGAGTTTTGATACAAAATATAACCTTAATCAGGAAAAAGTTGATTAAACAATTGAATTAATAAGTTAAAAAATACATTCTCTATTTGAACTCTCCATTTTTATTTGCTTAATGCATTTACGAGTCAATCAAAAAGATCCAGAATATTTTATACAATTAGTTATTAAAGAAATTTAGGCCCTGTCGTTTAACTATTTCGGACTGTTCTAATCAAAGTTAGGCTAATGTAAATGAAAATACGTAACAGAAAATCAGGTAATTTTACTTGAAATATTGCATTAAGAGCATCACTTAAATTGTTTTTGTTTTTATTGATATCCTACTGTACAATTATAGAGAACTGTACTTCAACCGAATATTTACACATCATATTTTAAATCTCTCTTTAAAAAACTGATGATATTGATATTTACCAAGAGGGAATCGATGCTGTATATAAATCTTGATTCTATTTTTATGTTCAGCATTACGATGCAGCTTCGATCTGAAAAAATTCAAAGGACTCCAAGTGTTCACCCACGTAAATCATTACTTGAAGAACATCATGATAAGGATTTATTTGCACATAAACTTCCATCCATATTGGCAAAAAAATATATTGTATTAGAAAGAGAAAAATATTGTTACCAAAACAATAATTTTCTAAAATACTATCACAAATGGAAATTTTATAATATATTTAAAAGTATTATGAGGAAAACTATACAAAAATGCTGCATGTTTTGAAATTAGTAAAATACGTTTCAAATACATATTATATCATTTTTGTCTGCTAATACAAGTAGTTGTAAAATGCTAATTATTTTGAGTATTTATGTCAAGAACGTAATATATAAATTTGTATGTACGTTAATACCAATGAATTTACTTGCAGAAAAAGCATGCTATGATTGACACATAAAATATAATATTCTTCTAATGTAATTGTTTGTGACAGTGAAAAGCAAAAGTAAAGAAATTTCAGGAAAACCTATTAGAAACATCAAACAGTTTCAGGTAATTATTTGATTATTCTAATAGATTTTACGAATCTAAGTCTTAATATGAATCTTAATCGAATCTTAATATGAATCTTATTTTCTAAATATAAGTGATAACCAGAATGAATTGAATGAAAAGATTATGAAGAAAATTCATCCTGGGTGTTATTAATAGAAATTTTGGTTTGATTAGAGGTCCTAAAATGTTTTTCAATAACATACAAAAATAAATGTCATTGTGCCTTAAATGTAAAATATTGTTTTCAGGATTGACTTATTTTGAAAATGTTTAATAGAATTCAACAATCTTCTCAAGAATTGAAAGTATGTCTACAAACTCTGCTTAGGAAATATTTGAAAGCCGATTGTAAATTATCTACATTAATTACCTATATGATTTTAATCTTGTTGATAGAATATTATCTAAGAGAATTCATTTTTAAAAATTTACTTGAATATTCTTAAAATATCATTACAATAATGCTTTTTTAACTTACATTACATAACTACCCCCTTAGATGCACAAACGTTTATACAAATCAAACTAATTATTTCTGACTCAAGAGTCAAATAAAAAATGCTTTGAATTATTTTCTTAATTTATCCCATTCATCATAAGTAAACTAATTTGACAGCTTGACATAAACTACACACATTTAAATCAGAAGGCATGCATAAGTAAACAAAACAGCAAGTTAATTTATTAAAAGTCGCATTCAACTAGTGAAGGCTCTTTTCCTTAAGATAATGCAAACTAATTTAGTTCTTAAAGTAATTCTAGCTAATTCTCGTCTCAAATAATAAAATTAAAGATTGAATAAAGGTTTCTTAACGTCAAATAACTATAAAAATAATACTTGATTATTTTCATGATGGAAAATTCTTACATTCCCGGAAACTATAATACAAATCATATTTTCATACAAAGGAAATATGCGCATAACTTTTGTATAATTCCCCACACATAAACTTTTATGCTCACACAATTTAAATTCAAAGCAAATCCCACATTATAAATTTGCCATATGAATGAAATTTATAGTTTGTGTGAGTGTGTGAATAGAATCCTCAATATAAACTTAAACTTTTTTATCTTAACAGAAAAAGAACTGTTCCAGTGTAATGTGCATTTTTAAGAGAAACTAACATTTTTGGTTCACTGAATTATGGAATTTAGTTTCATAATTGCTGTCTAACATTTCGAACAGACAAATAATAAAAGTAGAATATATCAGTATAATTTATTGGAGAATCGAGTTAATTTTTATTATTTCTTATTAAATAGCTGTTACTATTTTCAAAATACTGTTTTCTTTAAATTGAATTCAAAAAGATGAATTGATTGAAAATTATTTTTTTGTCACTTGACACCTAAGCCCCGTCATTCCTCCAGATATCATTGCATTGTTACGGAAGTCATATGAAATTATTTTTGTCCCTTATGATTTAAAAAAAAAAAAAAAAACTTTGATTTTGGAAGTTTCATTGAGTGATTTTTTATTCTCTTAATTAGTAAAATCCTCTTATGGATACAGAAACGATAGATAAACATTGCTTTTTTTCAAATTTTTATTCAAAATCAATTAAATAAAGTAATTATTAATATATAACTAAATGGTTTAATTATAATTAATCATTTATTTATTATAGTTAAATTATTGATATTATGATATATAATAATTAAACATTTAATTATAATACAGCTGTGCAATATTGCATAAAAGAAAGAAATAAACATAATTAATAAAACAAAAATAGTTTTTATCTTAGTTTCAGTTAATTAAATATTTTGTACATATTTAAATCGGTAAACATTTTCAAGTTTAATTAAAATGTTGTGTAATAAAAAATATTCATATTATATTGAAAAATATTTACATTACTTTTTTAATTTTTCATTTTTATTTATTTTAGAAATTTTTATATTATTTATAATATTTTATATTATAAATAATATTTTAGATTAAATATTTTAGAGAAGTATTTGAATATTAAGAACAAACCAACGCAATTGCTATAATTTAATAATCGATAGCATTGTTTCAGATATTGCTATATGGTATAAAAAAAATAAATAAAAAGTTATCCTAACATTAATACTTTGCAGCAGAAAAAAAAATCAGGAAGTAAAGCAAAATAAACAAATTGCATTAAAAATTACCGAAATAAAAAAATTAAATAATAAAAATGCACATGTAGAGCTTATTCGTTTTGTTAAATATTCTGCTGTTTTCTCATTGCAATAGTTTTAAATAAATACACACCTATGAATTTGTTTAAAATAATGAAATACAATATTAGAATACTTCCCAACTGCGTATGCAGGCAAATAAAAAATAACGTATTCCAAGTTGCACGAGACAAAAAAGAACAAAGATAGCGGAGCCATTAATTACAGCGGCATTAGGTTGGAGGAACACGAGAGTCGCTATCGGAGCTCAGCCGAGGGCTTCTGAACAGCTGGTCCATTAATATCCAGGTTAAGGAGGTGTGGTTATTTATAAATCAGGACCATCCTCAACCAGAAACTTTCTTTGCAGCGATATGAATTTCCACGAGGCTTGCTCAAACTATTTTTATTTTCAATCTCATGCTTACTATTTTCAAGATCTCCGCTTAAAAATTTTTGTGATCCTATTCTTTATATTCAATTTTTCATTTGATATTTGTCCGAACTTGTAGACTCTTTGATTTGTAGCTATATGCTTGCGTTTTCAAATAAATTTTTTATTTACTTACAATCAATTTGAATTCAGTTCCATTTTCATTATTATTCTAACAAGAATTTTAAGTTACACTCTTTCTTTATTTATACACACATTCAGTATACTAAAATACACGTGAAATATTTTTTTCTGTATAATTAATTTTGTTCTAAGTTATATACATTAAACTTAAATCCACAGAAGTTGAAATGAGGAATTTTAAGAAATCTGGTTCCTTTTTACATAAATGGTTTCAAAATCTTTTCAATTTATTACTGAAAGAATATTTCGCAAATTCCATTTGCGTAGTTATTGAATAATAGGAAATTCACATTTCCTTTTTGTCACTACAGCATTTGACAGCTATTGAAAACAAAGAATTATTACACTTTAAATCACTTTAATTAACAATTTACATAAAATAAGTTAATTGATCACCATACGTACTTTGACATGTTTACCTGAAAGTAATTTTTAAAAAAATATGAATCAAATAAAAAAAAATATCGATCGTAAACTCGGTCATAAGTCTCGGCCCATTTTCGTGAAGTTTCTACAAAAAATACTTGTGGAAATAACAAAAAATGTATGAAAAAAATCCGTTTCTAAACTTCTTAAAAGATAAAGTAATTGCAAAAAATTTTGAAAAAAATTAAGATTTTTTCTCAAAAAAAAAGAAGGAAGGAAAGAAAATGCCTTCTAATAACATGACTGTGTGCAAAATAAATTGAAAAAAAATGGGGAAAAACTTATTACCATCACTTATTAAATTTTCTTGGAAAAACTAAAGAAAGAAGTGAGGCCTACAAAACAAGGTAAAGGTGCAATTAAGTAGCATGAAACCTATGAAAGGCTAAATCACTTAAAGGAATTTAGTGCCGGCGGGTCGTTTCCTTCTAATTTTGAACGTCAATAAGGGAAGGGAGAATTTTTGCTTTAAAAACTATATGAATATTCATCAAAATAAAGAAGTATAATGGGAATTCTGAGGGTAACCACCAAACTATACCGATAAAGTTTTTTTCAAAAGGCTGAGAAGGGAGTAAAACCAGTCTGATAGAGATTTCAATGTGCTTTAATTTTTTATTTTTTTTAAAGGTTTCAAGAATTTGAATAAAATTGGTGTGCTTGGTATAAAGTAAACAATACAAATTCATAGAGTAAATTAATATAAAAATTCATCATGAATCCATTTTCTATTTAAAAACTCCTCCAAAAATTTAAATGACAGTTAATTTATTACTTGTTTTGTAATGACAGACTTAAAAAATTTATTTGATTTATCCATTATACTGGTTATCATAAATTAAGGAAAAATCGCGAAATTAATGATAACGCAAAAAGTTATGCGTGGAATTTAATGAAACTTTCGCACATTATACAACACATAGTAAGGTACAAAATAGCATAAAAAGAAATCACCCGACAATTATGGTGTTATAAAAACTACCATATGTATGCAATGAACAAATGGGAGGTGTAAGTTTGTATACGAAAACTACCATTAATAAAGGAGGGATATAATTCCACCGAGAAACAATACAGCACATGCAGCGATGTGTGATGCTTTCAATTATGTGGTCTATAAATTGTGTAGGAATTTTAAGCCATTAATCTTCCAAAACAGCTAAAAGTGTGGCTAGGGTCCTAGGAATGGGATTGGGAGCAGCTATACATCGTCCTAGAGTGTCTCAAACATGCTCCATTGGATTAAGGTCCAATGATCTAGCTGGCCATCACATGGGTTCAATTTTTTCTGCTCAAGATAAGCACTTACGATGTGAGCCCTGTGTGGTCTCTGTGTGATCTTCCTATAGCACCATAGCATCACCTATTGCATTGTCATAAGGGGGCACATAAGCATCCAGGATGTCATCTCTATAGGTGTTAACATTAGCATGTCCACAGGAAAAGACATGGAGATTTGTGCGTCCCCCCATGGAAATATCACCCTAAGCCAGCCCAAACGTTGCCTGATCCGCATGCATCTCTTTCAAGGATGCTTGAAGGATGAAAACGAGTTCCACATTTTCTTCAAATGAAAATGCACCTTTTTTTTTAATTTCGAGGCTAAACCTGGACTCATCCACAAAGACAACAGCTCTCTATTGATCATGCATCCAATGGACATGTTGACGCGTCCATTGCAAAAGTTTCCGCCTATGGAGTGACCGTACGTGGATGTTCGTGAAACCTTCCGCCCACGGTTGATCTGAATACCAAACTTCCACAGCTTTCAGCGAGGGAGTATCTGATTTCAGCCGGAGTTGTGGTTCTATTCTTTCATGCACATAATGGCAAATATCGGTCATCGGCACTCGTGGTAGCGTATGGAAGTTCTTAGCTGAGCCTCCTGGATGCCGAATCCATGGTTAGAAATCGTTTCCAAAGTCTATGTGTCTATCACTGACAGATTCACATTCAGCCCTCTAGTCACTTCTATCTGACTTTGTCCTGCCTCCAGTCTCCCAAAAGCTCACCATCAAAATTGTTTAGTCAGATTATGCCTGAAGGCTATTGTTACAATTTCGCTATGTCAGATTCCTAATCTCAGATACGCAGCGACAATTGCCGCTTTGAACTTAAACATCCATTTTTATGCTCCTTGGAAATGACGTATTGCGAGAGCAGTGATTCTATTTTGTATAATGTCATATTGTTCAGATCTTTCTACTTACCAATATATTGAAATTTCATTGAGATTGGGTTATTTTGGGGAAAGTTATCGCTATTTTTGTGATTTTTACTTAATTTTCAGTAACCAGTGTATTTATGTTTTAAATAACATTTTCAATTTATTGATAAAATTTTTATTCCCTGGTGATGATTTTACATGACCTTAATCGCTCCTGATGTAATGGATATTGTCAACTTATTGGAGTTTTGTAAATGCAGTACAACTTAGAAACAACGATGAATAACATTTTTTTTAGTTCCTTCTGAATATTTTTAACTCTTAGAAGAAATTTTTATCTCCTTCACAGGAATTTTTTTTTCCTCTACACAGCAACATATTTTTATTTTTTTTATTACAAATAGGGTAGTAAATATTTTCAAATTACGTAAAAAATTTTCGCCATAATTCATTTAAAAATTCGTTAGTAAATTAACTTTTTTTAGTGCTTGTTTAAAGAAAGGTTTAGTGGCATTAAAATTCTTTGTTACGTTATGATCATAGTATGTACAGGAGGTTTTTGAAATCCATTAACGCTGATGCTCCTTATAGAAATTCCTTTTGTTCTTGAATATTCAGTTTTTATAAATCATTCTCCATTATAATATTTTTCTCACATTTTGGTTTTAAATTTAATCACATTTTCAACACTTTGTAATATTTTAGATAAATTGGTTACTATTTATTTTTCTTTTCTTAAAAGTAAATGCACGACGCATAAAATTACAATTGCTTTCTATTTATTTTTTCGTTTATTATCATTTGTGTACCTATAAATTTTATTCCTGCGAGCAATGACTTATCCATTGAGAGTAATAAGCGATCGAATAACCAATCTTTCCGATTTCCCTAACATTCCTCATTTTTTTTCATTTTCCTCATTTTTTTCAACATTCCTCATTCTTCATTTTTTAAAGAATAAAACTGTATTTTTCAACCTAGATATGTTAATTTTACTTAAACAGAAAATTTTAGATTTCATTAAACTAATTGAATAATTTAATGGAGCCGAAAACTTGTTATGGATTTTCTATTAGATTTTTATGGCCTTCAGTATAAAATATCTGTTGAAAATTCGCTTAGACGAAAATTAATAGAAAAGAAAATATTGTGTCAATTAGAAAGATATGAAATTTCAAATGGTTATTAAATTAATTCAAAAATAGTTACATATTCACAAAATAATGTATATATTAACTAAATGCAAGCCAAAATTTCATTTGCGAATATTACTATGAAAGCAGACGGTTACTTTCATCCCAATATTATGATTCTTTGTTTAATGGAAGGTGATGTTTCCCTTAGGAGAGCTGTAAAACCGGTTACAGTTTGCTGGAGGCCAATTACTATGAACAGCAAATGAAAAAGAAAATGAATTCCATTGATTGCGGAATTTTACGTCACTTTAGCTCAAGTTTCAGAGCGCATTCTAATTTTCATCCTATTAATTGTAATACATTTCATATAAGCGGTTTCTAATTGCGGATAACATTAGCAGAATTATTATATAATGAAAATTTTAAGGATTGTTTACATTTACTATAAATATACATTATTTATCAATAATTTATTATAAACTTTTCAAATATCAATGTTAATTTTCTGTTAATTGCTATATAAATATTGTATGATTTTACTACATTGATATTTTTAAAATAATGCAAGAAAATATTTAATTTTGATGAATGGCATCATTATGAAAATTAATTATTTTCTTAACATACTGTGAAATTATAACCAAAATACTGTAAAATTAAATTTACCAATTTACTAAAGCTGTGTAGATACATTATATCATTAATACTGTGTATGTTAAGCAATAACCTGCCAATTATTGTATCTTATTATACGATAATCGCATTCTTTATTGATGTAACTAATTCATTTGTAAATAAATACTCTTGTCCACTAATCTAGCACTTTTATAAATAAATAGAGAGACGGTTATTAAACTTTTGATCTCTTAATGTATTTTTTGTTTCATCATTCATTAAAATAACAAATTTAAAGGAAAATCAGAATAAAGAAGTTCGTTTTTATATTAAAATCAAAATTATTTAAATTATTTTTTTACAAGTTTTCTGTTTTGTTCAACTAATATTTAAATTATTCGATTAATTGATGACAATATTTTTTTTTATTTGAAATCATTAAAAAGTTTTTTTTTCAATTTGTATATTAATATCAGTTTAGTATACTTTACTTGAAAACAAAATAGCGTGGGCGTCTGTTATTACGTGTGTGGGAGTGTGTGTCATTTGATGATTTATCCTACATTTTTTTCTTTGTATGGTTGTAAATCTTCAGTACGCGCTCGCTACTCAACATGAAAACAGAAATTCTTTCAAATACTATATTTGGTTCAAGATACTTCGAAAGTAAATAAATTCATATTTTGTATAAAATAAGCAATTTCAAGCAATTTCAAAATAAGCACTCTAAATTTCAATTAATTTAAAATAATTAGTTTGCTAATTAATTATATGTGGCAATAAGAAGACATTATTTTCTCTTCAATTATTTTACTAATTTCACTTTTTCTGAGAAATTTCAATATGAAAATCTACAAAAATAACTAGAAATATAGGAACAATCTGAAGTAAAATAACAATACCTCCCCTTGTTGTAAGGATAATTCCTCTTCTATTCTTTAAGTTAAGATACATAAAACATTATGCTTTCGATAATGTTGCAATCTACACATGAAAAGCCTCAAACCCTCTACGATTTTCTTTTTTATGAAAACTAATTAGTTCATTTTCTGAATAAAACGTAATTCTGGAACCTTTATGCAATCTAATACAGGAGACAGTTCAATAGTCTCTTCTTTAGACAAAACTTAGATTCTCGATGTTGTTATGTAGAATGCCTTTCAATGCTCTGGCAATTTTTATTTTCTGCGATACCCCAAGTTCTGCAATCAAGAAGTTTCGTACTCAAAACGTCGGTCACCCCGTTAATGGGCACTGGTTGGATCTAAGATCAATTACTTTACTATAGCTAATCTTTAAAATATATTAAGTAAATTCGTATTGAGACTGTTCGAAGAGTTAAAAAAAATTGCATTCTCAGATCATATTAAATAACAAGTTATGCTTAAAAAATTTCAGAAACAATACTACTAAAAAAAATTATCATTAAAATTGAGAATTTTTTGAAATTATTTCTTGTATTCGGAAAAGTACATCTCTCAATTTCGAGACTTCCAAACACACAATCAATCAAAAGAACATCTTCTGAACCTTCTTCTATAAACTAATAATAATAAAAGCGATGAAAAGAATGGAATATATTTATCTAAAAAAATAACTCCTTGTTTTAAAAACGCATCAGTAAAGAGAAACTGCTTTTATTGTAATTTGCTGCTCTAGGAAAGTAATTCAACGATAAGCGTGGCATCATTTTCATGAAATAATCACATAAAATAATAACTGATTTAATTCATTGGACTAGGAAATATCACTTTTGCTAATTTAGTATAGTCCTACATTAAAAATCATATTGCTTTATCAGTTTTTATATCAATATATAAAATAGAATTTATCAAAGCATACCAGTAATATTTCCAATTTATTCAGTGAAAACAAACGAAACATTTTACACACAAAGCAGAAAATATTTTACTTTAAAAAACTCTATTTTCTACATTGAAACTGAAATGAAAACTAACCTTAAAATCTCTTCATATCAATCAATATTAATTGCAATTAATTATAAGCTGGCTTAGAAGAAAATTTCTTATGTCAGCATCTTTATTTTCAGAAAGTATTAGTTAATTTTGTCACATAACATCGGCATTATTGTTAGGATGCTTTTTTAATTTTCTTTCTGAATATTTTCTGCAACTTTTTTCTAAAAATTTATCTCTGATTTTTTTCTGTTCGATAAATTTTTATTTTCATACTCTGAATTTGCTTTATCAAAATTTCTCAAATCTTTACTTTAAAATGGTATTATAAACATATAAGCATATCTCTTTTCACATCTATTTAAATTTTCATGCTATTAAATTACAGGCTTATGTTTTAAAATAATTGTTTCATTAAATATATATATCAAAAATATAATTTATATGTATATAAGATTATAATATATAATGTATAAGAGAATTTTTAATTTATTATCATGTATCTTAGCTACGCAATAATAAATAAAAACATTCTTTACAACAATTGCTTAAGATAAATAAGAATAATCTTACTTTTATTTTATGTTTGCACATTAAGGCTAAAATAGTTAAACAGACAAAATTAGAGTTAATTCAGTGTAGAAAAAGACGACGTGGGTAACATTTTATAAATGAGACAGCCCTTACGGGAGCAGAATGATATAGATGTTATTATTTAAGTTCACAATTCTGTGGTTGAACTTTATTTCTTGCCTTTATTCTGATCGTGATAGGATCTTCTGAACTCAATCTACATCAAAAGTTTCGTGGTATATTTTGATTACTGTCTGAGCAAGTGCATTAGTCATTTTATTTCTGTTAGCTTAGATAAAATCTGAAGAACATGCCATTCTTTTGTAATTTTTCTGCTGGTATGCCCATCTTATATTCTGAGTTTGAAAAACATAAATATTTTTTATTTATGATGACAAAAAGCACACCTTGAAGCATTGTACTGGCATGAAACTAAACTATCTTAAGAAGAGTTATAAAATATTAATGTGTTATTGGATAGAAGAAAACTATTTTAAACAATAGCCTGGAGACTCGAATAGAGATAATACATAAGAGAAATTCAATTTAGTGATGGTTGTCACTTTGGCAATCAAGTAACAAATTTTCATAAAATTTTTTCACCGGCCTTTGTCAAGAAAAAGAACAGCTGAGACAAACAAGATCTTTCAGCCAAATCAGAATTGTTTTAATCAAATTGAATACAATTATTTTTAAAATAAGAATATAATTATTTTATGATCTATTCTTGTTTGTATGTAAGAAAGTAAAAGGACTATTTATCTTACAGTTAATTAAAGTAAATGCAAGGTTGAAATGTTAAAACTGTAAAAAAAAAATATTTCTCTTCTGTGAATGTACACAAACATTTACAATAAAAATTCTTTTCAACTTACTCCGTAAAATTTCGTTATTAATAAGTATATACTATAGTAAATAAAATATTTGAAAAATGTTGTATTTTGACATTATATTTGAAGAAAAATTTTCAACGAAAAGAGAACAAACGGCAAATATATGACATTTCCAAGGAGAGCAGTGGTAACTTAATTCTCAAGTACCTACATCGATTATTAGAATAGGTATAATCGCAGTAAATTAAAAGCGATTGAAAATAGATTATATAAAATGATAGACTTCCTTTTAAAGTAAGACCATAAAGATTTTCTTTCTTAGAATAAAAAAAGAATATGTTGTACAATAAATGTAAATTATTTTCCTCTCTTCCTGAAGTTCTTTATAAATATTATGATCTAACCAATCACATTCAAGATATTGCAAAAGAAGCTTTATAATTTAAAAAACCTGACACTGTCGATACAAATTTACTATTCAATTGTAAGACCTTACAATTCATTCAAAAACAGTACATTGTACTGCTTAATTTATATATAACAGTTTAAAAGAAAAATATGAATTAAAAAGAAAAATAATGCCCATTGAACGAAAGTTCCTGTATAATGAGCTAAAAGTTTTTAGATTCTATGGCTGTTTACTGTTTATATGTGAAACAAAAAGGGGTTGGCGTTTATGAAACAAAAAGAAAAATTTAAGAAAATAAGAAAACTAATTAGAATAATCATAAAAAACATTATAGATGACAGTGACACAGGTGTTATTCGAAAATATGCAATGCGGTGAACATGAAATGAAACATGAAATGCGGTGAAAGTAAAAGCGTAATTTTTACAGTTTTTTCTACATCTCAAATGAAGATATAATCCTTTGATATAGTTAAGAATGACTTTTAAAATACAACTTTGTGGCTGCTATTGTTTTTATTCAAGTTTTACAATGAAACAATATTGTGTAAAATCAATTATAAGAATATTTAGTGAATGATTTGCTTATATTGTCGAATTGAAAATATGTAATAAAATTTCAAAGTTAGACAGATGTATATTTAATGAGTATTATTGATATGTTTTTAAAAAATATTTGCTTATCGGAAAAGTAATTAGTCTATTAATAAATGAGAAATACGATTAGAAGATAATACTCTATTTACTACATTTAGTTTGTTCACTACAATGAATAACACACTAACAGGATTAAGAATAAATATGGAAACCAAAATAAAATTCCAAAGTTTTGTATTTTCCTTTCTAAAGGCTAACGCATGTTTTGATTATATATATATAAAAGTCTAAATTAAATTAATATTCTTTGATAGTTTTTTATACTGAATATAATGAATTCTGTATGATATATTATTGAATATCTATAAATGGCTGATATTTTTATGCTTAAAACTTTATAAAATAATAGAAGCCAATTTAAAGAAATAATGATTGAATAAAGGAGTTGAACTGCCATGCGCCGCACCGTCACACTCACGGAGAAGATGATGAGGGGAGCCCATTTCACGCCGGTTTGAAAAAACACAGCGGTTATAATTCTGTACCACCAGTGCGCGGCATTTTCCTTCAGTAAAGTTCGAAAAGTCCTGCGGTGTTAGGTCAGGTGTGGTCCGGATGCCCGAGAAATAAAATCCAATCCATCTTACAATGAAATGGTCAACCTCAAATGGTAAGAAATAGATATTCCTATGGAAAATTGTCCATAAATAGTAATAGACGAATGATTGTTTACAAAGGAAAAGCTTTTCAAATAGGAATCTTCTATGAAATCTTTCACAGTATAAAGAATAAATGAGTCATCTTATAAATAAATGCTATAAACGCGTGGTTTATATCTACAATATTTTATAAAATATTAAAATCGAAAAATATTAGACCCTGTCTATGAAGTTATTTCTTACTGAACGGGAAAAGAAGTTAATTCAATTTAACCATCTAAGAAGGTATTTAATAACGTAAGCGATTTTTAACAGCTTAAATAACGTAATGAATATAAAGTATGCTGATACCTGATAAGCAGTTAGAAATTTAACCACAGGAATAATTAGGCATTAAAAATTAAGAACAAAAAATTAAAAATTATAATAATTAAATTAAAAACAGCTTAAAAGAATACTTAATTCTTAAAAAATGACAATAAATACACAAAGATCGAAATGAACGATATGAGAAAAAAATGTAACTAAACAAATGCAATAGTAATATAAATTTGGAGAAAATGATATACATGAAAAAAATATGAATACTTCTTTAATTTTATCTATTGAATTTTTTTCTGTACAGGCTTCAGATGCACTTGTCTGAAAACATTTCAACTGTTCTCTTGATGTAGCACTCGGGAGTTTGTATTTAAATTGCGGAAATATGTCATTTGGTAATTCCAAAAGCCATGCTTGAGTGAATCACTCATAAAATTAAAGCTGAATGAGTTCAATGTGATAGAACAAATAATGCAAAAGAAAGATATGTAATGATTTTTCCAAAACAGGATCGAACAATTTTTAGCAGCTTACAAAGGAAAATGCTCATTTTGATTTCAAATAATTGAGTTTATGATTAGAATTACATAGACTTTTACCTTGAAAGAATAAATAAATAACTCTATTTAATATTATATAATCCTGATTCTATTTTAATTAATATGCTAAATAAATATTCCATCATTATAATAACTATTGTGCAGATTTAATAACTGTACATCCGCATTCCGCAATTTCATGATACGTAAGTTCTTTTGAAATTTTTTGCTGAAAATTCTAACTAACATAATTTTTGTGCTACATAGTGCTTTGATTCTGTCTAGAATAAATTATTGCAGGGCCCCTATGAAGTGCCTTTCGGAAGAAGACAGAGCATGTTCATTCCCAGAGGAAATGATGGAGAGCGCACCAGTTGAAAATATTTGTCTGGAGTAATTTTCAAAGATTTAGCCCCAAGCCTTCGCTAATAAGCATTTTCTTGTGCAGCTGCATTTTCTTAGGCAGCTTTAATGTAAAGTTGAAAAAAATTATATATTTTGCTCGCTGCCAAAAATAAAAGATCAATCTCAGAGTAGAATCGAGGTCTCGGGTACAATGTCTGTGTAACCAAAAGGTACCCAGTTTTAATTATATTTGGTCCTTAAATATTTTTATATATTATTATTTTATTAATATCAATAGATGATTCTGTGTGCTTCATGTATTTTTCTTAATCAGTAAACTGCAGCTTAGACTTTTCAGAACGGAATACGAAATTGTTTTTATTCACCAAATGATTAGCAAAAATACACCAAAAAACGGAACCAAAGCTGTGAAGTATAAATAACTGTATGATATAATAGACCTTACTTTAAAAACAGACTTATGTTCTTAAATATACTTTTAACAAATCGAAAATTCTAATAATTCTGCTTTTAATTCTTCTAGTAAAAGAACAAATGCAATAAATGCATATTTTTTTTTGAGAAAAGGAGATATGAATGAAATATTGGAAATAAAAATATATTCAAAGTAATGACTTTTTCATGAAGTACTGAAAACCATGTTACAAGAAATTAAAAAAGATAATTTTTGATGCCTTAGAAAACTGCGGTAGTAAAGGAATTAATGAGAATAAGGAATTAAATAAATATTCACCTTACTTAAGGTTAAGTAGACTGGTGATATTGAATCTATTCTTCCTCGTAATTTTTCTTAGCCTTTCAGGTTAGGATATTTGGCCTGCGAAAATGATGCACGAATTAGGTATATTTTATACAAGTCCATTTTTACTATAAACCAAATATACTAATAAAATTGTCTCAAGACAAAATTCAATAAATAATGAATAGTAATTTAATGACCATTTGTATGGCTTTTTAATTACTGTTGTCATTTATTAATAACATTTAAAACTTTTTCCTTTCTAAATGAAAATACTGATTAAATTAATCTGATGAATAAACAATTAACAGATTCCGATATAACAGAAAAATAAGTCTCTTAATATCTCCTTTTCTCTTTGGTTGACGAAAATGTCAGAAGAAGAAAGGAAAATTAATATAATACCAAATTAATATACGTGTACTATTTGCAGATTATAATTTCAATACTTTTGGATAAAAACTTAATCTATTAAAAGTAAATTAATTGAGCTCTGTGTGCGGTTCATGGTGTTGAAAGTTTCATGTTTTAAGTCAAGATTTACGTTACTTCTGAAATAAGTTTTTAATCAGATCTCAAAGGATAACAATGGAATATTACATTAATGAAGTATTATCGATAGAGTAATGTATTGCTATGTTTATCGATGATTCAGAGAAATATTGAGTAATTTATGCAATAGAAATTATTTGTTTGCATTACTGATACATATTATCTTGTTGAAAGACAAACATTTTCTTAGCATCGTGCACATTAGTATAAAATACAATATTTATCAGTAGAAATTTTGACTGTCATTATTTTAATGGAAAAATTTTTATTGGAAAATCTGTTTTTTTACTGTCAATTTTTAATGGAATAATGTTATAAATAAGTTAAAAGCATATCTAAACTAGTACAAAGCAATAAAAAATCGTTTTTATGCGAAACTAACTATTGATGATAATTTTTGTTTGCCACGTTGTTGCCTTTCTTGATGGCGAGGGCAAACTGTGGATATTAAAGTCGATTACAAGTATCGAGAATCCAGGAACAAACAATAAGGAGAGTGTGGTAACCGTTTCCCTCCCAGCTTGGTTTTGCAAACTGTTATGTTTTTATAATTTGTAAATTTTTACTTATATGTTAAAAATGCATCGCCTTCACTAATCATTAAATTTGACAAAGTTTTAATAGTAGAAAGAGAGCATAAACAATAAATCTTTTAAGAATTAATAATATAAGAAATGAAATATTAGGATTAAATTTTAAAATAAGCAGAAACTTTCATTTTGTTGATAAATTTAGAAAACCAAAGGAACATATTGGTACACTATTATTTCATTATTTAGATTTAATTTGAAATATTAATATTTTGTGCAACATCCTATTTAAATTCAAAATTAGTTTCACATTTTAATTCTTTTAAGTATTTCCAGTCTGAAATTATATTTGTGCCTTGTAAGTTTAACAGATTGAAAATTCAATTATGGATTATCAAATATCGCTGATGTTTTTCAATTATGATTTCATTTCTGCCGAATGCTGAAAAAAATCATAAAAATGAAACGAAAATTAAGAAAAATATTTATAATTTTATGGTCAAAAAAATTCTGTTGTAAAATAGCAGGGAGTCTTCAATTCTCATATTTTTCTTCATTTTACAATATCGCTTCTGTAGAAAATTCTGTGCATACTCATCAAAAGTATTCCTCATTAGACTTTGACTTGCTATTTATGTTTATAACTCTTGAGAACATTCATTAATAAAATGTAACAAAATTTAAAATAAATGGCTAGTATTAAATTTTAAAACTATATATAGATTTATTCAGAAATTTATACTCCAGGTTAAAATTTTAATAATAACAAGTGAGTCCTTAAACTATTTTAACTTCATTTTTCTTTTTTAAAAGTTAATCAAATTTATGTAAACTATATTGCAGTTTCTCATAACGTAAATAATCATCAAATTAAATACAGAGAAAAAAATTTTTAAACTAAACTGTAATTTAAGACTTCGTTTTGACACAAATTTGTCCTTTAATTTTAACGTCCTTTAATGAATGCGCTCAGAATTAACCCATTACCAAACATTGTCAAAATTGTCATACATTTGTATTCAAAACCAAAGGTATTTATTTTAAGCAAATTTTAAAATATTAAATGAAATGAATATTAACTTTGCAAGAATAATTTATTTGATACTATTGAATTTCATGTACAAGTTAATTATTTTCCTCTTACCTATATGTAATAAAAATACGCCCCTTACAGTTTTTATTTATTTATTTATTCTTATTATTTTCATTTTTTTAAATTTAATTAATTGATTAATTAATTTATTTATTTTCGGAAAATGAATAATTTTTTTAAACTCCTTCTTTCATGCAATTGTTCCAAGTTAGAGGAAATGTGAGCCCTGTTCACCTTGTAGCGTACGAGCTGGGATGAGCAAGCATCCCATGTGATGCATCTCAAATGTAATATACACTGTGTGTATACATTTATTATTATTTTATTATAAGTTGAGAGTTAAATAAAATTTTCTTTTTTAATGAATTTCTTTCCCTCACAATTTTAAAATATTTTCCTTCATTCTTTAAATTGTGTATTTTTTTTTAATTTAATAAAGTTAATTTCGCATATTTTAATTAATATTAAAGATAATGTTCAATAATACTCATTGAGACAATAAATTCATTTTTTCAAGTTATTTTCATTCTTTTTCAGAATAACAAATTTAAAATTTTTACCTGTAGAAAAATACTACATTTCTTGGATTTTAATTCCTTTTTCTTATTTTGTTGCCTAAAAGCTTAAGGAGTTTTTTATAAGCTGAAGGCATTCTAAACATATACAAATGAAGGGTATATCATGCTTACAGTTATGGTGAATTAGAATCTATGTGTTTAAGAATTTCATTAATTTATTTTTAAATACTACTTACAAAATAAAAATTAATAGCTTCTATTTTATTTTTGATAAGTTTCTTACACAGATAATTAGGAAAACAAATTTAATTCATCTTAATATAAAAGAAACAATTCTTATAGCAAATATTTCAGAAAATGCATCTTTCGAAGATTTTGTCTCAAAAAATTCCACTCTGTGTATTTTAAAAATCATGATTGATACTTTTAGTAATAACATAACATTTTTAAACTAAAAATTTATTAATTTAATTGTTATATAAATATTCCAGTTTAAATTAATAATATTAAGAATACACATGATCTCAAAATAAATTCATTTTCAATAGTATGATAAAGTAATTTTAAAAAATATACTGTTATAATTATAACAGGAAAACCTATTTATTTGAAATTAATGTGAAATTATTTTCCGGGAGCTAAATTTAAATGTTTCACGTTTCTTCGGTAAGAAAAAATATATCTAAATTTAAAAAAGCACTTGATTTTGAATGACTCACCGTACCCTGTACCAACTATATTGAGTCTATTTTAACTTTATTTAAAAAAAAAATCACTTACTTCAATAACTTGATCCTCCGGTTGCCTTCTCAATAAATACGCCAACTGAGAAAATTATTTTTCTTCTTGTATTTTCCAATTTTTGATAATAGAAAACACATATTGCTAATCATTAATTTCCACTAAAATAGTTTTAACAGAAAAAATGTTAAACGATTAATTTATGACAAAGATTGCTTTTTCTGTTGGAACATAACATTCTTAACAATATTAAATAGAAAATTCTTAACAATTTGAACTACTTGATTGCCTAAATGCAATGATTAATATAATCCTTTTAAACTCGAAAACCATATGCAAACTAACAAGAATTTTACCACTGAAAATTATTTCTTTCAAATTAATTTCATAATGAATTGCTAAAAAAGTCTTGTATTGAAAGCATTCGATTCAATTAACGTCTTTTGTTCATTTGAAAAAGAAGAAGGATCTTTAATGCACATATTTTAGCTTCATTCCAGTGCGCAGAACTATTATCAGCAATGAAATATATACTGTTAAGTGTATATTCAAACAAAAGAAAATCACATTTTTTAAATAAAAAAAATAGATATTTTCTTCATTTAATGGATTTTTGCTTGGAATATTTATCTCATTTTATCTTTAAATACTGTGCTTGTCAGTGAAATAAATTTTTCAAAGCACCGTTTCGATACAATTTCATTCATTTATGTCCAATCTTCTCACTTAATCGTCTTCTCTCTCAAAATGATAATAAATGAACAATATATTTTTCATACTAATTAACTTTGTATTCGTGATACATTCAAAGAATTAGTACAGCAAAGATTTGTTTGCATTACCAACATTTTAAACCAACATTAACGATGTAATATTCTACCTTTCTGATAAACAATTTGCTTTAACAAGGCTTACCTTTACAGTGATGGAGAGCGTGTCTCGCATAAAAGGAAGGGGAAAAACATCATTTGATAAATGATTATAAAATTGTTTTTTAATCCCTAGGACAACTGTAAAGAAACGATACGTGTGCTTACATGCTGACTAAACATTTGTTAATAAAGTTGTTCAACTGCTTTAAATCAAAACTTTTTTAAATAAAAGCAAAAGTAAAGAAAAAAACTTTAACAGTTGAGTTTTTAAGCGAAGTACTTTATCTTAAAATATATTCATCATATAAAATTTTCATTTAAAATTTGCGAAAATGTTAGGACATTCTGTTTAATCCCGTAAAAGATAATATAATCTTTGATACAATTTTTGCTTCGAAAAATAAATTTGTAGATTTAAAAATGTGTATAATAAAGATGTAAAGAAACAATTAAATGTATTGAAATTTTAAATATACCGATAGCACTATTTTAAAATAGTTATGATGTTTGGAATTGCAGAAGACATTCCACGGTTTCTAATGCATAAACGAAACTAAAATAAAACAAATAACCAACAAAATATTTTCTCAATTTTTAACATCTATTGTCTTAATCCATTATAAATTATATTACCAAAAATTTTAACATAAATGCAATGAAATAAAAATTTAGTCTTTTTAACCCATTGATACATATTAGCATGTAACACATAACTTCGATCAATAAATTAAGCAGATTACTTTTCTTTTTTCACATTGTTTCTCTTCTTTATCTTGGCAGTAAAATATGTTATGCCTAAAAGAGAATTTCTCATTAATGTTTCCTACTCTTTTCTCTAGATTAACTACTTTAGAGGAATCACATACTTTTTTTCGATAAAAGAAAACACTTTTATTGCAATTTATTTTAAAGTAAAAAGTGTATTATAAGGGATGGATAGAATCTTTAAATACAGATATAATTTCTATATTTGACAAAATACTTACACTATTTTTTTTAAATTTTCAACAATAATTTCTTTAAACTAATTCTGCAACAATAGCAGAAGTGAAACATATAATATTGAGTACAGCTTACCTTCTACATTCAACATTTTATTGGACGTTATATTAGAAATTAATATAAAGCTAGTTAAAGAGAAATCTTATATTTAAGCATGTAAAAAACATTTGTGCATGTTGCCATAAATTTATTTGTGACAGGTTTCCATTTATCTTTATTAAAAAAGAGATGGAAAATAATCACCGAAGTAATAAATCATAAAATAAGATATATGAAGTTTAATACATTGTTAACTTCTCATTTCTGAAATACTTTATTTTAGTTAACAAACTTTGATATGTACTAAAAAACCTCATACTCTCTCTAGGAATACTCAAACTATATTTTCTCTGATAATCTAGTTTTTATAAAAGCACTGAATACACAAATGCAATTCAACTCCCCAGAATTTGTCATTATCTTTTTACAGTGTCGCTGCACAAAACAGAAAATATATTTAAAATGTATTCATTTTTGCTCAAATATTTGTAGACGATTGCTTTATAACTTGTTTTATATAAGCTTATAAATGTCATTGCATGTACAATATTCGAATATTAATATCACTCAAATATTTTGATAAAAAATATTAATTTTTATAAAGCAATTACTTAGAATGTAAGAAAATCTATAATATTAAAAATTTATGAAAGAAAACTGAAGTAAAGTACATAAACTTTATTAATTTCATTATTTATTAAAAAAATATATAAACATAATATATATATATATATATATATATATATAAATAATTTAAAATGCAATTAAATTGTATTACACTACAATACTACTCAACATTATAATGTAAATTATAATTTTTCTTTAATTTATGATGATATCACAAATATTGTAATAAGAAAATAATCATTTAGAATGAGTAAAGCACTTCTTACTTAAACTTACTCATTTAACAGTTTAAAAATACGCAAACATTTTATGTCCATACTTTGTATGTATTTAAAATATTCATTTTCATTCGCCATTATTTAAAAAGAATATTTTTTTTACAATATATGATGTGGATCCCAATTGATTAACGCGTTTATTCTCGTTATCGGAAGGTAGTGAGTTCGAATCCCAAGCAAAGATCCATCGTCTTCTCGAATGGCGGCTGAAGCAAGTTAAATATGTTATGCTCGCAATGTCCCTACATGAAATGATTTCTCTGAGGGTGTCAGGCAAAGTATTAGAGAGTTTTCTGCTGGGAACCTGCTTCGAAATTACCAAGATTCCCACCAAGGCTGCCTCTAACTAGTAAAGCCTAACTCAGGGCTATACAGAGAAGCATCTATGCTAGTGTAACAACAACAATATATGATATAACAAATATTCATTATAAACAATAGTATTAAACTACAATATATTATAAAAATACACATTTATAAAATTTTTTAATCTCTTAAGTCACAAGTAAAACGATGCGACATAAATCCTTTTTCTGAAAAATGTAATTTTTGTGGACATCCACGAAATCCATCAATCAACATTTTGTCCTGAAGCGTGTTAAAATTTTAAAATGCAACATAATGTTTCTCAAGTCTCTTTCATTCTTTTTTTTTTCTCCTGGCGATTGGAACTTCGCTTTACTCATCCATTGATTTTGCAATTAAGAGGGTGTGTAATTATTCAAATTAAAAGCTGTCTTGGAAAAAAATATAAGCTAATTAAGAAGATTCATTCGAACAGACGTTTTTGAAATATATTTGTTTCAAGGATGGAAGAAGAAAATAATCATTTAGTCGGGATATAATTTGGATTATTGATTATTATGTAAGAGAGCCCTCAAAAGTTAACTTTTCTGTTAAGTAAAAACTTACTTTAATTACACAGCTGCAGTAGAACTGAAATACCTATAATTTAAGTAATCTCTTTTGAAGAACTACTTTATAAACAATTCAAGTGCTTCGTAAATTTATCATAAAAGTTATTTAATTTTTACATTTATGGTTAACTTTTTCGGCAGTAGCTTGAAAAATATAAACTTAATGTACATTATATGATATATTATATATTAAATGAATTTTTTCTTAAATAATCACATATAATATGTCTTTTAGTATTTTTTATAATGTATCGTTTTTAACATAATAATATTACAGTTCTACTTGGTGAATGGGGGCCACATTTCAATTTGAATTTTGATAACTATGGAAGGTGAACGATTAATTAACCAGCGAGAGAAAACTTAATGCATTTTAATTTTACTTTAAACATACGATGAAGTTTTGCACGCAACTTGAAAATTTTATCTTTTATAAACTTACAAATAAAATTGAAATATAATACAACTTTTTATGTAAAACAAAATTGTTGAATGGTGAGAAATCTCTTGCTACTACCATAAAGATACGTGACAAAAATCCACAAGTTCATTCATTAATTCTGATAATACAAATATTTTAACATCAACAATATAAACAAAAAAATAAAAATCATTTGATGTAATATATAATTTTCCGCATATTCATAGGACTCAAAATTAATCCAATGTCAGATATCAGTTACGCAAACGGATTTATGGGATATTTAAGAAATGTTAATTGATTTTGTTTGTGAAGTTCTCTTTTTCAAATCTACCCTACAAACAAAATATCAAGTTTAACACATGATTCGCATCTTTTTTTCCAAAAGACTTGAGGGATCACCCCAGAAAAACATGAAATATTTCGCATAATATATATATATATATATATATATATATATATATATATATATATATATATATATATATATATATATATATATATATACAGAGAGAGAGAGAGAATATTTAAATAATATAAATTTATTTAGTAAAAAATAATCTAAAAAATTTGGTTAACAATTGTTAAGAAGGGACAATTGATACAATTTAGTTTAAACTATGGTAACATGATATTGATGTCGAGATCTTTCGTAAAAGATTGTGTTTTTGAGAACAATTTTTTGTGATCTTCAAATAAATGATAACTTAAAAAAGTGTTTCATAAATTTTGTGTCACATTTTCCAAGGCATGAGAGCCACTAAATTACTAATGAAAAACTGTTTATTTATTTAGTGAAAATGTTAACTTTCTATCTTTGTCCTTACGAACATCACATTAATAAATATTCATTTTGTTATTGTTAATGAGTTAGAATATCTCCCGTAATAAATGTGATAATTTTTAAAAAATGTGATTATTAGATTGATAATTATAAAATTTTTTGCCACTGGAAACTTTTGAGTATAATTAATGTTGTAAACATTTTCTAAATGCGAACATATTTTAATTATTCTATATGCATTATATCATCAAATATCTGAAGATTTTAACAATGATTCACTCTTTATAAAAATAAATATATTATGGAATTTTACTGATTTTTTTTTTTTTTTTTTTTTTCTACGTTTATTGGTATAAAGCAGAATAGCCAGTAAGAACTGAAATTGACAATTAACCCCTTAAGACACGAGTTATTTTCGGAAAAACGGAAAAAATTATTCATGTGCTCTCTGTTTTAAATAAGCTTAATTATAATCTAACCTATATTTTTTTACTGGAACTAGTATCGGACGGGCGTTAGAAATAAAATAACGCAAGATACAATAACACCCGTTTGAGACATATGCATATGCAAATTTGTCGGTAACTTTCGCCCGTGTCTGACATGGTCAAATGTGTTTTTTAGTTAAATATCTTCGAACGGGACGCTCTTTGAAAGCTACTCTTGCGCACTTTTAAATTTATATTTGCAGTACTGACTTTTTAAACTGATAAACGTATGCAATGTCGTTTATCAACTTAAAAAAGCTACAAAAATACATGTTTACATCTTCCTCGGCAGCATTATAGACCCGCATTATATGATAATGATTGACAAAATACAATATTGATATTCGTTGATATAATGAAATTTTATGAATTCTTGCAAAATATTTTCACCAAAACATGATCAACATTGGCCTTTTAAGAAAAGTCTGATATTGAGATAAAATTTGAACAGCAGGACTTTATAATTTATTGTTTATTGGCTTAGGAGCAGAACGATACTTGATTTTTTTAATATGCAAAAGGAATTCAGGGCACATTTTGTCAAATAATCATGTATACAACTATTTTTAAAAAGTAAAAGGCATACAACTATTTTTTTTTTATTTAAAAATGTTGCATTTATATTGAAAGCAATATGTAATTAATCATTATAATGTGATTTTTTGTTTATTATTATAATTAATAAAAGATATTGCATACTTTATTATTTTTTTTCTTTGAAATGTACCAACAGAAATTTTTTTTCATGAAATGCTTTGTAAATATTGTCTATAATTTGCATCTTAAAACGAAATGGCATTCATAATATTCAAGAATGTATTTTATCGAATTCCAAGTCTCGAATGCCTATAGATCTCGAAGAGCTCAGTTTTTTCCTAAAGAAATACATTTAAATCGACACGTATAATTAAAGAGCTAATATGATACGTTTATGCAATCTTTTTGAACTCCAAAAATAAATAGTTTCTTATAAAGTATTCCATGGATCTATGTTGTCATATCCGTTCTATTCTGTCTGAGTCAGCGAATCAAATTGTATGTTAGAAATATTAATTTCTTTGTGATTATTTTTTAAAGTTTATGTTTCGATGTCACGTACCTGATAAGAATTGAAGAAAATCTGCCTGTTCCTTTTGTTAGCCTCAGTGATAAAATACACACTTTAATTGTATTTATTCAATAAAATATAAAGTGATTTAAACTTAATAAATTTAAAATCTTTCATTTCAAGATTTTCAGAAAATTCTTTAATTAATGCATTAAAAATAATTTGACATATTGTTTCTAAATTCATTTTTTATAAGTTTATTATATAAACTTTACACTTAATAGGTGCAAATTCGTTTGGAATTTATATTTTTTATAGAATTTTTATTATATAAAAGTAGCAATACAATTAAATTATAAAGTTTCATTCATTTGTATTTTTACATATGGCTAATTAACTTTGTTTATTAAACACATTATATTTACAATATTAAAATGCTATATAATTCCCTTTATTTTATTAAACTACTACTTCTCATATTTTGTTCATAGTAGAAACCAAATGGTATAAAAACATGTTCTATTATTCGTGAATAGAACATATTTTTAAACCATTTGTTATAAAGTTCATTTTTATATATTTTTCATACAAAAATATGAAATATAAAAATATGAATATCATATTAAAATATAAATTTCATATAAAAATATGAAAATATTTTTTTTTTCATATTTTATATGTTTTTCACATAAAAACAGGAAAAACAAATTCTAAAAGGAGCTTTTAGAATATGCATTATTATTTTTAATATAATTTTATAATTGCATTTATATTACCTAAATTATACACATTGAACTGACTCTTATGCTGATAAACCTCCAATTACTATTTATTCTCTCTCATTTTGCTTATCAAATTTACATTATTCAAGTATTTAAAAATTTAAAAGTTTTACAAATTGCTCTAAAGAAATATCTTTACTAATTTCCTTAAAAAGTTAATGAGTCCTTTGAAAATAACAAATGAATATAAATACGAATGCAAAATAAATTATTTTTAACATTAATAACAATCACTGAGAAAAAAATCATAAAAAATAAAAAGATACTGCTCTCGTATGTGTATGAGAAAAATTTTACAAATACCTCATTTTCGAATAAGTTTTAACACATTTTTTAAGAAGCACAGATGATAGAATGGTTAAAATTGAATATTAAAGTAAGCGAGGGAAGCAGTGTTTGCATGCTTTTTTAATTCTATACTTTTGGGCTAAGTCCACTTTAGTCCCTAGGACGGGCCAAGGGGAATCAGTCGTCTTCTATGAAATCCATTTGCACACACGAAAGCGTTAAAGCCTACAGAGCGTTAAACATTAGATGTTTGACATGGAATCTATTGAAAACAACAATTGAAAAATAATTAATTCGACTTTAATTATTTAATGCCCTAAGAAATCTGAATTTGTATATCTTGTGTCAAATACGTTTAAAAAATAACACATGCAATGAAATTTTCGTATAAGGAATTTCTTTTAAATTCTAAAATTATTATCAATGGTAAATTGGAAAAATTTTTCAAATTTTAAACGTGCTATGTAACAAAACTTTGTTATTTTGCAATTTTCTGTAAACCTTGATTTTAAGAAAACTGCATATTCATACTGTTTTGTTATATACATCGTTTTATTATAAGGTATATACATTGGCTAATAATCGATATCATGGTTTTAATTACACTCATTAAAAACTACAACGGAGTTAAAAATTTTCAGAGTCAATGTATTTAAACATTCAAATATGTTTGTTATTTAAAGTCATACTAAAATATTATAAGATGTCTGTTAAAATATTAAAAGATGTACATCTAACATTCTGTTGAATACATGGATTCAGCAGAAATATTTTTAAACAACGAGGTTTGCTGAATTATTCAATCTACCAGAAAAAGTAACTTCCAAAACTAAATTTAGCATTCTGTGTGTGAAGCATTGTAAAATAATCAATTTGAGTTGGCCTCGCAAAAGGCTATCATTATACTTGCACATTTTCAATGATTTATTTCTATCAGCGTATTTTCTAATAGACATTTGAATCACTCACTTTTTATTGGTTTTTAAAATGTTTCTGTAAATTTTGTGCTTGCAGTGTTTGGAAAAAAAGGCAGTGATTTACTGAAAGTCATTGACTGGGTCATTAAATATATATTCTTTAAATATATATTTAATAAGTGTAAGTGTGTCGTTTCATAAACCTCGTACCAAACATTTAACACATATTTAAATCAAAGGTCACTAAAAAAATGTTTTCCTTCAAATATATTTGGAATGATTACGTAAGAAAAAGCGAGGAAATTTATTTTGTAATTAATAACAGATTTTGCAAAAATAAAAAACAACAAAGCAAAGAGGTGGAATTCATTGACATTTCTACGTATTTCTTTCTAAGATTACTCAACAACAGTGTCATATTAATGTAAACAATGAAGGAATTAAAAGAAAATTAGTGAAATGACAGTTATACTTTCATTACAAATGATATTTGCTATTCAAAACAATATAAATTGTGCATTGAATTTGTATGTATTGTGAGTTAAATATAAAATTAATCTATTATGCTTATAATCACGTGCTAATTTGACAGCATTAGAAGTTAACGTATTTTTATTTTCACGCTGTTAAATTAAAACTTTAGTTATTACAGAAATTTCATTTCAACAGAATTCTCAATAAAATTGATATGAACTTGTAGGAAATAGCTTATATACTTTTTTAATTAAATTTATATCTTAGATCTTCATGAAAATATTTAATACATTACGATACTAATACCATAAACTATTCAAAAGAGTTTATGAGCCGTATATAAAAGTAAACATTAAGAACCAATATATTTGACAGATATAATTAATATATGTTTCAAATTAAAAATATCATGAAAATCATATTTGTAGTATGAAACGTTTAAATTATTTGTAAAAATATTTGTAAAAATATTTTATAAAACAAAAGGTTCTAATAAATCCGCTTTTCTAATCTGTGCTGTCAATATTTTCTGTAATACTTAAAATATTCCTGCTTAACATTTTATATCCATCGAAGGCACTTGATTTTAATGACAAGTGAAGCGCTTCTGAACACGTGGCTTTGTGGCTTTGATTACATTCAATGTTGGTTCCGTACGAGTCAATATTCGATACAACAACACTTAAAATCTATATGAAATTTAAAAAAAAAAATTTGGATTTAGCTCTATAGCTTTAAATTTCAATTTAAGTTGCAAAAATTATTTCTTTCCCCTAAAAAAAAATTTTAATATCAAAAAAGATTTGAAAAATCAAGATAATTTTTTCCAATTTTACTGTTATTGTATTTTAACACTGTATTGTTTTAAGTATTTTAAAACTGCGAAGAAATAAACACAAAAGTTTTAAGATCTTCATATTAAGCTATTATATTTATAATACATATTTCTTATATGAATACTAACGTAGAGGTTCCTCAATCAAAATCAAACTGTAACTGTTTTGGAAATGACAATTTTATTTATCGGCATTGCTACCTGTTGCATTACTTTAAAACATGATCTCTACTTGTTATATTGTTTTAACTTCAATGAAAGAGTCAAAATTTAATATAAAAAATTGTGTGCATTAGAACATTCTAATTTATCAAATTACCGATTCAGGACAACTTCAACTATAATTTTTAAGGCCCACAGCTTCATAGCTTAATTATTTTTCTGAAAATTTTTCAAATAATCAATTCGAAATAAAAAGCTACAAAAAATTAAGTTTTTCACTGACAAATTTCTTAAGTTGTTTTATTAGAAATTATCTAGTGAAGAGATGGAGTTTTTTTTTTTTTTTTATTTTTTTATTTTTTTATTTTTTTATATTCTACATAAATAAAACTGTACTATGTTTTTAAATTTGAGTTCTTGTTTTACAAGACCATAAATATATTCTTTTTCTATATATTTTTTAATTGCCACTTTATGAAATATTTAAAAGCCATTCCGAAATGAAAATTAAAGTGTCTCATTCTTTTGGAATCTAAACAATCTTATGTTTTCAACTCACCTAACAAGTTTTGCACTTTATGCATAATTTAAAATATTCCTTACAATGTAAAAAATTACAGTTGATTATCAGTCAGAACAAATTATTTTCAGTACTTTCTTATAAACAATTATCTCATAAAACAATTTTTCACATTTATATAATTTTTATGGATTTACCTAAAAATTACTTAACAATTTAAGACTTTACTAAAAATTACTATTAAAAAAGAACTTTTGATATTAATAAATCCAATGGAGTTAAATCTGATGAATAACTTTTTTTAAACTTAAAAATTTTTGAGGTTTTTCTGAATGAAGGTATTTTACACAGTTAACGTTTAATTTATATTTTGTTCCGTAATTTTTCCTCTATTGGTTATCAATATTTTGCAACGCTGCAATAGAACCTTTTGTAATCTTATTTAAAACAAACAATAATATCGTTAAACACACACACTTAAACTAATATAATTTATATTTAGTCAGTTTTACTCAGGAAATAATAAGTGATTTTCACCATTCTGACACATGAGGAATTATTTTCAATTAAAATGGAATTCCGATTAATTGTATTTGCCTTCATTCGAGTGCCTGAACCTATTTCCAACACATTCAAGTTTTTTTAATCATTTAAGAGACCATCTTTTTCAATATTTTTAGCATGGCATTTCCCTTGGCCTTGCATAAAATTGCGTTTTCATGAAATAAATCCACTCTTGACACATATTTTATTTTTGAATTAACAATTTTAAAAGTGAAAAAGTACTTACGTGGTTTCGGTACACTTCTCTTGACTTGCATCCATTTGTACTGAGCTATTGGTGGTGTGTTTTGAACTCGAGTCCTGTGAACAGGTGAACCATATTGGTATCCACCGTTTATTTGACAACTTTCACGTAGAGCTGGGTCGTAATTTTCATAACCACTGTACCCATTGCGCCTTAAGGAGTCCAAATAGGGATAGGACGTGGGTGGTACACCGAAGCCCGTCACCACCCGGGCTCCTTCGGGCCCTATGGGAACGACTTGTGGGTGGTCGGTTGCCTGATGAGCTCCCATCTCATAAGTGTAGTCCAGATTTCGGTAGGGGTAGGTTGTGTTGCGAGCATCGGTACTGTACGCATGATAAGGAGGGCCCATTCTTTGCTGCTGCTGGTGGAAATGAGACTGGTCGAGATTGGTATAGCTTAATCCGTTACTTTCGCTAATGATTTGGTGGGGATGCCCGTTGCTCGTCTCTGGGTGTAAAGGCGGTGTCCGGAGTTCGGGGGCACTTGAATAAGGAGTCATGAGGGTGGTGGGTAGATACGAAGGTCCAGCAGACTGCATCAAGCGTTCTGAGTGGTGGTAATAAGCCGAAATCGCTTCCCCGCTGCTTGTTGAAGGGGCTGAGGAAGTGCCGTTGTACAGCGGCTGTTGCGGCGGCGGCGGATTGCTAGCCGTACCGTAAGCAGTCGCGTCGCCTCGGCAGACGGAGGCGTACACGACATTAGAATTCATAATAACCAGAGCTCTCCTTTCCACTTGGGCCCGTAAAAAATGGGGGGCTTACTTTTTAAGAGGCCCTCTTCAAAAATTAGCTGTCTCACCGGGAGATAAATCAGAAAATAAACGGACGGTAAATCATCGCGACCCAAGCCTGACAGAAATATGGGAGTTAAATGAAGCACGTGACTCTTCTGCTCAACCAATCGAAACTCGTCTGAGGCGGAGTTCGGGAGCTGAGGGCAAGCCATTTAGAAGCCGAGAGTTTTTCACAAGTTTCGGACCTACCTCACCCACCTTTTCCCTTCTCACAGCAATGGTTGACGCGTCTTAATACCGCGGTGCCACTAATTTCATCAACAGGTGTTCGCCTCCTTTGAGGGCTCGCGTCAGTTCTTTAGCAATTTATAAAATAACTGGTTGTTCATTATCGATGCAAGGAAAGCTTTGGTTACTTTTGAGTGAAAAGAAAATACTTTTAAACAGGCTTTTGGTAATTCTCATGAATTTAATTTTAAATTATAAGTAAATCTCTTTGAAAAATAAAATCTGCATTTAATTTTAAATTTTTATATTTCAAAGAAACATTTCAGAAGAGTAGATCAAACTCTTCACAATTTTCATTGATTGGATTTAAAAAATCCAATTCGTTGATTTGAATCGCTTAAGAAATTCAAATAAAGCTAAATAATTTTAAACAAAAACTTTTTAATTTCCTTTAGCAGTATTTAAACATGATATCTCATCAAATTCATTTTATAGTAACAAATCTTGTCAAAATAGTTTTCAATAATAAATACAATAAAATAATTAACTTTTCTACTAAATATTTAAACTGAGAAAAACTATCAATTTTTTTTCAAATAACTCAATAAATGGGTTTTATTTACAAAAGTTTTAAGTATACCATGCATAAGTGGAAAAATACATTGCTTTTTTTTGTTTGCTTAGGTGAGCAATGATCACTAAAATAATATATCTTATTTTAAATATTAAAATATAATACTCGTGAAATTATAAAGATGTTGGAGTTGATGCTTTCTTTTTTTTCATTTTGAATTTTATACATTTAATATTTTCCCCTCTACATTTATTATGCTTATAATAATTTTTTCATTTCAACAAGAAATATATTCTCTGTTGATTTGATATTTTTCAGATTATTAAGAAAAATAACAAAGCTGTTTAATATGCATCTATTAATTTATTTTTCTAATAAATTGGAAAATATCATCATATTTTTTAGCTTATGTAGTTATTTTATTAAATAATGTTTAATTTATAATTTTTTACAAATCAGATTTCAACAATACTCAAAAAGAAAAATAAATTGTTTGCTTTAGCATTAAAATCATGGCAAATTGCTTCTTGTGGTTATGAGGGTGTTTATAGTTTAATTGGGGGGAGGGAAAGAAAGAAAGAAAAACTCTAAGATCAGAGAGTAAGAAAATTATTTCAACATCTTTTCTTTTCTAATCATTCTAAAATGTATTGAAGAAACAATTTAAAACAGGCATTTGCCTGTTTTGATTAATTAATATATTGTCCTTTTCCAATTAATAAAAAATTCATTAAAGTTAAGTAATTTTTACAGATCAAAATCTAAGTTACTGGTTTTACATTGTAAATGCATTTTTACAGTTAATTAATGTACAAGTGATATTTTACTTCACTTTTATTACATCAATGTTAATGAGCTTCACACAGAACTTATTTTATGTATAATAATAATTTTGCACAATAGAGAATTTTTTCACATTCTTGTTCATTTTTGGGCTTTTAAGGAGTTAAACTAACAATTTTCATTCGGAGCCCCTTATAAATTTGCCTCCATTGAGTTGCTCTAGAAAGAAACAAGCTTTAGTGTTGAGGTGGGACGGGGGCTCCTCCGAATAAACATCTGCTCGAGTTTTGCAGAGCATATGCTTTCACAAACAGGAATCACACTCCACGGGATTCTAAAATTTTCCCTTGAGTATTCCTATAGTCTGCGGAAGTGTTCAAATTATTAAAAGATTTCAATAAAACAAACAAGAAATTTCAAATCATATCAAGCGAAGGTCTTAAAAATATATATATAATTTTCCTTTCAATTTAAACTATTAATTATACATAGACTGCTTACGGAAGCTTTTTTCTTAATTTAAACAGTAAAATTCGAATATTTACTTATCATACAAAATTCTTAAAGACCAACTTCAACCGAACCACGAGAATTGGAATCACATTTTTATGAGTCTTAATTATTATTTAGATAATTACAAAATTTTTTATTTAAAAACAAATGTTTTCTTTATTATAAACATACAGGAATTTGAAATTCAATGCATGTATTTTAGATATCCGTATATAATTGAACTGCTATATATCTATAGATTTATGACATCTGAATCTTTTGTCATCAAAAACAACCACAGAATTTATCGTTGTAAGAACCATAAGCAATCAAAAGCTCTTGAAATCAAATGATGTAATAGAGAATGAATCAGGCTTTCAAAACAATTTCTGAATTACTTCATTTTTCTTAAAATTGCGAGTATGGAAACTAAAGATAAATATGAAAAGAATGCTTTGCAAATTTGTCACATTTTTGACTGTATT